>JAVANC010000023.1:14505048-14828406 GCA_033319125.1 Parnassius glacialis | reverse complement strand
ATACGAGTAGCGCGTACTATTTTGGTTAGTGAGTAATCTGTCGTAGTACAGCAGGAAACGGGGTGTTCCCGGCCAACACCGATATAAACCTACCATAGCATCTATGACCATAGAGTCGCGTTTAATTTTTATGTTTTCTTTCGAGACTCATCACCCTACTCTACGAATCTCGATAGCCTCACGTCTCATGATGAAATGAAAAGTTGCTAGAAAAAGTAGCTAAAAAGTTTAGCTACAAATTTCATTAAATTGTAGCTGTCTGTCACGAAATAATAGCTAGATCTAGCTATAAAGTTGCTAAAGTTGGCATCACTGCACGCGTGTTCTCTATAAATCGAATTACGGAAACCTAACCATTTCATACTTAAACGTATGGAAAGCGGAGAACAATTTCTGCTAAAAAATTAATGATATTTAGACTTAGGTTATTAATATTTGGTCTGATTAGTAAAAATATTGAATGGCGAATGTATTGTCTATACTTTTATCTCACGTTTTAACCAAAATATTTTTTTAATAATAACGAATTAGCCTAGAGATTTAAAATAGAAAAGGCCGTTTTAAGTGTTTTTACTATTGTTGACGATTTTTTTTCTCGAAAATCAATATTTTTTATAAATATCACACGGTGAAAGTGAAGACTCATCTATTAACTAATTGTTATTTTTTTTTTGTGGTGTCATTAATGAAGTGATTTCTTTAATATTTTTAAAACCGTAACTGCCTATTTGCGCGTTTCTTAAGGATCGGCCTCTTAACACATATGAATTGCGAATGATTCTAAGAAATCCGAGTGCAATACCAGCCTTGACCATTATTAAACTTTTTTCGATTAGTCATAGTTTTAGTAGTTTTTAATGTTGTAGTAATTTCTTATTCATATTTTTAGTCTTAAACTATTTAATTTCTTTTTGTTTTTGTTTGTACGTTTGTTTAATTTTTGAACATTACTTTTTTTTCAATTTAAACATTTTTTAACCATTAATTTTGCGACATATTTCCCTTTTTCTTTGTTTTTTTTTCTTTTTATATTTGAATCTTTCGTTATTTTGTTCAAAATCTTTTTGTTAAATTACTCAGTTTATTGATATTGCATACTTCAAAACGAAATGGCAACCATACGAAAAACAACTGCTGCATTACATTGTATTAATGCCAACAAATATGTCATCAAAGGAAAATAATTCTTAAACTGCCCTGTATGTCACATGCTTAGATTATTAATAAGTCATCACGCGCTCTGACTTATTAATAATCTAAGATCACATATACTATGATATTGACTGCTCAAATGTTTCATCATAGCGATATTACTTAACGAAGAACGAAAGCAAAGAGAAGTGGAAATGTTCTTTGTGTATTAAGAATAAGGGGAGTAAACACAAATGTAATTTAAGTGACACATCATCACCTAAAGTTTGTAACATCTTCGATGAAAAACACACCTCTAATAATACGAGTATAGGGGAATCAAGTAAAGTAAACAAATCGAAAAAAACAGATTCGGATAGCAATAATATAAACTTAACGTCGGAAAAAACTCCAAGTAGTTTATTTCTCCTACTAGAAAATTCACAACTAATTGATCTTAAGGATGAAATTGATCAATTATCTCTGCAACTAGCCAGTGCACATAATGACATTACGGAGTAAAACTTATAAAATACAAATTTAAGAAAAATCCTAGAACAGTATCAGAAAAAGAATGTTTACAAGAAACTACTCGACAGCCCACTCCAACACGGTGTTACTTCTAAGCTCTGTAAAAAAACATAAAGCAGACAACTTCAACATTAACCAAAACTCAATATTTAAAATAGTTCTTGCTGAAAAAAAACAATTCTGATTTTACTGTGCAAAAGAAGAAAACTTATTATTTAGAGTCAAGAAAAAAAACTATAACTATAAAAACTTAAGTAAAAAAAAATCAATTTTTATTGTTAGTGACCCAGCAAGCTTCAGGAATAGCTTCAGTTTAATGAAAATTTGGTCAAGGTATAAAAATCCCCGTCAATATATTATATCAGCATTCACATGTCCTGACATTCCTACGGATATTGTTTTAAGAAACCACTACAAACGGAAGTTCAAATGGGTGTAGATGACTGGATAATTATTTAGTAGGCGCTAATGATGTTAATCCCAATAAAAAGCATTTCCTGAACTATATTTATTTCTTAAATATCATAGATTACAGAAGACATTGATCACGAATGTAATTCATAATCCATATCTAAATGAACTTAAATTCAACCATTTGTTTAAATTACTTAGTGAGTATTATTTAAATTGTTAATTTATTAATATACCATATAAGGCAAGTTATTTGTTCAGCGCGAAGTCTAAATTTATAATGAAAGTAGAAACAAAAGAAATGTATATCTCAAAACATTAAAAAAATAAATATTTCGCTAAAACAAGTAGATATATGGAATATTGTAGAATTATGAATGCGGTAATAATGGAATCGAAAAAGAAATCTAATATAAAATTATTGAATCTAGTAAATAAATTAAAGGCTACATGGAACTTGATAAAAATGACACCAATTCAATATAAAACATCAAAAATATAAAATTTGACGGGTTGATAGTTAGTGAGCCAAATAAAATGGTAGAAAACTTTAATAACTTATTCCTTACACGTAGTTATCAAAATTATAATATTATGGAATCTTATAAAACCTCAGTAATCTCATTAGTCAACATAAATGATATCAGTAAAATAGTTTATCAAATAAAACCGAAAATATCATCAATCAAAAATTAAACAATCTTTAACACTAGCAAGACGGGAGAAACAGCTAACCTACAAAGACGGTCATGGGTCATTTGACCCTATCACTGTTACCTAGTCTCTAATTATATATATATATATATATATATATATATATATATATATATAATATATATATATATATATATATAATATATATATATTTGTAGTGTTATAGTAGAAATAGTAGACAATATTCATTGTTACAGAGGTAAATGAAATATTTTTGGTTTCAAGTGTAAATGTGTTTAATAAAAAGTTATTTACAGTTATGAAATATGAATATTTAAGATAGAAAACATCTGCCCCATAGTGGTTTTTTTGCACAAGTCGCACACTTTATTAGTTTTATTTTTACAATGACTTTGATAGCAATTACGCCTCTCCCTCAACTCAGCTGCTGGCATTTCTTGAGGCGACAGAACGTTGCAGCGAGGTTTCCACGAGTGAGTTCTTCTAAAATGTTACTCAGCTTCAACCACCAATTGCAGATTAAATTCTCTTCTTCGTATTTTCTTATTATTTATTTCTTGGTCCGCATTTACTGCAAATAAATCTAAAATATTATAAAATACTGTACCGGCCATCTTCTAGAAGGTGCTTTTGTGCTGTATCTTCTCGTCATGTGATCGACCACGTCAACACCATACTTAGTTGAATTGTAAAACATAACAGTTTCAGATTTTTTCTTGACATCACGACTGTGTATATGCAATACACAGTGGTGCTGTCATGCAATGTACTCAATAACAAAACATTTTTCATCAATCAAACTTCCAGGCTGTAATGATTTCTCTCCAACTTGCCTGCGTACATAGCTTGTAGGTCCTGACTGTTCAGTCACAACATTATGCCTTCTTCGGCGACCTGCTACCTCTGAGCCATTTCGAATATGGATTTCCACAATATTCCACCTGGTTACATCATGTTGTTTTGAGAGGTATTTTCATAAAATGATGTCGAACGCAACGACTCCTACAGCACTCCTACCCAAGCATTTCCAAAATTTTCGAAAAAGTTATTCATAATAAACTAATAAATTTTGTTAGGTCATTAGCCACATTTAAAATCATGAAACATATTTGGGATGATATGACGAAAAATCCATGTCTTGCCCTTTTCTTAGATGTTACAAAAGCGTTTGATTGTGTTATTCATGAAATTTTACTGAAATAACTGTTAAATATTGGCGTTCGCGGAATTGCTCTAAACTAATTAAATCATACATTGAAGATCAATATCAAGCAACCTTTTAGAAACATACAATAATAATACTATAACTATTGAAACAGTTAAGTCTAAGGTTAAAAAGTCAACATTGGTGTACTTCAAGGAAGGTATACTCGGACCTACTTTGTTTAAATATATACTAAGTAAATATTTCGTATCATCAATCATTTAATAGTAATATTTGCTAATGATGGTACAGTTTTTTTTATACCGTATGCTAATAAATAATACAGAATTTAAATGTGAAATTTTTGTCCATGTTCATCTTAAGACCTATCCGTTGGGAGACACTATGAGGTCATTGAGCATAGTGCTTAGCTCCTCCAGCGATTCTGCCATGAGGACTATATCGTCGGCAAATCGAAGGTGAGTGATGTACTCGCCATTGATGTTAATTCCGTATCCTTTCCAGTCCAGAAGCTTGAAAACGTCTTCCAATGCAGCGGTGAAGAGTTTCCGGGGATATAACGTCACCCTGTCTTACACCTCCTCTGCAATTGGATAGGTTTCGTACTCTGGTTCTGTACTCGGATAGCCAGCGTAGCTCTACTGTACAAACACTTCAGCACTTCTATATACCGACAGTCAACTTGGCACCGCTGAAGGGACTGCAGCACCGCCCAAATTTCGACGGAATCAAAGGCTTTCTCATATCCACATACGCCAGACATAGTGGCAAATTGTACTCTTCAGACTTCTGTACCAATTTGCCGTAGGGTATGTATGTGGTCTATGGTGCTAAAGCCCTTTCGGAAACCGGCTTTTTCGGGAGGCTGGAAGTCGTCAAGTCTGCGGCGCGAGACGATTCGTAATGACCTCTCGAAAACAGCACGTAGACGCGGCTCAGAAGGGAAATCGGTCTGTAGTTCTTCAAGAGAGCGTTGTCACCTTTCTTGAAGAACAAGACCACCGCACTTCTGCTCCACGCCTCCGGTGTAATGCCACCATGGAGGACGGAATTAAAGAGCTTCTGAAGGACTTCAAGTACCGGTCTTCCACCCGCTTTCAGAAGCTCCGCTGTAATTCCATCCTCGCCTGGGGCCTTGCCGTTTTTAAAGGTGCTGGAGAGCCATTCTAATCTCGCTCAGACTGACGTCCGGGATATCTTCGGAATAGTGGTCGAATAAGACTCGCTCTTGGATCGTTACTCACACTTGCGTGTGGCTCCAACGATGACGTGTACAGCTGCCCATAGAACCTCTCAATCTCACTCAAAATCTCAGGTGCCCCGGAAACGATGCTGCCACATTCGGTCTTCAGCTTTGACAGTTGGCTCTTTCTGGCAGACAGATCCTCTGGCAAAGACTTGGAGCCTTGGTTCCCGCTCGATCGCTTCTTCAACACGAGCTGTATTGAAGTTGCGTAAGTCCTCGCCGCATGCATTTGGAGATCTGTCTGTTCAGTTGCCTGTATGCTGTCAAATCTGTTGAAGAATGTAGCCTCATCTCCCGTCTAACAGCCATGAGATTAAGAGTGTGATCGGAGAGTTTTTGTGTTCTTCTGCGGTGGGGTCTTGCAGAACCTTAGCTCCGACCGCATGGACAGTTTCCACGAGCTTATCATTCATATCGTCCACTTCATTGCAGTCTTCTAGGCACTGAAAACGGTTTGTAACTCGAGCTGAAAGGTTTCGGGACTTTGGATTAGAGCACGAGGGGGACGGAGCGTTGACTTCATCAGACGAGACCTCTCCAACTTAACATTTAGGTTCAGGTGTGCCTCTAACCATTCGGTGATCGCTGCCGGTTTTCACCCTCGCGATCACTGAGACATCACTGAACAGTTGTCGTCTGGTCGTCATAATGAAGTCAATCTCATTTTTGTCGAACCGTCGGGGCTCGACCAGGTCCACTTCCTGTGGGGCCGCTTCTTGAAGAAAGAGTTCATCATAAAGAGTCCCTCTTTCTCCATGAAGTCGGCCAGCTGCTGGCCCCTTGGGTTCCGTTGCCCTATTCCAAATTTCCCTACTTCAGCTCACCCGTTCTCTCTTGTGCCTAGTTTTGCATTGAAGTCTCCCATTAACACCGTATATTGGGTTTGAAGGAATGCATGGCTCTAGAGATATCCTCATACATTTCCCTCCACCTCCTCATCGGGGTGTGCCGAGGTTGGTGCGTAAACCTGTATGACCTTCAGCGAATACCGTTTGGTGATTCTGAGTATAAGGTACGCAACCCTCGTCGACACACTCCCGATCTTTACAACGTTGTTAACGAGAGACTTGTGGACGATAAATCCGACACCTCCTTGGGACAGATGGTCGCCCTCCCGGTGATAGAGCAAGTTGCCGGATTCGAGGATTACCGTGTCCTCCGCCCCTCTCTTCGGACTTCGGATAATCCTGTAATATGCCAGCGCAACTTGTCTATCTCTTCTTCCAGCTCCACGATCTTCTCGTCAGCTCCTCAGGGTGCGTGCGTTGTACGTTGCCAGGTCGAGTCGTCTAAGGTGGCAACCGAACCTCCACCGGAGATTCTTAGCACCCCCTGCCCCGCCGTTACCATGGTCGCCACCGTAGCCAGGAATAGCGGGGCCGCCGGGGACTGGGGGGCCGGTTTATTATTGTCATTGCTCATGGGGGGGTATATTGCCATAGTTGCCACGCTTGGCGAGCGGGTTGGCAACCCGCAGTTTTTTATTGTATTTATGCCGTTACCCAGGAAGATGCTGCTGCCCATCTCCTGCCTGTTTCCCTTTGTCGCCTTTTACGACACCCACGGGAGGATATGGGGTAGTGGATATTCTTGACCGCCACTACACGGCAACAGTTATATATACATAGTTACATATATAGATATTTAATTTTTTGCAATAGGTACTTGACACCAAAGTTTTATAAAATAATTGACTGCCTCGTTGGTCTAGTGGTTGCAGTAGTGCGACTGCTGATCATGAGGTCTTGAGTTCGAATCCCGGGTCGGGCCAAAAAATCAATTATTGAGTTTTTCCATTAAGAAATTCTCAGTTGCTGCCCGGAGTCAGGAAGTTGGCGGTGTTTCACCCCCGTGCCTCGGAAAGCACGTAAAGCCGTTGGTTCTGCGCACATTTGGGTACTATAATCCTGTCCTGCGCCGATGGGTAGTCTCCGTTGAGACTAGCCGCCGTGGCCGAAATTCGGCTCTGGAGGACATTATTTATGTATAAATATATATTTTATGTGTGATATTTTTTAAGTCCACTTTAGCTCAAAGGCCTTTTCCTTTGGCGTGTGGTCTCATCATTACACACCAAAGGCGCTGAAACCCCTCATTTTCGTAATGCATGAATTATTCATTATTGACTGTTTCTGTTTTAAAATTACCTTCTCGCACATTTTTCTTTATATTTACCTAATAATTTCGGGACTAATCTAGTATCAGTTTCAAACTCGTGTTTATACTTTACCGAATATAGTTAAAACAGTACATACTTAGGTGTGCTGATTTTTATCCTTACTTTTGTGTAATTTGAGGCTGCTATGAAACAAAGCTAAAGCTTTTTTCCTTTTTGTCTTAAAATACTACAGTAAAGATTTCGTGCCGACGGCTATCTTTATAAAAGCGCTTTTTAATCAACAACATTCAGATAGAAGACTTTAATGTAAATAAAACTTCATTTCTTTGAATTCAGAATTTCATAATTTTCTATTCAGCTTGAAATGTTTTTGTGTTATCATCGTTTTTGATTCTGCTTCAAGAAATCAGCGAAATATAGCAGTTAAATATGATACATGCACAAAATTAGTAGACTCATTACACGAGTGACCAGTTTTAGTTACCAGTTGCGCCAACATATTGCTCCAATTCAAGTAGGTAACAAAATGCTTTGTATTTTTTTAAACCATTACTGAAATTTTTTTGAAGATATGCTTCTTTTGATGCGTTTGGAAAAATATGAGAGTGAATTTTTACGACGCGCCGACACTTACAAACGACACCATGAAGTTGTTAAGATGCGCGCGCACACTGACACTTAAAAGCGACTACTTCAGTGGGTGATTGCCTCTCAGGTTTTTTGTTTTGTTACGCTAAAGAAGTCTTCCTACGTGCATATAAGTGAATATAATTTGGTGGTCTTAGAGACCACTACACATTGAATAAACTATTTTTACGGATTTTATCGCGTTTAAATTAACTTATTTTACGACGTTTCGGTTGCTTTCCCAGCAACCGTGGTCACGGGGGACTGAGGTGATTATCGTCCCCGATGTTAGAGTTAACCGGAGTACCTTCAGCTTTTTTAATTAATAATTTTGGTCCGATCTACGCAGAATGAACTAACTGTGTCTTGAAGTCTTGCAGTGATATGCTTGGGTTTAGTTTTAATTTTATGAATTACAGGATCCCAAGCAGGTGGTAGTACCCAGCCTCCCTCCTCTCTATTGAAATTAGGATGTTTTTTTTAATTTCAATAGCCTCACGTATCATCCTTGGCAGATATCGATGTTCTTTCGCGAGAATTTGTGGTTTATCAAATCTAATGTAATGGCGGGGGCTGTCTAGGATATGATCACAAACTGCAGACTTCCCGGAACGTTGGTGCTTCACGTCAGCTAGGTATTCTTTTACGCGGGTTTTTATAGATCTTTTTGTTTGCCCTATATATGAGAGACCACAGTCACAATCAAGCTTGTACATTCATGCATCTTGTAGAAGAATATTGTACTTGACGGATGGTAAGAACTGACTAATCTTCTTCGGCGGCTTAAAGAATGTTCTAATAGAAGCTCGCTTCAAGATGTAGCCAATCTTGTCTGTGACACCTCGGACATACGGTAGTACAGCAGGCACACGCTCGACTGTGGCCGGCTTCACTCGGTCACTGTGACGTAGGCGCGGAACCCGAAGCTTGTTGTTTAACTCTGACATCGGGACGTCAATCATTTCTGTCCCCCGTGACCACGATTGCTGGAAAGCAGCTGAAACGTCGGGAATATAAAATAAGTCAATTAAACACGATAAAATCCGTAAAAATAGTTTTATTCAATATATATATACTAGCTGACCAGGCAGACGTTGTTCTGCCCTTTCCGAATGACCATTTGCTTTCCCAAAAAAACTCCTGAAATTAGCACTAAAAATATTGAGGGTCACTTATCGGGATAAAAACTATCCTATGTCTCAAGTTGGACCAAACTGCACAAAGGCTGGAAAATTTCATTGAAATTGGTTCCATCTGTTGAGTACTTACAGCAATACGTGGTGGTTATACTACTAAATTGTCGCTTATATTATACGTTTGTATTTTTAACATAGTGCCATCTATTGAATATTTACTCAATCCAGTCAACAGATATCGTCATCTGACAGAATCGTTTGGAGCTAACAGATAATTGTGACTGTCAAATAATAGACAAATAATTTGCAATTAAATAATATTGTATTGCGACTATAAATTGAGATGTAAGCTATCCTATCTTTTATTTTGGATCAAACTGCACATTGACCAAAAATTTCATTGAAATCAGTTCAGTAGTTTAGGAGTCCATCGCGGACAAACAACATGACACGTAATTTTTATATATAAATATATATATATATATATATATATATATATATATATATATATATATATATATATATATACGCTTTAAAATGGTCTTACTTTCATGTTGTTAACACTTGGGCCCAAGAAATTATGGAGATGTTCTTTCTTACGACTCCTTTAGGTACGACAGAAAATTATGTACACTAAGTGGGGAGTTTCCAAAACAAAATGCCCTAGTACCGCCTATTTTCTGAAATGTTAGTGCTGCTTACCTTTTGAGTTTTACAGTTTCATCTGATTTAAGGCTCGCGATAGCAAGAAATCTGCAGTTTTCAATCATATGGCTACTTAACATGTTTAATAAAGGCTGACGACAACGATTATAGTGACACAAGTCTGCAACATAACGAAATCTTAAATAAGTCACAGGGCGTAAAATCGCAATTTTACAATCATTTCGAGATAGCTAATATTTGCAGTTTTCGAAATTAACTCGGCGTTATTATATATAATGTATAAATCGAAATTATTTCAATGTTGCACCACAAATCAATGTCATAAATGAGCGACAAATTAAAACCAACCAGTGTATGAAGGCAAGTTTATGATGTTCATTCACGGTAGTTCCATATGGAATCATATCGTCTAAAGAAAACTAAATCATTGCTGTATTTGGAATGGCTGACAGAACACACAGAAATTGCTTTATGGGAATGTTTGCTGTTGGTAGGAAATAATTTCTGCCTAGAAGTTCGTATGAGTAGGTGAGTCTTCTTTCAGAACTAGGTAAGACCCACCTACGAGTAATTAGGTAATTTTTAGAATTAGGTTATTTATAAATTTTGTTGAAGATAATTTCCCGTACTTAGAGCTTTAGTAGCCACTTAACTTATGGTTGTCTCTTAACTCTTTCACTGCTGTAATATTGTATTATTACAGTAAGAGAAGAATCTTTTGTATATACAACGGATTTCAATGATAATATAATATATCATCTGATATTCTGCTATCATGTTTAATAATTCAATAATTTCAAGAACTCGGTCCAAGTTTTAGGCTTGAATAACTTACGTAAACGACTTATAGAGTAAACAACAGTAAATATAAACTTTAATCTTACGTCCGTGTAAGCTTTCTACAGAGTTTCGACAAATTCGTGTTGTAAATTCCATACATGGATACGAGCTAGGTAGAAATGTTGAACTAAGTTTAAAGTGAAACCACCAATAAGATATCTGGACTATTATTTTTCTTTATTCTACCCGCATGGACTAATTTATGTTTTACTTACTGTTTTAAACTTACGAGCTATATGGGCCTAACGTCTTTTAGGTAAAATGGATGTGGCTAGGGTTTTTATGAAATAAAGGTGAAAAGCAAGCTACAATTAGTATAGGAATCGGAGACGCTTTTAACTGATAACGAGGCATTCTATCTCAGTCCTTAGGTTGGATAGAAAATCATAATTTTGATTCTTAATCAAAAATAAATATAGATGTGTATATTAATAAAATGAGCTCACACTCTACCGTATATTATGTGGTAGAATGTGTACTTATTTTTTATTCTTATTCTATAAAAACAAACACTTACCATACGATACACAGCAGCATTATGGTGCTGTTTTGAGCTACATATTATACTTTGAGAGTGTAGTCCTACCACAGTAGAGTCGAACCATTTGTACCGCATCCATAATATACCATAGCTTCAATACAGGTCTACCACGTAAAAAGGTAAAAAATACGGTCTACCTTCACTTGCAACTTCACACTTGGTGACTACAAAATGATCGATGATGAATCAGTGTTAATTAAAGCCAAATGAATTTAGTTTGGAGAAAATATCATCATTTCTTTTCTAAATATGTCATACGCGCATACATTAATCATGGATGTAACTTCTGTCACTTCGATTGAATCTGTTACTATTACACTGTTATTTCAGTCTTACTTCACTGCTGAACTTAGGCTTATGCCATAAATTGACACAAATTACGGTCTTGAACCACCTTCATCAATCGACAACCTGAGTGCTGCATCAGTTCATCACTCTCTCTAGTGCGTGGTCACTTAAAACTGTGCAAACCGGTACGAGGCTGCCACTCCAAAACTTTGCTTACCTATCTTTCGGTTGTCGGTTACACGAGCTAAATTGCTGGCCCATTGTCACCTCAGCTTACTGATCCCCTGATATATGTCAGTAAGTCTTGATTTTCTGCGGTTATTATCGTTACCTACAGGCTTATTTAATCAACTCATTTCTTTTTTAATCGATTTGTAATAACTTTGCTCTTAGAAATGGAACCTAAATGTATGTTTTTGTCCCCACGTCAGTTGTGAACTCGCTCGATTACTTTACAAGAACAAGTTTCTGCGCGTGATATTTATAAAAATATGATTTTTATATACAAAAAGAAAGACAATATGGTTAACACATCACGTAATCAGTTTGTAACAGTCCAATGCAGGACATAGGAGGACCACGGCGAGCTAGTAAGCCCAATATTGGGTTTCACGCATTCAGTTGCTGCCAACCATCTTGATCTTGTGCAGATCTAAATTTCATCTAGCCAAGGAGTGTTCCACATTTCATTGACCTAAGCTGCACTCTATGACAACGGAAAACAACTTCAGGCCAGGACAGCTTTTAACCTTATATAAAGCCCAAATCTGGTCGTGCATGGAATACTGCTGTCACATATGGGCTGGTGCTGCAAAATGCCATCTAGCAGCGTTGGGCTCGTTGGAGAGACGTGCTAATGAGGTTGGTGCATTGGTAACCATAACTTGGTTGAAACAATCTTGTCAGCCTCGAGCACAGGCGCAGAGAAGACAGCCTCTTAGTATTCTATAGAATGCACTTCAGAGAGTGTGCACAGGAATTACATGCTTTAATTAATCTCCCTCCTTTCCACCATCGGATAACCATGACGTCGGCAGGTCATCAACTATTTGTTGTCGATATTCCACGCATTAAAACCAAACGGGTTGCTTCGCCTTTTGTAATGCGTACAACAAAGTATTGAAATAATTTACCGGCGTCTATTTTTCCTTCCGAATATAATCTGGGCATCTTCAAAGCAAGAGTGAATAAGCTTTTGTTACGCTAAAAGAGTGCGATTTACCATCTAGCACTTCATTACCATTTACCAACAGGTGGGATTGTGGTCAAGCACTGTCTTATAATAAGTAAAAAAGTAATAGTTAATAGACGCACTATAAAATAAATACATTTCATATAATTTCATTTCGTGTCACATACGATTAAAACGCAAACATTTTCAAATCTATTGTTAAGGTTAATCACCATTCTTCATCTGGTAAGATTACAGTCGTATTGTGTGTGTTTAAAGTGAGTTAAAAATGTGTATTTATTAATTTTTCATGACAACGGTGACTCGGTCGATAAAGTACGACAATTGTTATACTTTAACTTCCTATATTGCTGATGTATTGTATCCGGTAGCACATGTTAATCAGTTCCTATCTTCACTCAAAGTTTACTCCTTTCCATACATTATATTAAGGCATATAATATAATCGGCCCAAAAAATCCACTTCTGGACAAGACCATATGCTGTTGTAAGGAGGATTTGCCTTAATCGTCACGCTTGGAAATCGGATTGACAATCATAGTGAGAGACGTTTGGTAGCCTTGACATTGCTGCCCGTCGTCGGACTAGAGTATGTATTTTACATCTCTACATAACTCTATCTCTATATAGTATAAAAGTCGCTTCTCGCCGTCTGTACGCTTAGATCTTTTAAATTACGGAACAACAAATTTTGATTCGGTTTCCATCAATATACGGCACAATTCAATTTAAAGGTTTATATGTATTATAAATGGATATTATGTATTATTTCATTTTTATTTCCGTGTGTATGTGACTGAACTCTTACTGAACAGATGAACCAATTTTAATGATTTTTGTGTGTGTGTGTGTGTGTGTGTGTGTGTGTGTGTGTGTGTGTGTGTGTGTGTGTGTGTGTGTGTGTGTGTGTGTGTGTGTGTGTGTGTGTGTGTGTGTGATTAAGTTGATAAGAGAATGGTTTAGATTCACAATTGTATCCGCTAGGTGGCATTGTTGTCGAGATCCAGAATTCAACCGTGCGAAGCCGGAGCGGATCGTTATCTGAGATGAGCGAGATGGTTAGCCATCTATCAGAAGTCATAAGATTTTTGAGATTTTCTATAGACACCTCTAATGATACCCACGACGAAATGAGTTGATGGATTATTTTACGCCGGCGCCACACATCTGATATATATATAATGAGGTAATTTTAGTTGAGGTCTTAAACCAGAAATCGTAAGTACGATATAGATACGTGGCGTTTGCGGAATCTGTTATGCTGTATGCGATGAGTGTGTGGGCTCCATGTGTCAGCAAAATAGGAGTCCGAAAGCTTCTAAACACCGTACAAAAAGGATTTGCCCAGAAAATTATTAAAGCATACGGTACCGTCTCTCTAGACTCCGTGTAAGCGCTGGCAGTACTGATTCCTCTCGACCTGAGAATCCATGAAGCTACATCCCTATTTATAGCAAAGAGAAGAAAGCCCAAGTCAGTGCTGGAAAACCGAGAGGTGGAGGCAAGGGCGAAAGTTACTGAACTGTCCCATCCAGCATCTTATATGGACCTGGAATTCGTATGCCTGGTAAATGAGAATGAAATGAGACTCAATATTACCTAGAGTCTCCGAATATTAACCGACGGGAGCAAAATAGAGGGAAAAATCAGAGCTGCACTTTCCATTTGCAATAGTGCAGCGTAGATCCGAACTCGAAACCTTAAACTGTCGGACTACTGTACCGTTTACCAGGCTGAATTGCTGGCTATGTACAGGACAACTAAGCTAGTTCTTAACAGGAATGAAGTAAGCTTTAGGGGCTTACAGTGACTCAAGATCGGGCCTTGAGACCATTGTAAATGAAGACTCCCAGCATCCCCTAGCAGTAAAGACCCGCAAAAATGTACATACCAGCTTGGAGCAACAAAAAAGTATTTCTGTTGCTCCAAGATGGTTTTTTTTTGATAAAAGGCCATGCGGATCTTGCGAGGAATGAGCGTGCTGACGAATTGGGCAAACTCGCTGCGCTTCAGAATAAAAGTAAACCAGTCTCCTACATTAAGAGTACAATTCGAAAAGACACTATCAAAAAATGGAACCACAGGTACGAACTAATAAGTATCGTGGTGAAAAATAACCGAAGTTAAGTAGTAAAGCTTTATATAATGGTATTTTGAATTGAGTTTTTATGTTTATAATCACAATAACAATATATAAATTATAAGAATAGTAATAATATTAGTTCAAATGTTAATTCATAATACAATTCAATCCCTATTTTTAATTATTTCATATGTTATAAATTATTGAAGCTATTAATTATACAATTTATTAATTATGCTATATAATTATGGTTTTCAAAAAAAAAGTACAATATGTGCTATCTTTAGTGTTAACAAAGTCTAATTTTGGGCATACATTGCAAATGCAAGATGTGCCGTTCGGGGCTTCCTTGTGCCTATACCCAGTATATTCAGAGATAATGAACCGATAAACGTGAAAATTTAAACTGTAAGCAAAATTATCATTTAATTGAAAAGTTGACAAAATAAACAATGCACTTCAAAATTACTGAAACACAACAGAGTCAGAGGGCTGCAGATAAAACAAAACAAAACAATGGGGTAATATTTAGTCAGCATTTTAAATTGACTTTGTAATTTTGTTGTTCCCGGTCTAGCCGATGAATTTGTGCTACAGCTACAATATAAATGTAACATGGCTCTATTACTTAAATGAAGTTAATAAATTACTCAACAATAATATAAAACCACCATATATAAATATAGACAAATATAAAAGATTAGAGTTTTACCAGTACTGCGACAATGTATAAAAATTAAATAAATTATCAGTTAGACTTTAAAGCAATGATACTTAAAAAAATTTAAACGAATATCTGGAAATTTAGCCACATTTAGTTTTACAAAATTTTAGTTTTTAAACATCACGTGAGTAGTATTCACTTAAGGGCTACCTGAATATCATTAACTTTATATTGATACTGGATTTTTTTTAACTATTAATAGAAATTAAAAGCCGACTTTAAAGTATTAAAAAGAATAAACTAAATTTACATAATTTCTTAAGTCGAGGCTTCAATTCTTCTAAACAATATGTCTTAGCACTTTTAACTTTTTTGACCCTTATGAGTGGACACAAAGTACAAATACATAGAGGAATATTACAATCTCAAGGTAAGAACTTTTATTTAGTTACTTTAAAAACTTCGTTCTCTATTTTTAGATATTCAGGCGTTGAATTTACTCACCAAATTAATATTTATTAAACAAAAATAATCAATAAAATGTTAAAGGTTATATGAAATTTATGCCCCAAAAGTGTTATCAATTTGTCAGGCAAGCGACCAAAGTCATCAATCAAAAACCTTGTATTTTTTACCTTATTACAAATTCAAAGAATAAAGAAAGGTATTTAAAGCAAGAGATTTCAAAGCAAAGAACATGCGCTGGCTATTTATAATTTCTAAAGAAAAGTCGTAATATTCCGACCACTTTCAATTAAATTAAACGTATGAAAACGTTGCATGCTCAACATGAATAGCATAATAAGATTAATACTAGAAATAAAAAATAAATATTACATTTTTAAGTAATTACTTTTGGCATGCATGACCCTCGTATATTACGGGTGGTTTTTGACAGCCCAGGAACGATGATGTAAATTATTCTCAATGAATGTAAATTATTCTCAAGTTCACCACTGAAAGTACACTTTATAGTTATTTTACATTTTCATACTATTGCATATGCGTTCTTCTCTTCTGTACTACATTGTTGTCTAGAAATAAAGAAAGCCACATGGAAGTAATTTAAGGTTAAAAGAGTTTACGCAATCTGCCTCAAATCAAAATATTACTATGTAAAAAATCAGGCCAACTTTCAATGAGCGGTGAAAGAAAAATAAATTTTAGTAAGTATTATTAATACTCTATGTCGTTGGAAAAGAATTCTACTCTATTCTTTATTTTTTTATATTGCATTCAACAACCACAGTAGGTACATAAAAGTTTTAACCAATAATTAATTTCTGGTTATATCTTCAAAATTAAGTAACAGAATTTTAAAAACCTATGTTTTTCTAATAGATTTTATCCGACTAAGTGATATATTAAATACCTTTTTGATAGTAATTACAGAAAAACAAAAAATCGACACGTTATTTGACGTGAGATTTACATAAGTAGCAATAAAATTCAAATATTGTTATTTGTACCTGAAGTCTTTTCTGTTAAACGTTGTAATTATTTTATTCTTTATTTAAAAGGTTAAAGTTCTTACTAAAATATACTTTTGAAAATTAACAATAATAAAATAATTTCAACAAAAAATAAAGTTTAAAAATATTCAGCGATTAAAAAACATGGGTAGCTTTAATTTAGGTATGTGTTTGTTAAAATTTAAATTATCACGCGAGCAAAATAAAAATAACTTACTTACTTACTTATCATCACGCACAATCCCTGACGGGGTAGCCAGAGAGAACAGATCGCCAAGTGTCACCATCCTTACATATCTCTTTCGCTTCTTTCAGATTCATTAACTTCTTCATACATGCACGTCTAGGTATCCGAGTACTCTTGACCCTCCCCTCTTCGAGCAGTTTGCTCACGTGGTCTTCGAAAGTTTGTCTCGGTCTACCTCGACACTTTTTAAAATTAACTTTCGCGCTATATATTTTCTTTACCATTCGGTCTTCACTCATTCGCTCATCGTGCCCAAACCATCGAAGCACGCCCTTATCAATTTTTGTGATAAGGTCATCTTTCAAACCTGCCATATTGCGAATCTCTTCGTTTCGCTTCCGGTCGGCCATGGTAACGCCGCACATTTTACGAAGAGATCGCATCTGCACTGCATTCAACTTGCTTTAATGCTTCTTCTGGCATACCCAGGTTTCGCTGCCATATAACAAAGTCGGTACCAACAATGCGTTATGTATTGCAAGGCGTGCACTCTTCACTACGTCTTGCCTTTTGATTAATGCAGTCAGGGCACCATTGACTTTGTTCCCGGCAGCGACACGCCTGTCCACATCTAAATCACATCTTCCATCCCGGCTAAAAGCACTCCCTAAGTATACAATTTCATTTACCTGTTCTAGACATTCCTGATTTACCCATATTTCACACTTCGTTCTCTCTTCGTCCCTTTCAAATACCAGAACCTTAGTTTTATTAGCATTCAAACGGAGACCTTTAATTTCACATTCCTCTTTCATACACGTGACTAATGCCTGCAGTTCTGCCTCTGATGGTGCAATAAGCACTGCATCATCAGCATACAGCAGAAAATTTACTTTTATGTCACCCAATTTCACACCCGAACAGCTATCTTTCAGCTTCTGTAAACAGCTGTCGAGATACAGTATGAACAGCCAGGAAGACATGACACAACCCTGTTTTACGCCCATTTGCTTTCCCAAAAAAACTCCTGAAATTAGCAATAAAATTGAGGGTCACTTATCGGGATAAAAGCTAGCCTATCTCTCAAGTTGGACCAAACTGCACACAGTCTGCAAATTTTTTTTGAAATCGGTTCTATTTGTTCAATACTTACAGCAACACGTGGTGGTTATACTACTAAATTGTAGCTTATATTAAACGTTTGCATCTTTAACACAGCGCCATCTATTAAATATTTATTCAATCCAGTCAACAGATATCGTCATCTGACAGAATCGTTTGGAGCTAACAGATAATTGTGACTGTCAAATAATAGGCAAATAATTTTCAATAAAATAATATTGTATTGCGAATATATTTTGAGATGTAAGCTATCCTATCTTTTAAGTTGGACCAAACTGCACATTGACCAAAAATTTCATTGAAATCAGTTCAGTAGTTTAGGAGTCCATCGCGGACAAACAACGTGACACGTACTTTTTATATATAAAGATATATATATATATATATATATATATATATATATATATAGACATAATATTATATCCAGATTTTTTCTGATTTCTTCCAAAAAAAAAAGAAAAATAAACATTTTAATTCGGTCAAGGTTTTTTTTATATAGAATAAGGGTGACAAATAAGCACACAGATGGTAAGTGGATACTGTGGCCCATAGACATCTACATTTGTCCTCAATTAAGAATCAAAATTCATATGCATTACCACCCCTGAGGACTGAGATGGAATGCCTCTTTTCCAGTAAAAATGGTCTCCGGTTCTCTACACTCACCATACGAAACACAGCAGTGTTGCGCTCCTATTTTACGTTAGTATTCTGTAAGAGCGTGAGCCTACCCCAGTCAAACCGACCCATTCGTGCTGCAACCACAATATTGCTGCAGCATGAGTCTACCACGTAAAAGGTTGTATATGCACAACTTAAAGTTGAATATGAAATGCAAGCCGCATATAAATGGTCATCACACTCACTGAAATCAAATCACAAACACACTAGTTGAAGTAAAATCAACATTTAATGATCATTATTGTGTTGCACATTTTAATTACTTATACGTTCCTTTTTTTATATACCCACGAAACCTAATTTTCTAATGACTTTGATTTATTTATTTTCGTTTCATAAAGATATAAACCTTGTTTATCCAAGTATTGGCCTTGATGACTTCTTAAAAAATATGTCACTAGATATTATTATTTTCTTATAAGGTTCATCAACTGTAGTACATATGCGTAAGTTTATAAACAAGTCTTACAAATTATTGTTATGTTCTTATATGGGTAACTATTAAAGATGTATAAAACGTTGATTATATGAGACAAATTAAAAACAAAACATATTGGGTAAAATTATTTAGGGGAACAAAATAAGACTAATATCACTAATAAAATACAGCTAATAAAAAAACTATTAAAATAATACCATAAAAACTATAAAATTACCTAATTATTTATGGTAAATAGTGTTGGATCAATATACTTTCAACATATTTAAATTTATAATGATACTCGTATATACCTAGATTTAATTTATTTTGAAAATATTCTAGTAAGGGGACTGTTAAGTAAGAGATTGAAATGCAACGTGGAATATTAAGTATGCAGTTTACTGGAATCTTCAGATCCATACCGACATTTTTTTGTGCGAGCTAGCTGCTTCATTTCTTCCAAGACCACTATCACAGCGAACATTATGATCTATTATAATGAATGCTTTCACTATTTTTCACCTCACTTTAAATTTATTGCAAATTTTTATTACTTCTTAGTGCTTTCACTTCCACTGGGTCTTACCGTTACCCCTTCATATATTTTTACTATTTCTCAAGTGTTATATCGCTTTCTATGAACAGCACTCCAACAAAAATATTCTTAAATCACTTATGGGTATGTTCAGTGTTTTCGCAACTGATAATTCCGTAAGGCGGAAACTTGTTTAATAAATAAATTACTAACAATAACAGTAGATGAGTACATGTGTTATAATTATTAAATCAATGATAATGGAGTTACACTGATAAAGATAAAAAAATAAATTCAATGATAATTATTTTCTCTTGATAAAGTCCTAAATTTATTCAAGCAATTCTCTCAGTACATTGCTAAAGACGTTGAAAATGCAAATGTATGATCAAAGGTGCTTCAAGGTGAGGCCCTCGTTAATAACTCATGTATATTAAAAGCTTCATAACAATTAACTAACTATCTTATTCTCTACTCTAGATTCTTCAACAAATTACTTAAAACCAAGTGATTCCAAATTACAATATTCAAAAGCTAAAAGAATTTTTGTTTCTGTTCCGGAACTTTCGTTTGAGTGAATTTTGTGATTGACAAAAGCAAAGTCTTAATATTATTTTTTGTCACTGAGGTATAATATGGATATTGCATTTTATCATTGTCAGAATAAATTTTTAATAAATTGCTGTACATAATGCAATGTAATTTTCTCGCTTCTAATATTTGCGCTGAAATCTCTATTAAGTGAATACAATAAGGGAGTAATTTAAATGGGTTTGGCAAAATTTTGCCAAAGCTTCTAACATAAATGAACCAAATTTTCATACGCTTTAATCTTACATTTCTTGAACTAATAGCTATACATGCAACCTTAGTTTAATTATGCTTTATCTTTATGAAGTAATTTTTATATATATTTTTTTTCAAAAAAAATAAGATTAAAATTCATAGATAAATATAACTATGCATTTTTAAAAAACACTGACCTGGTATAGTGTTGATCTTTTAACATTCCTCAACGCGGAGGGACAAAAATATACCCTGCCCTAACCTATGATATTAACTTACCTACCGATTTACTTACCGACCACCTGCAAGACACATAACATATCAGCCAAAATACTATTCCTCAGTAAGTCGGTAGAACATGATTGGAAAGTAACATCCGTCATTCTTTGCACCGTAACTTTCCGAAGAACAATCTGGTATAATACTATATAACTGTGTTGACTCCAAAGTAAAACGTACCATTTAATTTATCTGGAAAACTGTACAATTATAATTTGTTATTGCCATTCCATTTTAAAAAAAACCTATGTTTAACTTGTATTCTAATTTTCATAATTACAAATTTAGAATTAAAAAAGTTATGCCATAAAATCTAACATAATTATTTGAAACGGCTGCTCTGTAAAGTTTAATATATTTAAGATCCGGCACTATGACGAAAAAATATTCTTAAAATTTAATAATATAACTTATAATTCATTTTTATGAATAAAAATCAACATTTCTCGAATAATTTTTACAAAACTATCATAAATACGTTTTTTTATTTCTTTTTACATGGTGAAAAATACCCTATTACAAATCAAAATCACCCCTGAAAACATAAAATTTCTTGTTATACGTAAAAAAGGGATGTCCGCCTCTCTGTACTCACCGTACTTGTAGGTAATATAATTGTCCTGTATAACAACAATGATGTTTACGATAAACCCATGCTGGTGACGAAAAAACATTGACAAAGGTGCAGGATGTGTGCTACTATTATCGCCAATCGTAGTAGTCAATCTCAAAGCATGTCATGCTTGGCGGATAGTGATCACAATGGAGCAAACATTGGAAGAATCTGCTGTCCAACGTAAATTTTTACCAGCCAATGAGAAGTGTACATCAATGAATTTTTTTTTTATAGGACAAGGGTGACAAACGAGCACACAGTCCACCTGATGGTAAGTGGTTGCTGCGGCCCATAGACATCTACATCTATCCTCTATTCCAAATCAAAATGTAGATGCGTTGTCACCCGTGAGGACTAAGATGGAATGCCTCATTTCCAGTAAAAAAGGCCTCCGGCCACCTGCACTCACCAAGCGAAACGCAGAGGTAAACCTCTACTTCACGCTGGTTTTCTGTGAGGTCGTGGTACCACCCCGGTTCGAGCCGGCCCTTCCGTGCGACAGCAAAAGCTGCCGCGTGGCTCTACCACTGTTTATTATATATATTGAAATATATTATATTATTTCAATAATAATAATAATACAAATAATTTATTTCAGGCTTTTTACACCAATTTCAAACATCAATAATGTTAAAAACAAAATGAAAATATAATTATAAGGATACAGTAAATAAAATAAATAAAAGATAATTCAATAGTAATCATAGATTAATACTACAAAATACTAAAATTGCCCCCAAAAGAGAGTTCGTACTATCTATTTACAGTTATTGTCGCGATGCACGGCACGCCAATATTTTAGTATGGGATTCTTTGGGCACTCGTTAAACACCCTGAGGATCTAGTTCTCGAAATCACGGATGCGGGACCAAAAAGCTGCAAACCGAGATCTAATAACGGTGAAGTAATCGGGCAACGAGGCGTTGGCAAACATGCTCAACGCACTGCAGTATTTAGGCAGTTTCATAAGAATGCAGAATGCAATATTATACTGCACTCTAACGCTGCTACGTGCATTTTTGATACTGTACAACCAAAAATGACAAGAATAGAATCATTGACAATATGCTCTAAACAGGGTCAGCCTTGTCTTGGGACTGCACCGCGCAGACCGGCGTGCGAGCATATTACACCGAACAGCAACAGCCCTCCTTTCACGTTCTATATCGAGGTTATCACGCAAATGCTCAGTCAGGATATGTCCCAGGTACCTGAATAGACTCACTCTTGCAACAGCTTCACCGTCCAGAAATGCTATCGGAATCCTCTCCGGGCTTCTGCCCGAGCGAAACACCATCATCTGCGTTTTTTTTAACATTATAATTCAGGCCATGATCCCGCGCATAATGCTCGCATATGGCTAATAACTTTCTAAGTCCCCTGATTGAGGGACTCAGTAGCACCATGTCATCAGCGTAGCTGAGATTATTCAGACAAATTGTACCCATGTGACACCAATTTTTGTACCTCTAAGTTCCTTAATCAGGTCGTTTACATATAAGCAAAACAGATCCGGAGAGGTCAGATCAAAGGCACGACTAAGGTCTAAAAAGCAAGCATACACAGGTGTACCTTTATTTATGTAGCAGTTAACAGTCGATTATTACTGAAGACTGCAGAGTCCGTTGAAGGTCCGGACCGAAAACCAAACTGCGTCTCGCAATCCTAATGTTGTTGCTTATACTCGGGTGTGATAGCTTTTCCAAAATTTTACCTATAATGCTCCCTAATATTGACAATTACGTATATAAGACCTTATTATTTACAGTTTTATTTTCATAACTATTGACAATTACGTATATTAGTCCTTATTATTTACAGTTTTATTTTCATTAAATTGTATACTTACGTATTTGAACCAAATGTATTAAGGCAAGCGCTAATCCCGCCGACAAACTGTTACGCAGTTTGGTGAGTGTGAAAAATGTACTAAAGGTTTGGTCCAGAATAAATGATTTATTATTATTATTCTTATTAAAGAAATCGGCCGGTAGTTTTTAAGACTAGAAAGATCACCGGATTTATTTTTAGGGATTGGAACCACCACCGTTCGCATGAGATTTTTCAGCAATTATCCATAATTGACAGAAAACGTAAATAATTCTGACAAAACACTATAAATGTCCCAACCTGCAAATACGAGTAAAATACTCGTATGTTCTAAACTCAATCCATCAAAACTTGCGGCTTTACCCCTTTTCATTTTTTGAACCAATTTTTCTACAACGTCCGGTGTGAATAACGAGGTGGCTTCCTCAGTACTTTTAATATCAATGGGAATAGCAACATACTGCTGTACATTTCTAGTTGGCAAGGGATCTATAGGATAAAATAAATACACAACCTATAATCTGCCGAACACAGTAAAGCAACAGATTTAAACTGATATATCTTTAATTTACATAAATTTAATTAAATTTTTTTAGTTCAATAGGTTTTATGAAATAAAAAACAATGTCAAGTCAAGAATCTTGTTATTTTCAACGTAATTAGTTTTGTATGAACTTATTAGAAAAAAATCAATAAAAGAAAATTAATAAAAGGATAGTTGGGAGTTTGGCGGAATCCGTCCGTCGTAGGAATGTTGCTCCTGTTTCATCATTAAAGTAATAGTTTGAAGTGGGTTTTAGTAAGTAGTAGTGACACAAGTTTATGTATTTAGTGCCAGCACATGGGAAATATTAATTAAAACGACATAACTAGTGCTTGGTATTAAATATTTAAATATGAAGTTATTTTGTTCGGTTAGGAGCCTAAAGAACTGTCGTCATCGACTGACCACGGACTTAAGGTATCTCTAAAATCTCCCAAATACTTTGCAATGTGGTGAATGAGCATATTGTATACATATCATTTTTTTATCATTTGACACTAGCAAAGTATAACCATACGAGAACATAGCCGAAAAAATATATTCACTTAAAAAATAATTAGTAATATTTTATTTAAAATTGCATTTATACAATTAAGTAGTTTAAGTTATCCCTTTAATTAAAACGTGCACTTTCTTATCTTAATGAAATGCTCTCTTAATTTTTAATGACCGAGACTTACCTTAGAGCTCTTAATTTAGAGCTGGTATTCAATAAATGGCCATTAAGTTTAGTGGAGTTGTTTGTAGATAGATTATTTTGAAGGTATTTGATTAAACTCTTTTAACATTTATGTACTATTGTATGTATTATGTTATTGTTAATAATGATATTTACTATATTATTATAGTATTTAATTTATTTACTTAATCTTATTTATTTAGGGTTTCAAGCGTAGGTCTCAGGTACACTGGTGTTTAAAGATTATAAGATTTCGCCAGAAACTCTTGCAGATAGGTGAGCTAATTTTGAAAACTATTTTACCACTTGCATGAAGTTAAAAAAACTTCCTGCTTATTTGAAGTGCGCCAATATAGGATAACGACGCAGACTCTTGCTTGCTACAAAACCATACTATATAATAGAAGAGGCCTGTGTCTGTTAGCAAAACGTGGTAGAGCTATGCTGCAGCTATATTAGTAGTATAGTTGTAGCATGAATGGGTCGCCTCGACCGGGAAAGGACCATGCTCTCACATTATACCAGCGTAAAATAGCAGCTCAACGCTGCTGTGTTTCGTATAGTGAGTGTAGAGAACCGGAGGCCGTTTTTACTGGAAATGAAGTATTCCATCTTAGTCCTCATGGATGACAACGCATCTCCATATTGGTTTGTAATAGAGGATAGATTTAGATGTCTATGGGCCGCAGCAACCACTTACCATCAGGTGGACTGTGTGCTCGTTTGTCACCCTATCCTATAAAAAAGTATACAAAATTTATTGGGATCGTATTTGACATTAGATTTTATATGAACAGATTAAAACTGTACCGTCTATTTCATTGGTGCTACATTCACATACCATAACAAAGTAAACAACTAATTCAAAAAACCTTCAGACGCAGAACTAGAGAAAGACTCTCCACAGGTTAAGACCGTTCCTTTCAGACCGACAGTTCCGTGGTCGCTTGGATGGGAAAGAGCAATGGCAGACTTTCATACATAAAATTAGTTGAGAAGAAATGGTAGCGTCTATATACCAAAAATATCTTAAAATGTTAAGCGTCAGTCCCTTAATAACTCTGTCAAAGAAATTTGTACTGAGAAGGCCTCAAAAAAAAGATATTTACATTTGAACCTTTTTAGGTTATATCCTATTTCACTTGGAAAGAGTCATGCTTCCTGTGGTTGTTTGATGTTAGCTTAATAAATAATACATAATTGAGAGTTTTTAGATTATTATATCTCTTTTATATATTTGCATACCATGAATGTATATTTCTGGCATGGCTCCAGGGCTTTTGTATCATAGTGACATTCTCAGAAGGGCTAGAACCCAGAGCCGTGAAGCCAGTAAAAATACAGTGACTTTTTATTTTAGCTAGTGTTGGCATAACATTAAATGGAATTGTTACATAGTACTATGATTGAGATAATGTATTATTGTAGGAAATTCTTTGTAAGAGACTTATTCTCAGCCATATCACTTTTATTGTTATTATTACTGATAGTACAGTTATTACTTACATTAACTTAATATAAAAATATATTATGTGTTGTGTTGGTAGTGTTACAAAGTGTATACGAAAATAGTATGAATATACTAAATGGCAACATTTGAATAGAGTAAAATGATTTAAGTCATTTGATATTCCTAAAAATGTTTGTTTTTTTCTGTGGCTTTAAATAAAATACATTTTTATTTGAAAAATCATAGAAAAATTATAAAACTCATTTTATATATAACTTATTTCTAGACGCTATAATTTTTCTCAACTATTTTTCTGCCATTGCTCTTTGGTCTCTAAAAATATCAGCGTGCTTTCTAGAGCGGTACAGTATTTCATACCGGCACACCGCTTGCGAGACAGTGGAGGCTAAGAGGGGACAGCATGGTAATTTTTAAGGGATTATTCTGGACCAATATGACTTAGGGACCTTCAAATAAACTTTTTAAAACGCCGACAACGAAACTGCGATTCCTCTGATGTTGCTGTTGTTAATGTGCTCGTTTGACCCCTTCTATATAAAAAAAAAAAAACTTTGGGGTAATGGATAGGTTTTCTAATGCCGCAACAACTCTGTATATTAGGAACTAGCTGGTACCCGGCCCTTTGCTGCCACAGAAGAAATAATTAAAGAAATATAAATTTAAATTTGGAAGGGTTATATTTTTTAATTAGGAATGATAATATGATCATTGAAATTGAATGATACATGACTTTTAAATAAATTTGTCAGTAAGGTACGACGATACACGTGCCATCTTCTGTAAGATAATTGTACTGTGACTATAAACTTCGCGCAAGTGCAAGTAACAAAGTAAGTTGACAAAGTTTTAATGCAATGTCATGAACGGTATGGCAGCGAATAAGATACGAACGAACGAACATATTTTTTTATATTTTAGATTAAAAATTTATCAAAGTTTGTTTTATTTTCCTTACTACTTCCAAAAATCCTTAGTTATAAAAAACTAGATAAAAATGTTTGCGATTTTTATTACATCCACAATATTTATATTGCGAATTATAAAGCATTCCGTCACTCACGTAACCCCCGAATAATCGTTTTTTCATATCAAGACGTGTAGAGTAGAGGAAGCACAGTGTAAAACATAATTGGTAACGAATTTTACGCGTCATTTTACAGCATTTTTTTAATTACGAATTGTTCTGATTTAATCATGTGATTATTTTGTCTTCAATTTTGTTGAACCCCAGCAGTCGGTTTTTTATTTAAACCTATATAATATATAGCCTCAGGACTTTTCTTATTTCTGAGGGGCAATGGAGCAATTAGTACGTCGTGCTAACCCATTGCGTTAGCGAACTAACATGCACTAGAAATAGTTAATTCCTCGGACTTTTTCCTCACGAAATTCTCTAGCACCGCCGAACACGTGATAAATAATTTTATTTAAATTATTATTTATAAAATTAATTTTTAAATTTTAAATAATTTTTAAGTCAAACATGGTATTCTTGCGTAATGTGAAATTTATAAGATTTTGAGCTTCCACGTCTCTCATCATTACCAAGAGTAATATAGTAATATAAGAAAATATATTTTGTAATTCACATATATCAAAGTATTATTTCTATTATGTAAGTATACGAATTGGTGATCGCAGAACCTTTGACACTGCTCCCCGTTGTCGGTCAGATCTTACGTTAACGAGATATTTATATGGCCATATAAGGCAAAAATCTGCGGTTGCCATACAGCTTGTCAAGTGTGGCCACTTTTTGTGTTATAATGTTTGAATAGATAATTATATCACATCAATTGGAGCTGAATTTATTATATGGAAAATAATTGTAATGTAAAATACATAAAAATCCTCATTTCACATATACTCGGATAAGTCGGATTCTAATACATACTCAACCCTTGTCCTATCTCGATATAATTTTAAGAGGTTATGGGCTGTAAAATTATCCACTGTATTTCTACAGATAGCGACATTAATTTTATGAAGCGATGTTAAATTTCATAATAAAGTAGCGGTAGAGAGATTGTCTCCACAAAAAGTAATGCTCACAGATTATAAGAACATAAATTTTGCCTAGTAATTGTTTCAAACAACTTATACATTTTAAATATGATCCTTATGTTTATCACATTATTATATATTAAAAAGAATTAAATTTTTATTAAGGAAACCTAGTATTACAAACTTATTAATAAATATGTTTATTTAATTACAAAATACTCATTTTTCCAAATTTTTGTTAGTATCCTGTTAAATACATTAAGTCACAATACGTTTAAATATACTAGAAAGAGTACATAAATCCACTTGTATCTCTGTGAATATCGTGAGACTAAGTTTTGCCTACTCAACTAGAGATATTTCAGGTGAAAGAGGATTGAAAAGTGTTATGTAAAAACTAAGATAACGCTAAATCGTTCACCTACCACTGCCCTTCTAATATAATCTAATCTTCTAATATAATCTAATATAATATAACGCTAATGATATCTACGTTATACGTTATATATATATATATATATATATATATATATATATATATATATATATATATATATAAACCTCGTCATTAAATAATCCAATAAATCAAATAACGGGTACTGGATTTCCTTGCGCCGCCAATGCAATTGGTAGTGGAATATTTATAATTGTATCATTCATTATATAATTTCGCTTTTAAATAAATGAATTCAAAAATTGAATGAATTATGGTCAATGTCAAAATTTTTCACTGTCAAAAGCTACGTATATTTATCTTATTTTATTTTGTTATTTGGAGGCCAATTCTGGCTTAAAAAATTCAACAAAAAGATCAGAAAATATATAAGAGAGTTGTTATAATAATAATTTTTTGATTTCAGTACATAATACTAATTAAGAAAGGAAAATATTTTTGCTGCGCCGTTTACAACTGTCAAAGCGTAACGACTACATACAATTTTTATCAATATGGAATAAATCCAGGGAAGTAATGTGATAATATTTCATTTATAGAGTATTTTATTATTGTAATTGATTGTTTCAGGGAAAGATGTGGAGTACAGCACATTTCAAGTTACTATGAATATGTAATATAAAGACTTTTGAGTGTTGTAGAGATCTGTTTAGATTTTTTAATGAATGTCTCTGCTCCGCTACAGTCACAGCCGGATTTCCTACAGTGTCAAAATTGTGCTGACGGTAGGCTGTTTAAAGGTATAAGGGGATTAAATATACATATTAAACGATGCCATAGTAAAAGTATTTCGGCTTTACAGCCTCCCGTAGAAATTCATAACTCTATTAGCAATTCCTCTAATGACACAAATTTTTCCCTGTTTTCGGAGCAAATTTACAAATATTATCGTAATGTACCAGTGGTTAAAAGAATTCCTAGAGGTGCGAGGATGCAGCTTGCTAAAGCATTGTCATCTATCATCATTAGTATCTAATCATTGTTCATAATGTCATTGTTAATTCTCATAATCATCTATTTGTTTAATTTATTGTGTTGCATACTCAGTAGTTACGTAGTAGACCAAGTAATTATTCATTAAACTAACACTTGACGCTAGGCTCCTTCAATTATTTGAAAATAAAAATGATTTCATAACAATTTCGACAATCTTGTCTCGTCTCGAGTCTCGACGCGAAAGTCCCGGGACTCGAGACAACTAAAATTACAAAATTTTCGTGTCTCGAAGTCCCGGGACCCAAACCCTAGATAGAAATATACCTTAACCAAAAGTGGGTGACTTTTTTTTTTTAATTTTTCTATATTCTCCAACTAACGTGTTATTACTCTTTGTCGTTGGAAAACAACTCTATTCTATTCTTTATTTTTTATATTCCATTGAACAACCACGCCACATAAAAGTTTTAGCCTATAATTAATTTCTGGTTAAATCTTCTAAATTTAAGAACAGAATTTTCAAAACTATCTTTTTACTAATAGAATTTATTCGACTGAGTCATATATTAAATACCTTTTTGATAGTAATTACAGAGAAACAAAAAATCCACACAACGTTATTTGACGTGAGATATAGATAAGTAGCAATAAAATTCAAATATTGTTTTTTGTACCCGGAGTCCTTTAAAACGTTATAATTATTTCAATCTTTATTTAAAAGGTTAAAGTTCTTATTAAAATATACTTCCAAAAATTAAAAATTATAAATTAATTTCAATAAAAAATATTATTTATTTATTTTATTTATCGTCACGCACAATCCCTGACGGGGTAGCCAGAGAGAACAGATCGCCAAGTGTCACGATCCTTACATACCTCTTTCGCTTCTTTCAGATTCATTATCTTCTTCATACATGCACGTCTAGGTATCCGAGTACTCTTGACCCTCCCCTCTTCGAGCAATTTGCTCACATGGTCTTCGAAAGTTAGTCTCGGTCTACCTCGACACCTTTTAATAGTAACTTTCGCGCTATATATTTTCTTCACCATTCGGTCTTCACTCATTCTCTCAACGTGCCCAAACCATCGAAGCACGCCCTTATCAATTTTTGTGATAAGGTCATCTTTCAAACCTGCCATATTGCGAATCTCTTCGTTTCGCTTTCGGTCAGCCATGGTGACGCCGCACATTTTACGAAGAGATCGCATCTCCAAAAATAAAGTCTAAAAATATTCAACGATTAAAAAACATAGCTAGTTTTATTTTTTGTATGTGATTGTTAAAATGTATTTTATCAAGCGAGCAAAATAAAAATAACGCCACAAATTTTACAAATTGCCGGCAATTAATAATGGGATAGTTATTATGTATATATATAAACATAATAACTATCCCATTATTAATTGCTATATATACAAAATCATAAAAATAAAACTAGTGTAGAAAAATAACCCCAGATGTTAAGTGGATACTGAGGCCCATAGACATTATATCTGAGATACTGACATGGGATGCCTCTTTTATAATAAAAAAGGTCTCAGGTTCTTTACACCCACCATACGAAGCACAGCAATGTTGAGCTCCTATTTTACGCTTGTATTCTTTTAGAGTGTGGGCCTACCCTGATTGAGCCGACCCATTCGTGCTGCAACCATAATATAGCTGCAGTATGGGTCTATGCCGTGTAGTGGCGGTTAAGAATATCCACTACCCCATATCTTCCCGTGGGTTTCGTAAAGGCGACAAAGGGAAACTGGCAGGAGATGGGCAGCAGCATCTTCCTGATAACAGCAAAATACAATAAAAAACACTGCGGTTGCCAACCCGCTCGCCAAGCGTAGCAACTATGGCCAATACCCCCTAATGATTATAGCAACAAAGAAACGGCCCCCAGTCCCTGGCGGCCCCGCTATTTCTGGCTACGGTGGCGACCATGGTAACGGCGGGGCAGGGAGTGCTAAGAATCTGCGGTGGAGGCTCGGTTACCACCTAAAATGACTCCACCTGGCAATATACAACGCACGCACCTTGAGGACTGACGAGAAGATCGTGGAGCTCGAAGAAGAGATAGATAAGTTACGCTGGCATATTATAGGATTATCCGAGGTCCGAAGAGAGAGGGGGAGGACACGGTAATCCTCGAATCCGACAACTTGGTCTATCACCGGGAGGGTGACCATCTATACCACGGAGGTGTCGAATTTATCGTCCACAAGTCTCTCGGTAACAACGTTGTAAAGATTGAGAGTGTGTCGACGAGGGTTGCGTACCTTATACTCAGAATTACCAAATGGTATTTGCTGAAGGTCATACAGATTTACGCACCAACATTGGCGCATCCCGATGAGGACGTGGAGGAAATGTATGAGGATATCTCTAGAGCCATGCATTCCTCCAAAACCCACTATACGGTATTAATGGGAGACTTCAATGCAAAACTAGGCACAAGATAAAACCGTGAGCTGAAAGTAGGGAAATTTGGAATAGGGCAACGGAACCCAAAGGGCCAGCAGCTGGCCGACTTCATGGAGTAAGAGATACTTTTATGATGAATTCTTCCTTCCAAAAGCGGCCCCACAGGAAGTGGACCTGGTCGAGCCCGACGGTTCGACAAAAAATTAGATTGACTTTATTATGACGACCAGACGACAACTGTTCAGTGATGTCTCCGTGATGGCGAGGGTGAAAACTGGTAGCGATCTCCTAATGGTGAGAGGCACACTGAACCTAAACCTTAAGTTGGAGAGGTCTCGTCTAATGAAATCAACGCTCCGTCCCCCTCGTGCTCTGTTCCAAAGTCCCGAAACCTTACAGCTCCAATTACAAAACTGTTTTCAGTGCCTAGAAGAGTGCAATGAAGTGGACGATATGAATGACAAGCTCGTGGAAACTGTCCATGCGGTCGTAGCTAAGTTCTGCAAGACCCGCCGCAGAAGAACACAAAACTCTCCGATCACACTCTTAACCGCATGGATGTTAGACGGGATATGATGTTACATTCTTCAATAGATTTGACAGCATACAGGCAACTGAACAGATGGATATCCAAATGCATGTGGCGGGACTTGCGCAACTTCAATACAGCTTGTATTGAAGAAGCGATCTAGCGGAACCAAGGCTCCAAAGTCTTTGCCAGAGATCTGTCTGCCAGAAAGAGCCAACTGTCAAAGCTGAAAACTGAGTGTGGCAGCATCATTTCCGGGACACGTGAGATTTTGAGTGAGATTGAGAGGTTCTATGGACAGCTATACACGTCGTCGTTGGAGCCACACGCAAGTGTGAGTAACGATTCAATAGCAAGTCTTATCCGACACTATTCTGAAGATATCCCGGACGTCAGTCTGAGCGAGGTTAGAATGGTTCTCCAGCACCTTAAAAACGGCAAGTCCCCGGGCGAGAATGGAATTACAGCGGAGCTTTTGAAAGTGGATGGAAAACCGGTACTTGAAGTCCTTTAGAAGCTCTTTAATTCCGTCCCCCATGATGGCACTACTCCGGAGGCATGGAGCAGCCATGCGGTAGTCTTGTTCTTCAAGAAAGGCGACAACGCTGTATTGAAGAACTGCAGAACGATTTCCCTTCTGAGCCGCGTCTACGTGCTGTTTTCGAGAGTCATTACGAATCGTCTCGCACGCAGACTTGACGACTTTCAGCCTCCCAAACAAGCCGATTTCCGAAAAGGCTTTAGTACTATAGACCACATACATACCCTGCGGCAGATTGTACAGAAGACAGAGGAGTATAATCTGCCACTTTGCCTTGCGTATGTGGACTATGGAAAGCCTTTGATTCCGTAGAAATTTGGGCGGTGCTGCAATCCCTTCAGCGGTGCCAAGTTGACTATTGGTATATCAAAGTGCTATCCGAGTACAGAATCAGAGTTTAAAACCTATTCAACTGCAGAGGGGTATAAGACAGGGTGACGTTATATCCCCGAAACTCTACACCGCTGCATTGGAAGACGTTTTTAAGCTAGTCGTCTGGAAATAATGCGGTATTAATATTAATGGCGAGTACATCACCCACCTTTGATTTGCCGACGATATAGTCCTTATGGCAGAATCGCTGGAGGACCTAAGCACTATGTTCAATGACCTCAATAGTGTCTCCCAACGGCCTATCCGCTGGAAGACACTATTGAGTTCGTCTCTTTGTTATGTATGTCCATAGTTGCCACGCTTGGCGAGCGGGTTGGCAACCGCAGTTTTTTATTGTACTTTTGCTGTTATCAGGAAGATGCTGCTTAGCTCCTGCCTGTTTCCCTTATTCACCTTTTACGACACCCACGGGAAGATATGGGGTAGTGGATATTTTTAACCGCCACTACACGGTGAACTCTCAACGGATAGGTCTTAAGATGAAAATGGACAAAATAAAAATCATGTTTAATGTCCATGTCATACCTATGCCGATAGTTGTTGGGAGCACTAAGCTCGAAGTTGTTGAAGAGTATGTTTACCTGGGACAAATAGTCCGACTAGGTGAGTCCAACTTCGACCGAGAGGTCAATCGACGCATTCAACTTGGCTGGGCAGCGTTCGGGAAGCTACAACACATCTTCTCGTCAGACATACCTCGAAACCTTAAAACGGAATTGTACAACCAGTGCGTGTTGTCAGTGATGACTTACGGATCTGAGACGTGGTCCTTCACTGCAGGCCGTATGAGGAAGCTCAAGATCGCTCAGCAAGCTATGGGGAGGTCTATGATCGGGGTTTCTCTGCGTAATAAACTTAGAAATGAGAATATCCGCAGTAGAACCAGAGTAACCGACATAGCCCAACGGATTAGTAAGTTGAAGTGGCAGTGGGCCGGCCATATAGCTCGAAGAACCGACAACCGATGGGGAAGAAAGGTTCCGGTAGGCGAAGTGTAGGGCGACCCCCCACTAGATGGAGTGACGACCTGGTGAGACATGCAGGAAGTCGATGGATGCAGGTGGCTCAGGACCGTGCTTTGTGGCATTCCTTGGGAGAGGCGTATGTTCAGCAGTGGACTTGTGAAGGGCTGTAATGATAATGATGATGGGTCTACCACGTAAAAGGTTGTATATACACAACTTAAAGTTGAATATGAAATGTAAGCCACATATAAATGGTCATCACACCCACTGAAATCAAATCACAAACATACTAGTTGAAGTAAAATCGACATTTAATGATCATTATTGTGTTGCTCATTGTAATTACTTATACGTTCCCTTTTTTATGTACCCACGAAATTTAATTTTCAACTCACTTTGATTAATTTATTTTCGTTTCATAAAGATATAAACCTTGTTTATTCAAGTATTGACCATGATGACTACTTAAAGAATATGTCACCAGATATATTACTATTATTTATTTATAAGATTCCTTAACTGTAGTACATATGTGTAAGTTTATAAACAAGTCTTACAAATTATTGTTATGTTCTTATATGGGTACTTTTTAAAGATGTACACAACATTGATTATATGAGACAAATTAAAAACAAAACTTATTCGGTAAAATTATTTAGAAAAACTAAATAAGACTAATAAAATAATACAAATAAAAAAAACTATTTAAATATAGCTTTAGTTACCTAATTATTTACGATAAATTGTGATCAATATACTTTCAACATTTTTAAATTTATTATGATACTCGTACATACCTAGGTTTAATTTATTTTGAAAATATTCTAGTAATTTTCAACAGTGGTAGAGCCACGCGGCAGCTTTTGCTGTCGCACGGATGGGCCGGCTCGAACCGGGGTGGTACCACGACCTTACAGAAAACCAGCGTGAAGTAGAGGTTTACCTCTGCGTTTCGCTTGGTGAGTGCAGGTGGCCGGAGGCCCTTTTTACTAGAAATGAGGCATTTCATCTTAGTCCTCACGGGTGACAACGCATCTGCATTTTGATTCGCAATTGAGAATAGATGTAGATGTCTATGGGACGCAGCAACCACTTACCATCAGGTGGACTGTGTCCTCGTTTGTCACCCTTATCTTATAAAAAAAAGGGACTGTGAAGTAAGAGATTGAGATGCAACGCGAAATATTAAGTATGCAGTTTACTGAAATCTTCAGATCCTCATCGACATTTATTTTGTGCGAGCTAGCTGCTTCATTTCTTCCAAGACCACTATCACAGCGAACATTATGATCTATTATAATGGCTGCTTTCACTATTTTTCACCTCACTTTAAATTCATTGCAAATTTTTATTATTTCTTAGTGCTTACACTTCCACTGGGTCTTACCGTTACTCCTTCATATATTTTTACTATTTCTCAAGTGTTATATCGCTCTCTATGAACAGCACTCCAACAAAAATATTCTTAAATCACTTATGGAAACTTGTTTAATTAATAAATTACTTACAATAACAGTAAATGAGTACATGTGTTATGATTATTAAATCAATGATAATGGAGTTACACTGATAAAGATAAAAAATAAATTCAATGATAATTATTTTCTCTTGATAAAGTCCTAAATTTATTCAAGCAATTCTCTCAGTACATTGCTAAAGACGTTGAAAATGCAAATGTATGATCAAAGGTGCTTCAAGGTGAGCCCCTCGTTAATAACTCATGTATATTAAAAGCTTCATAACAATTAACTAACTATCTTATTCTCTACTCTAGATTCTTCAACAAATTACTTAAAACCAAGTGATTCCAAATTACAATATTCAAAAGCTAAAAGAATTTTTGTTTCTGTTCCGGAACTTTCGTTTGAGTGAATTTTGTGATTGACAAAATCAAAGTCTTAATATTATTTTTTGTCACTGAGGTATAATATGGATATTGCATTTTATCATTGTCAGAATAAATTTTAAATACATTTCTGTACATAATGCAATGTAATTTTCTCGCTTCTAATATTTGCGCTGAAATCTCTATTAAGTGAATACAATAAGGGAGTAATTTAAATGGGTTTGGCAAAATTTTGCCAAAGCTTCTAACATAAATGAACCAAATTTTCATACGCTTTAATCTTACATTTCTTGAACTAATAGCTATACATGCAACCTTAGTTTAATTATGCTTTATCTTTATGAAGTAATTTTTATATATATTTTTTTTCAAAAAAAATAAGATTAAAATTCATAGATAAATATAACTATGCATTTTTAAAAAACACTGACCTGGTATAGTGTTGATCTTTTAACATTCCTCAACGCGGAGGGACAAAAATATACCCTGCCCTAACCTATGATATTAACTTACCTACCGATTTACTTACCGACCACCTGCAAGACACATAACATATCAGCCAAAATACTATTCCTCAGTAAGTCGGTAGAACATGATTGGAAAGTAACATCCGTCATTCTTTGCACCGTAACTTTCCGAAGAACAATCTGGTATAATACTATATAACTGTGTTGACTCCAAAGTAAAACGTACCATTTAATTTATCTGGAAAACTGTACAATTATAATTTGTTATTGCCATTCCATTTTAAAAAAAACCTATGTTTAACTTGTATTCTAATTTTCATAATTACAAATTTAGAATTAAAAAGTTATGCCATAAAATCTAACATAATTATTTGAAACGGCTGCTCTGTAAAGTTTAATATATTTAAGATCCGGCACTATGACGAAAAAATATTCTTAAAATTTAATAATATAACTTATAATTCATTTTTATGAATAAAAATCAACATTTCTCGAATAATTTTTACAAAACTATCATAAATACGTTTTTTTATTTCTTTTTACATGGTGAAAAATACCCTATTACAAATCAAAATCACCCCTGAAAACATAAAATTTCTTGTTATACGTAAAAAAGGGATGTCCGCCTCTCTGTACTCACCGTACTTGTAGGTAATATAATTGTCCTGTATAACAACAATGATGTTTACGATAAACCCATGCTGGTGACGAAAAAACATTGACAAAGGTGCAGGATGTGTGCTACTATTATCGCCAATCGTAGTAGTCAATCTCAAAGCATGTCATGCTTGGCGGATAGTGATCACAATGGAGCAAACATTGGAAGAATCTGCTGTCCAACGTAAATTTTTACCAGCCAATGAGAAGTGTACATCAATGAATTTTTTTTTTATAGGACAAGGGTGACAAACGAGCACACAGTCCACCTGATGGTAAGTGGTTGCTGCGGCCCATAGACATCTACATCTATCCTCTATTCCAAATCAAAATGTAGATGCGTTGTCACCCGTGAGGACTAAGATGGAATGCCTCATTTCCAGTAAAAAAGGCCTCCGGCCACCTGCACTCACCAAGCGAAACGCAGAGGTAAACCTCTACTTCACGCTGGTTTTCTGTGAGGTCGTGGTACCACCCCGGTTCGAGCCGGCCCTTCCGTGCGACAGCAAAAGCTGCCGCGTGGCTCTACCACTGTTTATTATATATATTGAAATATATTATATTATTTCAATAATAATAATAATACAAATAATTTATTTCAGGCTTTTTACACCAATTTCAAACATCAATAATGTTAAAAACAAAATGAAAATATAATTATAAGGATACAGTAAATAAAATAAATAAAAGATAATTCAATAGTAATCATAGATTAATACTACAAAATACTAAAATTGCCCCCAAAAGAGAGTTCGTACTATCTATTTACAGTTATTGTCGCGATGCACGGCACGCCAATATTTTAGTATGGGATTCTTTGGGCACTCGTTAAACACCCTGAGGATCTAGTTCTCGAAATCACGGATGCGGGACCAAAAAGCTGCAAACCGAGATCTAATAACGGTGAAGTAATCGGGCAACGAGGCGTTGGCAAACATGCTCAACGCACTGCAGTATTTAGGCAGTTTCATAAGAATGCAGAATGCAATATTATACTGCACTCTAACGCTGCTACGTGCATTTTTGATACTGTACAACCAAAAATGACAAGAATAGAATCATTGACAATATGCTCTAAACAGGGTCAGCCTTGTCTTGGGACTGCACCGCGCAGACCGGCGTGCGAGCATATTACACCGAACAGCAACAGCCCTCCTTTCACGTTCTATATCGAGGTTATCACGCAAATGCTCAGTCAGGATATGTCCCAGGTACCTGAATAGACTCACTCTTGCAACAGCTTCACCGTCCAGAAATGCTATCGGAATCCTCTCCGGGCTTCTGCCCGAGCGAAACACCATCATCTGCGTTTTTTTTAACATTATAATTCAGGCCATGATCCCGCGCATAATGCTCGCATATGGCTAATAACTTTCTAAGTCCCCTGATTGAGGGACTCAGTAGCACCATGTCATTAGCGTAGCTGAGATTATTCAGACAAATTGTACCCATGTGACACCAATTTTTGTACCTCTAAGTTCCTTAATCAGGTCGTTTACATATAAGCAAAACAGATCCGGAGAGGTCAGATCAAAGGCACGACTAAGGTCTAAAAAGCAAGCATACACAGGTATACCTTTATTTATGTAGTAGTTAACAGTCGATTATTACTGAAGACTGCAGAGTCCGTTGAAGGTCCGTACCGAAAACTAAACTGTGTGTCGCAATCCTAATGTTGTTGCTTATACCCGGGTGTGATAGCTTTTCCAAAATTTTACCTATAATGCTCCCTAATATTGATAATTACGTATATTAGACCTTATTATTTACAGTTTTATATTCATAACTATTGACAATTACGTATATTAGTCCTTATTATTTACAGTTTTATTTTCATTAAATTGTATACTTACGTATTTGAACCAAATGTATTAAGGCAAGCGCTAATCCCGCCGACAAACTGTTACGCAGTTAGGTGAGTGTGAAAAATGTACTAAAGGTTTGGTCCAGAATAAATGATTTATTATTATTATTCTTATTAAAGAAATCGGCCGGTAGTTTTTAAGACTAGAAAGATCACCGGATTTATTTTTAGGGATTGGAACCACCACCGTTCGCATGAGATTTTTCAGCAATTATCCATAATTGACACAAAACGTAAATAATTCTGACAAAACACTATAAATGTCCAAACCTGCAAATACGAGTAAAATATGTTCTAAACTCAATCCATCAAAACTTGCGGCTTTACCCCTTTTCATTTTTTGAACCATTTTTTCTACAACGTCCGGTGTGAATAACGAGGTGGCTTCCTCAGTACTTTTAATATCAACGGGAATAGCAACATACTGCTGTACATTTCTAGTTGAGAAGGGATCTATAGGATAAAATAAATACACAACCTATAATCTGCCGAACACAGTAAAGTAACAGATTTAAACTGATATATCTTTAAATTTACATAAATTTAATTAAATGTTTTTAGTTCAATAGGTTTTATGAAATAAAAAACAATGTCAAGTCAAGAATCTTGTTATTTTCAACGTAATTAGTTTTGTATGAACTTATTAGAAAAAAAATCAATAAAAGAAAATTAATAAAAGGATAGTTGGGAGTTTGGCGGGATCCGTCCGTCGTAGGAATGTTGCTCCTGTTTCATCATTAAAGTAATAGTTTGAAGTGGGTTTTAGTAAGTAGTAGTGACACAAGTTTATGTATTTAGTGCCAGCACATGGGAAATATTAATTAAAACGACATAACAAGTGCTTGGTATTAAATATTTAAATATGAAGTTATTTTGTTCGGTTAGGAGCCTTAAGAACTGTCGTCATCGACTGACCACGGACTTAAGATATCTTTAAAATCTCCCAAAGACTTTGCAATGTGGTGAATGAGCATATTGTATACATATCATTTTTTTATCATTTGACACTAGCAAAGTATAACCATACGAGAACATAGCCGAAAAAATATATTCACTTAAAAAATAATTAGTAATATTTTATTTAAAATTGCATTTATACAATTAAGTAGTTTAAGTTATCCCTTTAATTAAAACGTGCACTTTCTTATCTTAATGAAATGCTCTCTTAATTTTTAATGACCGAGACTTACCTTAGAGCTCTTAATTTAGAGCTGGTATTCAATAAATGGCCATTAAGTTTAGTGGAGTTGTTTGTAGATAGATTATTTTGAAGGTATTTGATTAAACTCTTTTAACATTTATGTACTATTGTATGTATTATGTTATTGTTAATAATGATATTTACTATATTATTATAGTATTTAATTTATTTACTTAATCTTATTTATTTAGGGTTTCAAGCGTAGGTCTCAGGTACACTGGTGTTTAAAGATTATAAGATTTCGCCAGAAACTCTTGCGGATAGGTGAGCTAATTTTGAAAACTATTTTACCACTTGCATGAAGTTAAAAAAACTTCCTGCTTATTTGAAGTGCACCAATATAGGATAACGACGCAGACTCTTGCTTGCTACAAAACCATACTATATAATAGAAGAGGCCTGTGTCTGTTAGCAAAACGTGGTAGAGCTATGCTGCAGCTATATTAGTAGTATAGTTGTAGCATGAATGGGTCGCCTCGACCGGGAAAGGACCATGCTCTCACATTATACCAGCGTAAAATAGCAGCTCAACGCTGCTGTGTTTCGTATAGTGAGTGTAGAGAACCGGAGGCCGTTTTTACTGGAAATGAAGTATTCCATCTTAGTCCTCATGGATGACAACGCATCTCCATATTGGTTTGTAATAGAGGATAGATTTAGATGTCTATGGGCCGCAGAAACCACTTACCATCAGGTGGACTGTGTGCTCGTTTGTCACCCTAGCTTGTCAAGTGTGGCCACTTTTTGTGTTATAATGTTTGAATAGATAATTATATCACATCAATTGGAGCTGAATTTATTATATGGAAAATAATTGTAATGTAAAATACATAAAAATCCTCATTTCACATATACTCGGATAAGTCGGATTCTAATACATACTCAACCCTTGTCCTATCTCGATATAATTTTAAGAGGTTATGGGCTGTAAAATTATCCACTGTATTTCTACAGATAGCGACATTAATTTTATGAAGCGATAAAGTAGCGGTACAGAGATTGTCTCCACAAATAGTAATGCTCACAGATTATAAGAACGTAAATTTTTCCTAGTAATTGTTTCAAACAACTTATAAATTTTTAATATGATCCTTATGATTTTCACATTATTATATATTAAAAAGAATTAAATTTTTATTAAGGAAACCTAGTATTACAAACTTATTAATAAATATGTTTATTTAAAAACTACTTATTTTTACAAATTTTTGTTAGTATCCTGTTAAATACATTAAGTCACAATACGTTTAAATATACTAGAAAGAGTACATAAATTTACTTGTATCTCTGTGAATATCGTGAGACTAAGTTTTGCCTACTCAACTAGAGATATTTCAGGTGAAAGAGGATTGAAAAGTGTTATGTAAAAACTAAGATAACTCTAAATCGTTCACCTACCACTGCCCTTCTAATATAATCTAATCTTCTAATATAATCTAATATAATATAACGCTAATGATATCTACGTTAATTGATTCATCATTAATATTACCTATCAAGAGTCCACTACTAGCCGTAGGCCTCCTCCATATATTGTCTCATATCTACCACGCTTTGCATGTGGGTTGACAAACGGAGTTTTATTATTAAAAAAAATATCAGTATATTTTACTGCTGCACATCTCCATCTAATATTTCCATTATTTTTATAGGATAAGGGTGACAAGCGAGCACACAGTCCACCTGATGATAAGTTATTGCTGTAGCCTATAGACATCTACATCTATCCTCGATTACAAATCAAATTGCAGATGCGTTGTCACCCATGAGGACTAAGATGGAATGCCTCGTTTCTAGTAAAAAGGGTCTCCGGTTCTCTACACTCACAATACGACACACAGCAGCGTCAAGCTGCTATTTTACTCTGTTATTCTGTGAAATTGTGGTACTTCCCTGGTTGAATCGACACATTCGTGCTACAAATATACTACTTACGTAACTGCAGCATGGCTATTAACCTATCTATTGCCTCTTATGACACGCACGAGATGATGTGGCGGCCCAAGGAAATCCAGTACCCGTTATTTGATTTATTGGATTATTAAATGACGAGGTTTATATATATATATATATATATATATATATATATATATATATATATATATATTCTTTAAATTCATATGTATGTAATCTGTGCTGCTTTTACCGCGAAATCAATGTATGTTACGTTTAAAAATGAACATACTGAGTCGAGTATAAAACCTTATCCTTTGTTTGAAATCAGATATTACTGAAAAAGATTTCAGCCAAATTTCAACACGAGTTCGCAAAACTGCTTATTGTCAAAATAGAATATTTGATAAAAGTGCATAGTTTGTCAAACGAATTGAAATCTCACTACCGTTTCGTATTACGTTGACATTTAAATATCTACGTATTTCCTTTTATAAATTACTTTACGCCGAACCACAAATTCGTTCAAAGTGACACGATGAAATTATTAAATGCAATTGGTAGTGGAATATTTAGAATTTTATCTTTCGTCATATAATTTTGCTTTAAAATGAATGAATTTAAAAAAATATTTTACTAATTGTGAAAAGAGTTGGCAAAAATTATTTACTTTCGCGTATTTCTATTTTCACTTCAATAAAAAAATTTATTAATCAATTACGTCTCAACTAAAAGAGACTTTTCAAAATATACATAGATTACCCAATTAATACTCATTTACCTCTTCCTAAATTTGATTTAAAAAAAGTAGTTGAATCGAAAGTAATGGATGGCGACTTAAAAATGCATCCCGTATTCTAATCTCAGACGACATCCTGACTCTTCGTAATGTTGAAACTCTTGAAGACCTTCGTGAGAAGTATCCTTCGATCAATCCTTCTCAGAATTTACCACTGCCTCCCAATACTTCTATACCACCTTGGCAAATTTCATTCCCTAATATTTTGGGACAAGATTGTGTGCAGCAAAAAAGGATAAAGGTCTCCTATTGTTTTGATTCGAAATTTCGACGCTTAACTTCAAAATTAGATTTCAGGCACATATCTCTAACCTTAAGAACAAACTTCTGCCTACTCAACTAGGCTTTGTCACTAAAGGTGGCTGTGAGACGGCGGTATATTCAGTGCGTACTTTTTTTTAACAAATTCTAATGCAGATTTTCTTGTGAAGGTTGAACTTATGAATGCTTTTAACTCTATCGATAGAGTAACCCTGCTGAAAGAAGTGGCTAACAATACCCCCGAAAGGACAATGTCCAGAATCGCCCTGTGTAATAAAAGCATCGGACATACACGATAATTAATTTTCTATTGTAGTATATTAGTTGCAAATACTTTTGTAACGCGGACTACCTGCATGCCAAAATGAACATTAAAAAGTATTCTACTCGGCTACTAACATTAATCGCCGCCATCTTCACCACACATCATGTGGTCTCGAAAAATGATTAGGGGTGCCCAATCAATTGTAACCGATTTTTGAATTTTAAATGAACTGTTGCATATTTTTTAATCTGAATTATATTTTGAATTTATTTCGAATAAAGTTGCAAAGAGAAGCTACAATTAAAACATTAAATTACCATTTCTTTATATTATTCCCTAAAAGTATAATTTAAAAAACCTACTATACCTAATAAATGAGGTCATACTCGATTTTGAATTGGTAGTTAGAATAATGCTAAAGAAAAATATTCGTAAAGATTATTAGTAAGAATTATTCTGGATTTTCTTAAGATCGCTTAGAAAGGAGTGTATTTTACTTCTTACTAAACGATAACTTACGTGTTTACGACAATTAATATAAAAAACACACTTATCGTAACTGTATTAATTATACATGTGTTCTTTAAGAAGAGCAATACTACAGACAGACTACAGATGTTATTGTTAATATTGTTACAAGTATGGAAGAAGTAGAGACGTACGTGTTATTATAAGTAAAGTAGGATATTGTCATACTTATTATGGTATTAATATTAACAAAAAATGATGTATAACAAAAGATGATGTATGTAGTTCTGTTTGTAACGTATGGCTATAATAAATCTTGGTAAATATCCATAAATCGTATAGTATTTAGCGTTCCCATTTTTGATGTCACTAAATGGTCACTTGTTACTTGTCAGTCAGTCACGAACAAAAAAAGATCTCCAAATAGATTCAAATCAAACATACTAGAATCGATTCTCGATTAAATCGAGCATTAAGAGATTCGAATCAGAGCGAAATTTTCAAACATACCTAATATAAACACAGAACATTATTGAGGATTATTTACCGTTCATAAAAGTAATTCTATAGAAACATCATTAAATTAATAAACATAACATTATGCCTGTATTTCCCAGAAGGAGTAGGCACAGGGGTGTAGTACTGTTATGTTATACGTCCCATGTAATAGGGGGTGCGCGTATTGCCAAACACAGGGCACTCCGTGCTACTATTGGGAACTTCAAGTTATAAAAACCCAATAATAATATGCCCTACCCTGGGATCGAACACAGAACAGAACAGAAAAAATTTGGCACAAGGAACAGATATTCCAACTATGCAAAAGTATTTCTTGAATCGTTGAAAATATAGCTAGTTCTTGAATAAGTCCGGTTCGAGAGGTTTTTGGATCGATTCATTGAATCGATGGAGTGTTGATATCAGGGCATCGGATAAGGATTTTTCAGATCTATATCAATCTCGAAAATCTATTATTTTACCACAAACAATAGGTTAAACGATTTCAAATCGACATGCCTACTTTGTACTTTTATCTCTAACTCTGTCAAAATTATATTGGTTGGCGTCATTATCTACTAGTTAGTCTGTGGCGTCATTTGCAATTTGTAGTAAGGGTGGATTGAAAAGTACTCGGCCTAACCAAGAAAATAAACACATACTAAATCAGTTATATTTTTATTTTTCTACATAATCACCATCAAGTTACATACAATTTTGCCACCTCCCCTTCCAAGCATTTAGGCCGTTGAAAAAAAATGATTCTTCCTTAGAGTCAAAATATGCGTCTACAGCTGCTTTGACCTCGTCGTTTGTCGAAAATCTTTGACCTCCCAAGTGATTTTTTAGGTTAGGGAACAGAAAGAAGTCTGATGGTGCCAGATCAGGTGAATACGGCAGACGCGGTAACAGTTCAAAGCCACAGTTGTGAATTTCAGCCATTGACTGTACTGACGTGTGAACACGGGCGTTATTTTGATGAAACAGGACTTTTCTTCTGAGCATTCCTCGACGTTTTTCTTTTATTTCCTCTCGTAAACGACGTAGTAAGGTGCAGTAGTAATCAGAGTTTATAGTCTGACCCCTTTCAAGATAATCAATCATAATCACAACTTTCGAGTCCCAGAATACTGAAGCCATCACCTTATTTGCCGACAAAATCGAATTAGCCTTTTTAGGGGGTGGTGAACCAGGTCTTCTCCACTGTTTTGATTGTTGTTTTGTTTCCGGTGTATAGTAATGAACCCATGTTTCGTCTATAGTAACAAAACGATTCAAAAAATCATCTGCATCGGCTTCAAATAACTCCAAACAGTCGCGTGAAATAGTCAATCGCGTCCTTTTTTGTTCAACTGAAAGCAGTCGCGGAACCCACCTCGCAGACACCTTGTGGAAACCCAACTCGTTGACAATGATGTTTTGAGTTCATTCATAAGAGATGCCTATAATCTCGGCTATCTCTCTAATTTCTAATCTGCGGTCTCCCATTATTAAATCAAGTACTTTTTTAATATTTTCGTCAGTAGTTGACGTCGAAGGCCTTCCAGAGCGGGGTTCATCTTTCACACTCTCTCTACCACGCTTAAATTCTGCTATCCATTTTTTGACGGATGAATATGACAGAGCACAATCGCCTAATGTACTGACCATGTCATCATGGATGGCTTTTGATGATAGCCCCTTCTTATGGAGGTACTTAATGACGGCACGCTGCTCGATTTGCTCCATTCGCGGAAATTATGTCCGATTACTTTGTTAATAAATTTATAAAATCACAACTAATTATCGCACACGTTTCGAACTTCACACAATGAACTAGTCTGAACTGAACTAAATAATGTGGGTAGATTTGATTTTTAGAATTGAATGGATCTGTGTTAGGCCGAGTACTTTTCAATCCACCTCGTAATACCGGTGTTATGGTGACTTTCGGGACTATATATTGAACATTACGACTTGGCTATTTTAACGGACTCTGAATGCTTTCAAGAATGATTTTCCTTGCTGTGATTTTCGGAACTGTGTATCTCTCAAACGATAAGCTAGCATTCATAAAAGGATTTAATCATACGCAATGGAAAGTGTATTTTGTGTAAATTGCGGCTCTGCTGGTGGTTCAATGCTGTTGAAAGATGAACAGAGAAGCAATCGTGCAATATTGCTGTAATTGCATCGTTGTACGCAGAACCATCGGTTTCTGCACCCATGTTGTGGCCATTATTTGGTACTTGAGCTTAGCGAGACATCAAAAGAATATCGACATCCCTGCACAGTTTTTAGACAATATTCTATAAACATATAAACTGTGGTAGAGCCACGCGGTAGCTTTTACAATCACACGAATGGGCCGGCTCGAACCGGGGTGGTACCACGACCTTACAGAAAACCTTAACATCCTTACAAATATTTAAAATGTCATTACGAAAATTAAGTTCCGAGACCATCTCGACACCTAAGTCTCGAATATGTGTAACTCGCGGGATTATGAGGCTGTTCATTTCATAAGCGTAATTATGAGGGACTTTTGCACGACCATAACTCATGGCACAACATTTATTAACATTTAAATTGAATTTGTTTTCTATGCTCCACCGTGCCACTCCGTCAATGTCCAACTGTCACTTACATTTTTTTTACGATAGTATGGATACTTTGTAGCCAACAGAAATTTAATTACGTAAATTTTGTCTTCATCAGTATGGTAGCTTATTGGATTTAAAGTTAAAGTTAAAGCTATTTTATTTTATTTTTCTTATTAACGCCATTACCTACATCGAAATGCAAAGCAAGACTTTACAGAAAAAAACTGGCAAGACACTCTGATTTGCTTTTTGTACTATATGAAATAAACGTGTTATAATTACTTAATTAACTTTCTCTCATTAAAAATGCATACTGGCTGGCGCAATCATGGAAAAGGCTGTGCTAGCAGTTGACTCAGGCCGTTGATATTAAGTCAAACATTATAGTTTATTGCATTTCAAGACGTAGTTCATTAAATTGAAATAATTGATAAGCATAAACATTACTTGAGGCTAAATACTCACTAAATGTATTTAATATTCATCTTCACCATAATCCTAGATGGATTATAATAATTGTAATTATTATATTAAAGTCTGCTTTTTTGCTTTCACCAATCAGTGAGTGCAAGTGCACACAGCATTACACTTCGTGCCTAATTCCATTACTTATTTTTATAATATTAAAGTGTACCTGGTAGTAAGTGGATGCTGTAGCCCATGGACCTACAATCAACTTCAAACAAAGAAGATTATACATGTGTTGTCACATCTGAGGGTTGAGATAAAATGCCCAAAGTCTGTTCTACTAGCTCACTGTAGCTTTCCGGAACACAGCAGTACAAGCATAGTTATTAGGCGGTTGAAAGAGGTAAGTAGGGGATTTCTATCCAGACGGAATCCTAAATGGAAACGAAGTCCTCCCACATTTTTTTTATACGATAGGGTGACAAACGAGCACACAGTCCACCTGATGGTAAGTGGCTGCTGTGGCCCATAGACATCTACATTTATCCTCGTTAGCGAATCAAAATGCAGATGCGTTGTCACCCGTGAGTACTAAGATGGAATGCCTCATTTCCAGAAAAAGGGTCTCCGGTTCTCTACACTCACCATACGAAACACAGCAGCGTAAAGCTGCTATTTTACGTTGGTATTCTGTGAGAGCGTGGTCCTTCCCCGGTCAAGCCGATCCATTCGTGCTACAACTATACAACTAATATAGCTGCAGCATGGCTCTACCACGTTAAGAAAGAGAGTACGTTATCAATTGAATAGAAACGTTTTGAAAGGTTATTTTACCGATTTTGCAATTTCTTAATAAAATTGTAGGTACTCCATAATGATTACGATCCGATTGAAGCTGGTTTGTAAATGAATATATAAGAAAATGTAAGTTTAACACAAGAATAACTTTAATGCTACGATGATAAGAGGTAATTACTACATGTTCGAAGCCGTACGCGCGCCAGCCATTGCCGCAAGCGCTGGATGCAACCGCAACTTGAAATTGCAGATTGTATCGTTGTTACAAAGTGCATTTAATTAAATATGAAATAAAGAGCATATAGAAAAAATGTTACATGTGTTTTTTTATAAAATGAAGCCATTAATGAACTGGTGGTTTTACTGATGGCCGTATGAGGAAACTCAAGGAGCCTTGGATAGGGCTATGCTTGGATTTTTTCTGCGAGATAGACCTGAAAATAAAGATATCAGTAGTAGAACAATCAATAGAGTAATCGAAATAGCGCCACGGCTCAGTAAGGTGAAGTGGCTCTCCTTGCTCGAAGAACCGATAACCGATGGGGAAGAAAATTCTCGAGTGTCAGCCTTGTACGAATGTACTACTCTACTAGATGTGTGACTAGAGTGATGACCTGGTAAGTGATGGTAAAATCTAAATATTGTCCTAATTATACGATACAACGGCATGAATTATGGGTGAACTAATAATATAATTAAGAAATTCTGGTTTTAGAAACAATTTTCTAAAGTTTGGTAGTTACTCATACATCGTACTTCGTCGGAAGCAATAAGATCTTTTCACTCTTTTCCATTGTTGTCTCTTACAAAACCCTCGGGACAAACTGAGGTGACTATAAATATAAAAATATATTATAAGCTTAAGGCTTATACTTAATTAAAACTCAAGCTTATTGACATAATTTTCTTTTTGCAATATGCTAACCGCTTTGAAGTTCAGAAATAAAAATAATAGTTTTTATTTGCTGTAAAGAGAAAGTATGTAATAAAATTTTATAAAAGCGTGTATGTTTGCAATGGTTTTCAATATAAATAAAATTTAAATTACGAATTGGCAAAGGCATTTAGAGCTAGGTTTTCTGCTATAAAACTATTTGAAACTGTAAATACTGATAACGTGGGAGAATTGGTTGTATTAATAGAATCATTATCATCACAATCACTACATTCTATCACAAGTCCTAGCCTCTCCAATAGGTTGATACAAAATAAGGTCATATATCTTACATTCTTCGACTGCTTGCGTGTAACATCAGGTCGTCACTTCATCTAGTGCGGAGGGGGTCGCCAGCACTGCCCCACTCGAGCACCTTTCCTGCCGTCACCGTCGTCGCTGTGAATTCTTCGAGCGATATGGCCGGCCCCTCTAAGGCCGGCCCACTGTCATTTCATTTATTGATTCTTATTCCTCTGCGGGCAAGCACAAACGCTTACGAAATATAACTAAGAAATAATTGTATATTATTAACAGATGGAGTGACGACCTGGTAAAACATGCAGGAAGTTGATAGCTCAAAACCGTACTTCGTGGAATTCCTTGGGGGCAACCTATGTTTATGAAGGGGTGTATTGATGATGATGATGACCTCGTACACTATTTATTAGTTTTCTTTAAGTTGCAAGGCGAAGACGTTGACCATACTACTTTGCCAGTATTACAAGAACATTTTGGTATTTTCATTAATATGACTTTTGCGATTTGAATTGATAAATTTTTCTGGAGCCATTTAAATTTTAAGTATAATTTTAATTTTAGTTTTCCTAAAACCTAGTAATTATTTGCATAAATTTTTTCTCCAAGAAATATAATTAAACTTTTTGATTAAATAACGTGTTTTTGATGCTTGTTTTGATGGTAAGATTACTTCACTGCTGCCTTGCGGGTCCAGCTTTCTGATGCTAGCAAGAAAATATTTGAGAGAGAAAAAATTAATGATTTTGGTTGTGATATTTATTATGCACTTTAATTTTGCATTTAATACGTACAGAAAAGAAGTGGAATAAGTTGCTAGCATCTGTCTTTCCATTTAGTTACAATTTAGGTGTCTTCAATCCACTCTTAGTGTAAAGGCTTTTGTTGCTTTGTTGTTTGTTATGCTAAGTGATTGCGCTTTACCATATTTGGCTGCAGTATCACTTACCATTAGGTAGGATTAATATCTTAAGCTAAGTTAAGCACTAGCTAATAATAATTGTGGGCTTTCGATGGAGCGGAGGTTCTGCGGGCATGACAAACACTCTTTTATTATTTTGTTTCGCTCATTATGTATGCCAAACGCACCATCCTCAGGTAAGGCGTCAGGGCGTTTCATATTCTGGAAACTGAGTGCGACTATTGAACATACGTAACAAGTAGTAAAATTAAAAATTTTGTACAACTGACTTCAATATAAATAAAATGAGAACATCATCAATGTAGTTGAAGTCAAAATACGCATTAGTGAGGAGAACTCAACCATAGGACCACACAAATAGCACCAGCTATCAAATAAAAAATCATCAAAATCGGTTCACCTAGAAAAAAATTCTGACGTAACCCATAAAAAATACAGTCGAATTGCGAACCTCCTTTTTTTGAATACGATTTAAAAATCGAATCTACAATCGGATCATGAAATGTATTACATGAACAAGTACCTTTACTTGTTTACGATACGTTGTACCAAAGTGTCTTTAATTTTGCGGGAAAACAATCCTTAGGGTCTATACTTATACAATGAGTTCAAAAATAGCAAAGTTTGCAATCGATAATAAGCATTGAATATCGATATAAACTTCGAACGCCCATGAGCAGCTTTTAATGGGTTACTCTATTTTGCGTAAATACGTCTAATTAGCGTGAAAAATGCATGAGAAGTACAGTGGGGCGCGGTTTTCGGTGTATAACACACGCTCTCGTATTATAGAGTCCTGAGTGCCGGTCGCAGCATATTAAAGGTTTTTTTTAACCTTTTTGTGCGGACTAAGGTTTATCACAATCTCAATGTCGTTTAAATAGTTGCATTAAAAATTCAGCCCCTGTTTCGCCACCCATACTACCCATAGATGTAAATTTTTCACCTTATCTATAGGAACTACCTTAAGTATTATTCTATAGAAAGAAACCATTATAAATCAATAAAAATGTTATCCATCTCTATTATTTGTTTATAGGACGAACGTAAGATTAACCGCGATAAAATCCGTATTTTTTCGCTCAAGATATCAATACATTAAAGAAGTAAAGTTGTACTAACAAATACTGACACTACATCTATAAGCTCTTTAGAAAATAATAGCTATTATTTTCTCTTAGTAGCGCCTTGATCAATAAATGCAATTTACGTAGCTATTTAATATAATAGACTCCTTAATACAAATTTTAATTAAATCAATTATGAAACGCATTGAATGTGATAACACAATATGAAATACTTGGTAGTTTCTATTAAATCCACAAACCCCTCCCTCTCATCAGCTCGTCAACAGTTCACTTGCTATGCACCTCCCCCAATGCAGGAAGTATTTGTGGCGCAGTAGAAAAAAAGTTATTGAATGAATTACCATCAGATGGGGTAGTAATCAAGCACTTTATTTTGTATTTATTCATATATTTAGCTATTAGAAGAATTTTTAGTACAACTGAATACAGATCTCTGCTATAGGTTGCCATATGGGAATATATTGTCATAGTTGTCACGCTTGGCAGGCGAGTTAGCAAACGCAGTTTTTACACACACAAACACTCCCGCCTGTCACCCAGAGGGATAAGCAGAGACTAAGGACTTCCATTTGGTACGATCCTGACACACCTCTCTTGCCTCCTTTACATCCATATATCTACGCATACACGCTCGTCGGTTAAGGTTTTTTTTTTTATAGGATAGAGTGACAAACGAGCAAAAAGTCTACCTGATGGTAAGTGGTTGCTGTGACCCATAGACATCTACATTTATCCTCAATAGCGTCGTCACCCGTGAGGACTAAGATGGAATGCCTCTTTTCCAGTAAAATTGGTCTCCGGTTCTCTACACTCACCATACGAAACACAGCAGTGTCAAGCTGCCATTTTACACTGGTATTCTGCGAGAGCATGGTCCTTCCCCGGTCGAGCCGACCCATTCGTGCTATACCTATACTACTGTATAGCTGCAGCATGGCTCTACCACGTATAAATAAATAAGGGTACTACTAATCTGGCACATTTTCAATGTATCGCCAATTTGGTCGATAAACCTACGTCTAGGGCATCCCTTCCCGACTCTGCCGTTCACTTCTGTAACATAAATTTGCTTTGTGACAAAGTGGCAACGCAGTTTTTATTACTTTTTTATCAGGAATATACTGCTACCCGTCTCCGGTTTTATTTTCTTCTGTGGCTTCCAACAACACGCATAGGATGATATAGGATAGTGAATACTTTTACGCAATAGTTAAAAAGATTATATAACAGTTATAAAAAAAAAATCGTGTGGTGTAGGCATCCATTACCTCATTTTATCCCGTGGGCACAGAACACAATTACTCTTTATGCCCGTGGGTGTCGTAAGAGGCGACTAAGGAAAATCGCAAAAAGATCTTATGGCTTGTGTTCTCATCTATCATCCATCCATTAAAACCTATAAAAGTCCACTGCCGTACATAGACCTTCCTCAAAGATTTCCTCACATGGGAGGATTTTGCCATAGTGGCTATGCTTGGCAAGCTGGTTGCCAACCGTAGTTTTTTGCCTTCTATGGCGATATCAATAACTCGTTAACGTGAGACGGAAAATAAACGGCCGACAACGGGGAGCAGTGTCAAAGGTGCAAGACGTCTGGTTCCGTGATCACAAATCCGCACACTTACATAATAGAAAGAATACTTTAATATATGTTCATTGCAAAATATATTTTCTTATATTACGTTATATTTTACTATATTACTCTTGGTAATGATGAAAGCCGTGGAAGATCAAAATCTTTAACTTTCACATTACGCAAGAATACCACATTCGATCCTCGCTGGCATCAATAAAATTATTTACCACGTGCTCGACGGTGATAGAAAACTTCGTGAGGAAACCTTCAAGTCCGAGGAATTAACTATTTCTTACATGTTAGTCCGCTAACGCACTGGGTTAGCACGATGTACTAATTTCTCCATAGTCCATAGTATATAAGCTAAAATAAAAGGCCGACTGCGAGGGTTATACTAAATTGAAAACAAAATAATCACTTGATTAAATCAAAACCAATCGTATTCAAAAAAAAATATGTAAAACGACGCGTAAAATCATTTTCCAACTAATTGCCGTGTGCTTCCTGAACTCTACACCTCTTGATATGAAAGATCGATTTTTCGAGGGTTTCGCGAGTGACGGAATGCTTTATAAATCGCAGATATGAATATTGTTGATGTAATAAAAATCGTAAACATTTTTATCTATATGTATTCTCATAACTAAGAATTTTTGGAAGTAGTAAGGACAAAAATCAAATTATGATATAAATGTATAACCTAATATATAAAAATTAATATTTGTTTGTTCGTATTGTATGCGCTGGCATACCGTTCTTCAGATTACACTAAAACTTTGTCAACTTATTGCTTGCATTTGCGCGAAGGTTATAGGCACAGAGTACAATTAAGCAGTAGCCATACTGACCAATTTATTTAAAAGTCATATATGATTCAATTTCAATGAACATCATTTGATGAACATTATCATTCCTAATTAAACCATAAACAATATAACCCGTCAAAATTTAAAACGATATTTCCACGATTATTTCTTCTCTGCCAGCAACGGTTCGGGTACCAGCTAGTTCCTAATAAACACTGCCGGCTGCGTGGTTGCGGCGTCAGAAAACCCATCCATCACCCCAAAGATTTTTTTTGTTATATAGAAGGGGTCAAAAGAACACATTAACTACTGCAACATCAGAGGAATTGCAGTTTCGTTGCCGGCGTTTTAAAAAAAGTATATTTAAATGTCCCTAAGCGTTATTGGTCCAGAAAAATCGCTGGTAGTGCTCCTTCCTCAAGGAAGTTGAGCGAGGAAGAAAACTTCTCGTAAATCGCACAGTTTTGTCGAAATGTGCGATGGTGAAATTTAGCGGCTGGAATTACAAACAATCCCGTTCGACCTCTGAACAGCCCGTTGCGAATGTCATAGAATATGTAAAAAGATGCAACATTTTTTCGCAGTGCCAGTGAGTCAAACCGATCAGACAGATCTTGATCGTCGATCAAGTTGAAGGAGCTGGTACTAGGATTCCGCGGCCCAGAGATGAGAACATTCCATATGAGTCTGCACTTGCACCTTATAAAAGATGGCACATCACAACATACAATCAACATATGCCTCTCTCAGAGATTACCCTGCTCTCGCCTCTTAGCCTCCATTGTCTCGCAAGCGGTGTTCCGGCATGAAATACTGTACTGCTCTACAAAACATGCTAAGCTGTTTAGAGACCAAATTTAAAAAAAAAAAGTATTAATTTCCTTATATTAGTTTCTAACGACGAAACACGCGATGGAATGGGATAATGGATCCTCCTTACGTTACCACAACATTGCAAAATTTAGTTACAATTTTAACTAGCGTAAAATAGCTGCTTAATGCTGCTGTGTTTTGTATGGTGAGTGTAGAGAACCGGAGACCTATTTTACTGGAAAAGGGGCATTCCATCTTAGTCCTCACAGCTGACAACGCATCGGCATTTTAATTCGCAAACGAAGATAAATGTAGATGTCTATTGGCCACTGCAATCACTTACCATCATGTGGACTGTGTGCTCGTTTGTTATCCTTATTCTATAAAAAACTAAAGCTTTTAAAGCATGAAGATGTTTTAACTTAGAGCAAGTGGTAAAATAGCATTCATAATTATATCACCTAACCGCAAAAGTTTCTGGCGAAATCTCATAATCTTTAGTCAGCACTGTGTTTACCTGCAACCTACGCCGATAGTGGCGATTGAAGCCTTAAATAAATACGACTATAAGTAAATTAATTAAATTCTATAATAATAGAGTAAATAACATTATTAACAACAACATAAAACATACAATAGTACATAAATGTTAAAAGAGTTTAATCTTAAATCTCCAAAATAGTCTATCAAGAAACAACTTCACTAAACTTAATGGCCCTTTATTGAATACCAGCTTTAAATTAAGAGCTCTAAGGAGAGCCTTGGTCATTAAAAATTACGAGAGCATTCCATTTAAGATATGGTGGCATAGAAAGTGCACGTTTTAATTAAAGGGATAACTTAAAGTACTTAATTGGATAAATGCAATTTTAAATAAAATGATACTTGATTATTTATTTATTTATTTAAAATTTCATGCACACAATTGTATATATGACGGACTTAATGCCATAGGCCATTCTCTCCCAGTCAAACATTAGGCTAAACAGAGATAGACAGACAAGAGGCGGTAGTCAAAATACAAAGGGCTAAAGAAATATAAATTAAAATTATATATACATATACTCACACAAACATACACATTTATACTTAAGTACACAGAATATATACATATATAAATATAAACATACATATATAAATGCATACAGTACATATATACACAATAGATATAAAAATATTATCTATGTCAGTGTATGTATATCAGTGTCTATGTGGAGTGCAGCAGTAGTTAAAATACAAAGGGCTAAAGAAATAGAAATTAAAATTGTATATACATATACTCACACAAACATACACATATATACTTAAGTACACAAAATATATACATATATAAATATATACATACATATATACACAATAGATATAAAAATATTATCTATGTCAGAACAAATGTTAAATATACATAATTAAGTAAATGAAAATAAGAGCTGTGTTTGTTCAAATTTGCAACGATTTTTTCACATGCTTTCGAACTAGATGTTTAAAAACAAACTTATTGGGAGCCTTTTTAATGTCAAGAGTGATGTTGTTCCAAAGTCTGATGGCCATGAGGGCGAAAGAGTGTGATAAATAACCAGTACGGTGTAAAGAAATGAAAGCAACTTGAGATTAGCCGCAGAACGGAGAGAACGTAACCAAATTATGAATTGAAAGGCAACACATTTTCTTCCAAATCGGAGGATTTTATTATTATTAGGTTATATATATATAGCTATTGTATGTATTATTTTTAAATATGGTATTATTTTATTTTTATTTATAGTATCATTTAATATAATTTACGTATGTTTTTTTTTGTATATTATTTAAAGTAGTATTAGTATTGTACGCGCTAAGTTTGCTTTTTTTAAATATATTTTCCTTTGTGGGTCTACTGAAAGATATTTCAGCAAATTATGGAATAAGTAGAACCTTTGTACAAACTCACTATATGACTGTTTCTGTATCTTGTTGTGTGTACATAAATAAATAAATAAAAAAGTAGTCCACTTGAGGTGGACAGTAGACAACTCCAAGAAACATTTTAAGACTCTTGACTTTAATAATTAATAATTTTGACAAAAATGTATTCCATTGAATCGGAATATAGAGAAGAAGACGTGTTTAATATTTTATAAGGTATATCACTACTCAGATATATAGCTTTACTTCCGCCTTTATTACCAGTGCGGTCGTTATGGAGTAAAATATAACCTGGAACACTATAAGATGTGGACGAGATTTCTGGCATAAGCTAACTTTCCGATATTAGTATAGCATGAACTGCACTAGAAGAAAAATTAGTTCCTGGAGTTCCGTACGATTTTGAGGAATACTTTGTGCAATTAAATGGTAAATGTGAAAACAATTTAACAATTTTTGAGATTTTTCATATTTTAATGAACGTAGCGTAGCAGACTTATCAGAAGCATCAGCAAGTGAAAGGGAAGAGGAACTATTGCAAGAAGAATAAAAAGATTCATCAACTGACATTAGACAAAAATATTTAAAATAATAATGATACTAATAATTAAATATACTGGATGTTTGTGAAACGCTCCCGAAAACGAAGACAGACGATAGTACTTAGGATATCTTTGATGATTGGTCACAAATAAATTCGATCCCGAGGAAAAAAATCATCTATTATCAATTACTTAAATTTATAATAACACTTTTTTACAAACTTTGTTTAATAAAGTTTGAGAAATTAAACTTTGAGCAGGTTAAATTTTATATATTTTCTGGGATTTTATTATTTATATTATTTAGTGTATACATCGCCCCAACAATGAATTAATGACTCGTTGGAGTCTAGTAACTGGTACTACTAGCTTGTGTCTGTTCTTAGTATTTACAGAATGAATATCACTTATTTTTGTATAACTATCTTTATTTTTGTGAACTCGTACGTACTTATATTTCCATAAAACTATTGAGAGGCCAAAGTTAATATCTAAATTTCCTTAAATTTTTGTCGGAGCGACTCTTTAGGTTTTAAATCATAGATTGCTCTTATGGCCCTCTTCTGTAAAATAAACGATTCTGCAAAATAAACGATTCTGAACAAACTACCTTCAGGATGTGCGTTAATTATGTTACATGTTGTAGATATAAGTATATATTTCTATGCGTATGTTTCATGTCATAAACCAAAAAAAATACACCCGTTACACAGACGTGGATCTATCTGATATGATCGAAGACGTGAAGTGAATTTGCTACTTTGTTCCAATTATGCATGCTTCTGCAACTGAGAAGAACAATGTGAATAGATTCAATCAGCGATTCGGGGACTATATTGATGAAAATAATATAATTTTTGTAATATAGTAAAAACTGTAATAAATTGAAAATGTGTTGAAAATGTATATGTTTCAGCCTAACTGCTGAAACACACATATCTAACAAGATAGAATAAGCATCGATTCAAATGTACTCAGCAGGACTCTATCTTAGAAGGTAATGGTTTGATGTATTATTGTTTAAGCGATTCTAAAAATGTAATAAAAATATATGTATCACAACAATTTTCTTATAGTAGTACCTAATTAGAGCCGTGGTAGGTCAATGATTTAACGCTTGCCTTAAAAATCCAAAACACGCGCGCACACGAGAGTTCGATGACCGGTAACATTGTAACTTTGAGTGTTGATATACTATTAGCACCTCTTGAAAAAACTTGCGCCACTAAGAAATTAAAATATTTCGACGACATGTTAAAGAAGAAGTATGAAATTGGGTGCTTTACAACGTTAGTAAGAGTTATACAAGAATATGTCTGTAATAAAACAATAAATTATTAGCATAAATAAGTGGTTTTAATTTATGTAATAATTGGGAGAATGATAAAATCATTTTTTAAACTGAAAAACGAAAGCTATTGATTTTGCTATAGCAAAAGCGAAACGTTTTTAAATATTTTTCTGTATTTTGTCTATGACCATAGATAATGAATGCTATTTTTATAATTGCCATGTAAATGCGGTCAAGAATATCCACAACCTCATATCCTCCCGTGGGTGTCGTAAAAGGCGACAAAGGGAAACAGGCGGGAGATGGGCAGCAGCATCTTCCTGATAATAGCCAAAATGACAATAAAAAAACTGCGGTTGCCACCCGCTCGCCAAGCGTGACAACTATGGCAAATACCCCCCAATGACTTAAGCAACAAACAGACGGCCCCCAGTCCCCGGCGACCCCGCTATTCCTGGCTACGGTGGATACCATGGTAACGGCGGGGCAGGGGGTGCTAAGAATCTCCGGTGCAGGTTCGGTTGCCACCTTAGACGACTCGACCTGGCAACGTACAACGCACGCACCCTGAGGACTGACGAGAAGATCGTGGAGCTGGAAGAAGAGATAGACAAGTTACGCTGGCATATTATAGGATTATCTGAAGTCCGAAGAGAAGGGGAGGACACGGTAATCCTCGAATCCGGCAACTTGCTCTATCACCGAAGAGGCGACCATCTGTCCAAAGGAGGTGTCGGATTTATCGTCCACAAGTCTCTCGTTAACAACGTTGTAAAGATCGGGAGTGTGTCGATGAGGGTTGCGTACCTTATACTCAGAATCACCAAACAGTATTCGCTGAAGGTCATACAGGTTTACGCACCAACCTCGGCACACCCCGATGAGGAGGTGGAGGAAATGTATGAGGATCTAAAGCCATGCATTCCAATCCTCCTCATAAAAAATAAAATAATTCCTCCAAAACCCAATATACGGTGTTAATGGGAGACTTCAATGCAAAACTAGGCACATGAGAGAACGGTGAGCTGAAAGTAGGGAAATTTGGAATAAGGCAACGGAACCCAACGGGCCAGCAGCTGGCCGACTTCATGGAGAAAGAGGGACTCTTTATGATGAACTCTTTTTTCCAGAAGCGGCCCCACAGGAAGTGGACCTGGTCGAGCCCCGACGATTCGACAAAAAATGAGATTGACTTCATTATGACGACCAGACGACAACTGTTCAGTGATGTTCGCTAAGGTGAAAACCGGCAGCGATCACGGAATGATTAGAGGCACACTGAACCTAAATGTTAAATTGAAGAGGTCTCGTCTAATGAAGTCAACGGTCCGTCCCCCTCGTGCTCTAATCCAAAGTCCCGAAACCTTTCAGCTCGAGTTACAAAACCGTTTTCAGTGCCTAGAAGACTGCAATGAAGTGGACGATATGATTGACAAGCTCGTGGAAACTGTCCATGCGGTCGGAGCTAAGTTTTGCAAGACCCACCGCAGAAGAACACAAAAACTTTCCGATCACACTCTTAATCTCATGGCTGTTAGACGGGAGATGAGGCTACATTCTTCAACAGATTTGACAGCATACAGGCAACTGAACAGACAGATCTCCAAATGCATGCGGCGGGACTTGCGCAACTTCAATACAGCTCGTATTGAAGAAGCGATCGAGCGGAACCAAGGCTCCAAAGTCTTTGCCAGAGATCTGTCTGCCAGAAAGAGCCAACTGTCAAAGCTGAAGACCGAGTGTGGCAGCATCATTTCCGGGGCACCTGAGATTTTGAGTGAGATTGAGAGGTTCTATGGACAGCTGTACACGTCATCGTTAGAGCCACACGCAAGTGTGAGTAACGATCCAAGAGCGAGTCTTATCCGACACTATTCCGAAGATATCCCGGACGTCAGTCTGAGCGAGATTAGAATGGCTCTCCAGCACCTTAAAAACGGCAAGGCCCCAGGCGAGGATGGAATTACAGCGGAGCTTCTGAAATCGGGTGGAAGAACGGTACTTGAAGTCCTTCAGAAGCTCTTTAATTCCGTCCTCCATGGTGGCATTACACCGAAAGCGTGGAGCAGAAGTGCGGTGGTCTTGTTCTTCAAGAAAGGCGACAACGCTCTTTTGAAGAACTACAGACCAATTTTCCTTCTGAGCCGCGTCTACGTGCTGTTTTCGAGAGTCTTTACGAATCGTCTCGCGCGCAGTCTTGACGACTTCCAGCCTCCCGAACAAGCCGGTTTCCGAAAGAGATTTAGCACCATAGACCACATACATACCCTACGGCAAATTGTACAGAAGTCCGAAGAGTACAATTTGCCACCATGTCTGGCGTATGTAGACTATGAGAAAGCCTTTGATTCCGTCGAAATTTGGGAGGTACTGCAGTCCCTTCAGCGATGCTAATTTGACTGTCGGTATATCGAAGTGCTGAAGTGTTTGTACAGTAGAGCTACGATGGCTATCCGAGTACAGAACCAGAGTACGAAACCTATCCAATTGCAGAGAGGTGTAAGACAGGGTGATGTTATATCCCCGAAACTCTTCACCGCTGCATTGGAAGACGTTTTCAAGCTTCTGGACTGGAAAGGATACGGTATAAACATCAATTGCGAGTACATCACTCACCTTCGATTTGCCGACGATATAGTCCTTATGGCAGAATCGCTGGAGGACCTAAGCACTATGCTCAATGACCTCAATAGTGTCTTCCAACGGATAGGTCTTAAGATGAACATGGACAAAACAAAGATTATGTTTAATGTCCATGTCACACCTATGCCGGTACTTGTTGGGAGCACTAAGCTCGAAGTTGTTGACAAGTATGTTTACCTGGGACAAATGGTCCGACTAGGTAAGTCCAACTTCGACCGAGAAGTCAATCGACGGATTCAACTCGGCTGGGCAGCGTTCGGGAAACTACGACACATCTTCTCGTTAGACGTACCTCAAAATCTGAAAACGAAATTGTACAACCAGTGCGTGTTGCCAGTGATGACTTACGGAACTGAGACGTCTAATATGTGGAGACTTTAATATCAATCTCCTAGAAGCTTCCTCAATCAATATTAAATTTAGATCATTATTTAAATCATATGGTCTTTTTAATTTATTTATAGAGCCAACGCGTATTGCTCAATCTAGTGCAACATGTATAGATAATATTTTTAGAAATGTGAAGCCATTGCATAAATGTATAATTCAAAAATTAAGTTCTGATCACTGTGGACAAGTAGTTTCGTTACCATATGTTCACAAAAAGCAAGTAGATGAGAAAGTTGTGTTTGTTCCAGTAAATGCACGTCGCTTGGAGAAATTTAGAAGTAACATAGTGAAAAAACTTCCATCACTTTCATACCAAAATGATCCAAATTTTTTGTATGGAACATTATTTAAGCTTATTTGCAATGAATTTAATAATACTTTTACTTCTAAAACATTCTCCTTGAACAGTCGGAAGTCATTTAATGAATAGGCGACAGCAGGAGTCCATAAGAGCAGACGCAGGTTATATGATCTTTACCATGAAAGGTCATATAACCATAGCGTCAAATTTAGAGAATATGTAAAAAAATATTCAAAAATATTTAAAAGAGTGTGCTCCACAGCCAAGTCTTTGCATTTGAGCAACAAAATTAAGACGGCTTCTAATAAAATTAAAATGACATGGAGTATAATTAATAGCGAAACTGGTAAGATCAACTCTCGCAATTCAAACTACAAGTTAAGTGTTAATAACAAATTAACCGAATCAGATCAGGACGTTGCAGTGGTTTTTGAGAAATATTTTACTGATATTCCGATATTAACCACTAAGTCACTGAATTCTTCTCCTGCGGTCGCCGAATCATTACTTAAACAAAATGTAAATGCGTGTACAAAGAATTTTACATTTCATAAAGTATCATCAAAAGATATTGTAAAATATTTTAAAACTATTGATGTTAAGAAAACTGCGGATCTGTGGGGGATTTCTGTTAAAGTTATTGCGTCTATAATAGATACAATCGCGCCTCATTTAGCTGTTATTTTTAATACTAGTATTGAATCTGGTGTGTTTCCTGATTTAATGAAGTATAGTAAAGTAATACCTTTATTTAAATCTGGTAGTACATTAGACCCCGCCAATTTTAGACCTATTTCTGTACTACCAACACTTAGTAAGATTTTTGAAAAAATTATTCTTGATCAAATGTTAAATTTCTTTAATATAAATAATTTACTTCATAAAAATCAATTTGGTTTTACAAGGGGTCGCTCGACAACTGATGCCGGTGTTGAGCTGATTAAATATATATTTAATGCATGGGAGAATTCACAGGATGCTTTGGGTATATTTTGTGACCTATCCAAAGCCTTCGATTGTGTTCACCATGAAACATTAATCAGGAAACTTCAACACTACGGTGTAAGAAGTGATGCTCTAAAATTAATTATTTCATATTTAAGTAAGAGAACGCAAAAAGTTGTCATCAACAGTACGAGTTCTTCCGGGTCGATGGTACAGATGGGCGTGCCTCAAGGCTGAATTCTCGGCCCCTTTCTGTTTCTTGTATATATTAATGACTTACCTTACATAGTAGGAGATAACCATGATATAGTATTATTTGCAGATGACACTTCTTTAATTTTCAAATTAAGTCGACATTTGCTAAAATATGACGAAGTAAATAATGCTATATCTAAATTAGTGAATTGGTTCAATGTCAATAATTTGCATTTAAATGGCACTAAAACAAAATGTATGACATTTATGACTCCAAATGTCAAACAATTAAGTACTAATGTAATTTTAAATGGGGAGAAACTGAGTCTTGTAGATACCACCATTTTTCTTGGAATCACACTAGACGCGAAGCTTCGATGGAGCCCCCATATATCAAAGCTAGCAAGCAGACTTAGTTCTGCAGCATATGCTGTAAAAAAGATAAGAAATCTAACAAGTGTTGAAACAGCTAGACTAGTTTACTTTAGCTATTTCCAAAGCATAATGTCGTATTGTATTTTGCTATGGGGACACGCAGCTGACACTGAAATTATATTTGTTTTGCAGAAGAGGGCCATAAGAGCAATTTATGATTTAAAGCCTAAAGAGTCGCTGCGACAAAAATTTAAGGAAATTAATATATTAACTTTGGCCTCTCAATACATTTATGAAAATGTAATGTACGTACACAAAAATAAAAGTAGTTTTACAAAAATAAGTGATATTCATTCTGTAAATACTAGGAACAGACACAAGCTAGTAGTACCAGTTACTCGACTCCATCGAGTCAGTAATTCATTCTTGGGGCGATGTATACGCTTTTACAACAAAATTCCAGAAAATATACAAAATTTGACCTGCTCAAAGTTCAAAAACTTTATTAAACTAAGTTTGTATAAAAAGGGTTATTATAATATTAAAGAATTTATAGATGATAATAACCCCTGGAAGTGAGGTGATCGCTCCCAAGCTATTTCTAATTTGTTGTGTTGTTAATTTGTGTAACATACATGATTGTAAGCTGTTATTTAAAAAAAAAAGTCCCGCTGGGTTTCTTGCTGGTTCTTCCCAGGACAGAGGTTTTTTTCGAACCAGTGGAAATTATACAAAAGAGTGACTTTCAATAAGTATTATTTATAATCTATATTGAATAAAAAAGTTTCTGTTTCTGTTTCTGTTTCTGTTTCCGTGGTCCTTCACTGCTGGCCGTATGAGGAAGCTCAAGGTCGCTCAACGAGCTATGGAGAGGGCTATGCTCGGAGTTTCTCTGCGTGATAAACTTAGGTATAAGGATATCCGCAGTAGAACCAGAGTAACCGACATAGCCCAACGGATTAGTAAGCTGAAGTGGCAGTGGGCCGGCCATATAGCTCGAAGAACCGACAACCGATGGGAAAGAAAGGTTCTCGAGTGGCAGCCTCGTACCGGTAGGCGAAGTGTAGGGCGTCCCTCCACGAGATGGAGTGACGACCTGGTAAGACATGCAGGAAGTCGATGGATGCAGGTGGCTCAGGACCGTGCTTTGTGGCATTCTTTGGGGAAGGCCTATGTTCAGCAGTGGACTTGTGAAGGGCTGTAATGATAATGATGATGATGATGATTTTTATAATAAAATAGCCTTTGTTATAAAAAAAATCATAATATTGAAACATTGAGGCGAATCATTCATCACGATAGTCATGAAGACCTGAAACAATTATTTGTGAGTCATACAAAAACTTGTTTCGTGCGGTATTTGAACCCGCGGCCCCCAGCGCAACAACTCATTGCTAAGCAACTGCGCCAAGGGGCCGTCGAAAATTGACATATTAACAACAATTAACTCAAACAATCTTATTACAAAACGTGGCTTATCTTCAGTTTCATGTTCAAACTGTGGTTTTAGAAAAGTATTTTTCAATCAAAGTCCCTCCTTAGCCGCGATGCCACAGACGTCGTGAAATATGACAAATGCTATGAAATTCCATATTTTAGATTTTAGTACGCAAATTCCCCTGAAATTTCTATCGTGAATCAGATTCTATTTTAAACCTGAGAGTAAATTTATAAGAGTAAGATTATCGCGGACTCTTCACAAAATGAGTGAAAACCTAATAAACGGCGGAGGATTACTACATTCTAATGTTTTTTAAACCTAAATAAATAATCACTTCACATAGATAAAGCATAATTAAACTAAGGTTGCATATATCGCTGTTAATTCAAGAAATGCATATGAAAATTTCGTTCATTTATGTTAGAAGCTTTGGCAAAATTTTGCCAAGCCCATTTAATTTACTACCCTATTGTACTCACTTAATAGAGATTTCAGCGCAAATATTAGAATCGAGATAATTACATTGTATTATGTGCTGCAATGTATCTTAAATTTATTCTGAAAGTGATAAAATGCAATTTCCACATTTTACCTCAGTTATAAAAAAATTAAATTGTGAAGGTCACTTAAGTAATTGTTATTTGCTTTTGAAAAAATCACTTAAAAGAAGGTTCCGAAACAGAAATAAAATTCAACATATAATATAACATTTTCTAATTTGGAATCACTTGGTCTTAAATAATTTGTTGAAGAATCTAGAGTACACGGTTCAGTTACATAATATGCAAGTAAAGAGAATAAGATAGTTAATTGTTATGAAGCTTTTAATATGCATGAGTTATTAACAAGGGCCTCACCTTGAAGCACCTTTGATCATCCATTTGCATTTTCGACGTCTTTAGCAATGTTCTGAGAGAATTGTTTGAATAAATTTATGGCTTTATCAAGAGAAAATAATCTTCCTTGCGTTTATTTTTTATCGTTGTCTGTGTAACTACATCATCATTGATTTAATAATTATAACACATATACTCATCTACTGTTATTACTTGTAATTTATTAAATAAACACGTTTTCGCAATATATTTTTTTTCGATATATTTCGCTTTATAAACTATTGAGGATGTTTTTAATTATAATGTTGTACAAAGAGGGCGATATGATACTCGACATATAGTAAAAAGATATGAAGAAGTAACGGTTAGACCTAGTGGAACTGAAAGCACTAAGAAGTAAAAAAAATTTGCAATAAATTTAAAGTGTAAGACTCAGCGGTGAAAATGTGATATCAGCCATTATAACAGACCATAATGGTCGCTGAGACAGTGGTTTTGAAAGATCTGAAGCAGGTAGCTCGCATAAAAATGTCGGTAAAGATCTGAAGAATCCAGTAAACTGTATATTTAATGTTCCGCGTTGCAAGACCAATCTCTAACTTCACAGTCCTATTACTAGTATATGTTCAAAATACAATAATCTATGAAATAAATTGAATTTAGGTATATATCATTATAAGTTTGAAAATATAGAAATTATCTTGATCAAATATAATTTATCATAAATAATTAACCTAGTAATTAAGACAAAAAATAATAAAGACTTTACTTTAATGTTTTTTTTTATTTGCGGTTTTTTATAAGTCTTGTTTAGTTCTCCTAAATAATTTTACCGAATAAATTTTGTTTTTAATTTTTTCCATATAATCAATGTTGTGTATATCTTTAATACATAGCAATAATTTTTAAGACTTACTTATATACTTACACATAGGTACTACTGTTAATAAACCTTATAAATAAATAATTACATCTAGTGACATATTCCTTAAATATTCAACATTGCCAATACTAGAGAATTAAACAATGTTTGTATCGTTATGAAGTGAAAATAAATAAATCATCGTAAGTTGAAAATTTGTTTCGTGAGAATATAAAAAAGACAACGTATAAGTAATTAAAATGAGCAGCAAAATAATGATCATTAAATGTCGATTCAATTACTACTAGTGTGTTTGTGGTTTGATTTCGGTGAGTGTGATGACCATTTAAATGCAAGCCTCCATATTTAATATTCAACTTTAGGTTGTGTAAAGTAAATACTACCTTTACCGAGCCAAAATGTTTATTTTTCTACATATTCCAAATTATGTGCAATATTTTACACTTGTTTTATTTTTAAGATAGAAACAGAAAAATGGCTGGATATTTTTACTTTTACACTTCGTTAAAAGTTGGCTTGAGAAGAATTATCAGCGAGAACCCCAGTGGGATTCATTACATAATAACATAAATTAAATTTCTTCCACATGGCTTTCTTTATTACTTGACGACAATTTAGTACAGAGTGTGTAGTGTAGTGTCTTACATAGTTTGAAGAGCACCTTCCGCCCTCCCTCAATTGCTATCTCCATCACCACTAAGCCAGCACCACTAAGCCAGCACCACTAAACCAGCACCACTAAGCCAGCACCACTACTACCAACACCAATACACTAGGAAAGACACCACCGACGACAATGCGACACGTATTTCGCCTCTACACGAGGCATCAGACTCTTGCGGTGGCTGATCGCTAAGATGACTGATCTTAGCGGTCAGCCTACTTAACCTGAGGAGATTCTTCTTCACTTGAGGCTCGGCGGTGTGTCTTTCCAAATGTAGTGGTGTTGGAAGTAGTGGTACTGGGATAAGTGGTGACGTGCATAGTGCACGCAATTGAGGGAGGGCGGCAGGTGCTCTTTAAATTAGGTAAGTGCACATCAGTATTATTTCATTGAGCGGAAGTAAGCAAAATAATTTTTACCAACTTTAATATAATGGATTTTCGCAAAGTAACACCTGATTATATTAATTAACTATAAAGTGTACTTTCACTGGTGATCTTGAGAATAATTTGCATTGATTGAGAGCATCGTCCCTGTGTGGCAGGGCAAAGAGGTTTGCTAAAAAATCAGGGCTATCAAACAGCATTCGCAATATACGAGGGTCATGCTAAAAGTAATTACTTAAAAACCCGGTCTCGATGCGTCAATTTTTTCGAGAGTTATCGTAACCACATACAACATCAACATCCGGTCGTCCACGTTAAATAATTTTCAAACCGTTTTTTATCAAAATAGGAATATAAAATGATTTTTTAGAAAATATAAGATGTATTAATTAGAGTGTTTTCTTGATATACGGCTACTCATATTATCGTATAAATACAATATAGTTATGATAGAGGCATTTTAAGACCACAAAATTGCTTGACCTTGACGAGTCGAAAGTAAAATTATAAATTTATTGTTTATTTCTAGTATGGATTTTATCTTCAGCTTGAGCATGCAACGTGTCCATACATTTAATTTACTTGAAAGTGGTCAGAATATTCTACTATTCTTTAAACAAACCTGAAATCTCGAAATTAAAAATAGCTAGCGCGTGTTCTTTGCTCTTGTGTCGGCGCATTATTATAATTAATAAATAATAATTAACTTTCATACGTTTTCGTCTAAAAATATCATAGATACAATATTTTAAACAATAAAAATGTATTAATAATCATCATCGAAATCTGTCCACCCAGTCAAAAGTTATGAGGTAATACACAAAAAAATATACACTCCAATTCAGTATCGTCTCCTTTTTGAAGTCGGTAGAAAAAGGGAAAATGCGACTCAAGCCGCGAAAAATATTTGTGAAGTGTATGGACCTAATGCAATGTCAGTAAGAGTAGCAGGAATTTTGATATTAAAGATGCAGCTTGCTATACCTTCTAAGGATGTATGCGGGTGGTGATATCTTCTATGATTGTATGAGGGTTTTAGAATGGTGTAAGCCCGACGAAAGTCTTATTGATGCTTTTTGCGTTCTGCAGCATTGCGTCTCTACAATGGTTATTTGGCGGTTTTGCTATTCTCAATCCCTGTGTCTTGGTTTGACTTACGCCTAGCTTTACCCAAGACGGGTCCCTTCAGGGGCTGCAGACTTTCTGACCTCCATGGTGTTTTATATAACAAAATTTATTTATTTATTTATTTACACACACACACACACTTAACAACTATCCTTACAGGCTAAACAAACCCAATACGATAGTGTCACTAATTTACTTAAATATACTATGTATTACAACTAACTTACATAACTAACTATGTATAAAACTACCTTAGCGATTTCACTCAGATTACTCGAAAATATGTCAATCCTCTCATGAACTTTATTCACTACTAGGATTGTTCGGACTATAGGTAAGTTACTAAGCAAATTGGTCCTGGCCACGGGCACCGCGAGCAGCGGCGGGCGGCGTCGCCTCCACACGTACCGGTCCGGTGCGCACAGCTGCAGGTGGCGCAGCACCCCCGGGTTGCATGTAGCGCCACGAAGCAACTTCACTACTTGTGCAGCCAGGGCAAACTCCCGTCTTACTCTGAGCTGGTTGTACCCGACCATCCCGAGTACGAACAATGTGGGGTACCTCAAAGGGTAAAACGGATATACGCCATACAGTTTGAAGTACATGTGCCTCATAAAATTGTTTTGGACACGTTCTATCATTAGGCTGTACTTTTCTTCATGCGGAGCCCATATAACAGCACTAACAATAATATATCTCTGTAATCTTCCCACCTTCGAAAGATTGATGGCAATTTGTTGGTGGGTGAGACAAATATGATCGAAAAATGTATATTATACTCAACGTCAGTAACACAAACCCTTTCTGATGGCGAATTATTACAATGAATTTTATAACAGCCTTTTGGCTTTATATGCCGTATTATTGGTTGATGGAGCATATGTATCGACCACATGCGTGTAGTAGCTGGGGGTAGGAGACTCTCAAGGCTGCTGCCGAAAGCCGCGTAACGTGGGACCCCATTTCGTTGAGATGAGCAGTAGACTAATGACACCTCTGCGGATAGTAGTCATGCTGATCATGCGATCGGTGGTGATGCCTTACAATTACATCACGTGTGCAGGAGCGGCAGTCTGGCAGGTGGTAGCGCTCACGGAGGGCTTTATATGGCCAATGTGTCTATTATTCGGCGTGTTGCCTAAACCATGAGATGATCATTCACTGTGGCTGTATTTGATCGTATTCTGTATGGCTTTTTACACGCATTGACATGCGCGACTTCCATCGATGTTTGTGCTTACGCACTAACAAGGGCCAAACCTTATTTTACTGATTCGTCAGTTGTTTTGCTGTGGACTACAATACCGTTCCCAACTTAACGTCCCTCTTCAGGAGAGCGTGTGCTTGGTACTCACCGCAGACGGCGTGTGTGGAGCCGTGCGCCTCCCCCACATTTTTTATAAATGTGGGAGAGTGAAACCCTTGTATCAGGCATTTATACAAATATTGTTAGCTTTTTTTCAAGCGAGAGGGATAAGTAATTGGATGATATAAACCTGATACATGTGGAATTGGAAAGATTCAAAGTTCATAACCTTTTGAGCCCTTTGTTAGTGAACGCGGTTCTTTAGCTTAAAATGATAGGACACTACCAATAGCTCTCGATTACTCTAGTGAATGTTCTTTCTTCCAAGAGGCACATTAAATAACTTAGTTATTAAACAAACACAACGTAAATAAGTGTCCTAACTAATACAATTACGATTAAACCTTTAGAAAGATCCTTGAAAAAGATCAATATATTATGTGTATTATACTGGTTACGTAACTATTATATTTTTTATAGACGGCCATATTTTTAACTTCATATAGAAGGGGAGGGGGCGTTTCACTCTGAAACCTCTCACTTTTTAATATCTTTCTTTATTCTTGGAATTTGGAAAAAGGTAAAAATTCCGGATTTTGTATGCTGACTTTGGTCGCTTGCCCAACAAACTGATGATACTTTCGGGGCACAAACTGTCTCATATAAACCGATTTCATTGATGCTTTTTGGTCAATAAATATTAATTTGGAAAGTAAGGTCAAGTTTAAAGATTTGAAAATAGGGAATGAAGTTTTTAAAGTAACTAAATTATAGTTGTTACCTTGCGCTTATAATATTCCTCGATGTATTTCCATTTTGTCTCCACTCATCAGGGTCAAAAATTTAAAGATGGTAAGACAAGTCGAGGCTTCAATTCTCCTAAACAATAGTTTAGGAGAATTGAAGCCTCGACTTCAGAAAACATTATGGAGAAATTACTTTATTCTTGTTAGTCCCTTGAAGTCGACTTTTACTTTCTATTCAAAGTTGAATTTTTTGTCCATTATCTGTATAAAGTTATTGATATTTGGCTAGCCCTTGTTTATTTTTAAAAAATAAAAAAATTTAAAGTGGCAAAATTTCTCGATATTCGTTTAAATTTTTTAAGTATCATTGCTTTAAAGTCTAAGTTTATTTACCCTTAAATTATACTTAACTCGCGAGATCCTCTTAAAACATAAATTAAGATTTACTGAAATATAAAGCAACATCCAACGGAGCGAAACAGCTTTTAATACTACTTTATAACGGACAATTTTATTTCAAATTGTATTTTCTCTTTATAATTGTCACGGTACTGGCAAAATTCTAATCTGATATATTTATATATTGTATAGTATATACTTATGAATTACATTTATGTGGGAACGATAAATTAAATTGTCTCGAAGAAACTTGACTTCTTTAATTACACAATACAAAATTCGTCTTTAAAAATCTGCACACGTCTTTTCGTTCGCCTGTCCGCCGTTACACACAAACTTCCCCTTCCATTCCCTATTGCTTTTACGTACATTCATTCCGTTCACTCATCTTTGTTCGGAAATCAAATCCTACACTCGGCCATCCTGCTTAAGTCTGACTCCAGACTCACAAAACATTTTAATTCAAACAAAGACAAATAATCTTAAAAAATCTTAAAAAAAAAATCTTAATTTCTGTTAAAATAAATACTATAGCACAAAATAATAACACTTACATCAACTTATATTTTAGAACATAAAACAAGCATATCTATAAAAATAACCTAAGTTAAAAATGCTTTAAAAAAAGAATTACAAAGAATAGAAAAGATTTTAACATCATATGACATAATGCCTCTAAAATACATAAAATCTATGCCCAGATATGAGAGTTAAATAAATAAAGCATACAAACGTATGCCCACCTTTTCATATAATCTACAGCTGCGGATGTCTTCAGAGGCCCTTCTGCTTTGCTGTCAGCCTTCTCAACATCATAACAATCTATTCCAATAACTCGGGTAATCTTGTAAGGTCCTAAAAATTTAGGTTTCACTTTCAAAATTCTATAGGTCTGAGATGTAAAACAGGTTGGTGAACAATAGTTTTGAAGCACTGCAAAAGATCATGGTCACTTTTTAACATAACTTTCATTAGACCTTTATCAAAAATAACTGTAACATTTCTTAAAAATGGTTGACCCAATAGCATTTTGTAAGGTATTAAGTTTTGTGGAACAACATAAAAAAACAACATTAACTAAAGTTTCATTGATTCTTAAAGTAGTTTTAAACTTTCCTAACGACGTAACTTTTTATAACCCCAAACCAGACAATACAACATTTTCACTTACAATATCACTAATTAGATATTAGTGATATTGTAAGTGAAAATGTTGTATTTAAAGAACAAATCTGAAGAGACTAAATAAATATCACTACCGATATCTACTAATGTTTCAGCTTAATTTCCATTAATAACGAAAGCCCGTATTAATAAACGTTACTCAACAACGAACTCAAGTGCGTAATCATTTCATAAGCCCTGATTACGATAGCATTATCTCAAGGTCGTTGCTAATTAATAAACACATAAAAACAGTATCTCAAAACGCTGTACTTAGGAATACTTTTGTGTGACTTGAACTCAAGTACACACACACACTTGAGAGTCGAGTTTCATTTATTAATCAGTGTGGCACTCAGCTGATATCGTAAACCAAAACCGCATCTTGAGATATGTTTATTAATTAGATCATAACCTCGAGATTGTACTCAAGTGCGTGTAAAAAATATTTGAAGATATTAAGATATAAGACATTGTAATCGTATGTAATACGAAATGGAATGTTATGAAATGTATTTATTTCATAGACGCAATTATTGCATACCTTAAGCGAAAGCGCAAGGTATGTTCTACTATCGCCTAAAAATTAAGATTCCCACATTTTATCGAATAAAATCGTATCTAGCAATCATATTATACATATAAATAATATAAAAAGCACATTGTTAGAAAGATAAATGATTGTTGAACTTATTAATATTTTTTAAATCGATTAATTGCTATTTTTAAATAAAAAAAGGTTTTAGTGGCTTATGGTGTGGATTTATCATATCCCTGTAGCTTGTAAACACGATAACTTTTGAAAATATCAATTGTTTAACTCAATCTATTTTTTAGTCATGTGGGAAGCCACTGAATGTAAATGGCAGTGTAATTTTGTTTTGTTTAGCTATAATTAATTTTTTTCGGCTCCAAAATGGCGAAATTTTCGTTGATTTGGTAGCCTCGTATATAAATTATTTCTGTAAATGGGAAGCTACAGCCACAGAGTAGTTTAGTTCGGCTTCAGTCGCCGTCGTGAGTTGACATTGTTTCGGTTGTTTGCAGCGGCTCAAAAAGATCGCTGTACAAATACACAATATTCGAATAACCAAATTTCTTAAATACTTGATTATAATAATAATAAGAGATTTTTTATTACAATTGGTACGGCCTGCAACTACCTATCCCAGGAGTAGGGTCCTCCGCGGCCCATAGACGAAGAACCTACAAGCAGGTACAGGTCGGGCGTTCTAACGCCATGGGTGAAAAGTTTCTAATTACAATAAACAATCAGGGGGGAGTGTTCTATTCTAATAAATAAATCTTACTTACCTCTATCCAAGGCGACTGGTCCTTCAGGATTCGGTCAGTTCGCATGTGGATGTATAGTGCTAGGAAAGTAAGGGTCAGTGATGTGTATCTGGGTGTGGCTGGTAGTGTTATTGACCTTATTAGACCGTTACCATCTGCAGCAGTTCGGACTTCCGCACCGCTCCCACTGCTCTCCGTCCACAGTCATTTTCTTCGTTTCTACGATGACAGTCCCTTCACTCTGTCGTACGATTAACTACCTTACAGAAGCCACTAACTCTCGTTTGTTATAAAGCTTAACACGCGAGACCGGATCAACGGTCACTACCGTTTTGCGTGGCCACAGTTAGTTCTAGGATATCAAATACCGCACTAGTAACTAATACAGTCGAATCCACTTATACGGACTCAGCGTTAAACCTAAAAGTCCCGGGTGAAGCTCTCAGCAAGGAATACGCGCTACAATTCCCAGTCAGTATATTTACTATACGCGCCTACCATTACGAGTTCCCGACGAAAAAGGACCGCGTGCTATCTATCGCAGCGATGAATTTGGACTGTTAATTTTTCTAGTGCGTTCTCGACACCCATCGTTCAAAACGCTCCGCCGAACTTCATCCCATATCGCGCCGAGCCGAGTGCCATCTAGCGTCGATGCGCTTTGCGCGAACAACAATATTTAAAAGCACAGAATAAATAATAGCAGTACGTACTAAAAGTACAGAAATACCTCAAAACCTTAAAACAAAATTGTACAACCAGTGCGTGTTGCCAGTGATGACTTACGGAACTGAGACGTGGTCCTTCACTGCTGGCCGTATGAGGAAGCTCAAGGTCGCTCAGCGAGCTATGGAGAGGGCTATGCTTGGAGTTTCTCTGCGTGATAAACTTAGGAATAAGGATATCCGCAGTAGAACCAGAGTAACCGACATAGCCCAACGGATTAGTAAGCTGAAGTGGCAGTGGGCCGGCCATATAGCTCGAAGAACCGACAACCGATGGGGAAGAAAGGTTCTCGAGTGGCAGCCTCGTACCGGTAGGCGAAGTGTAGGGCGTCCCCCCACAAGATGGAGTGACGACCTGGTAAGACATGCAGGAAGTCGATGGATGCAGGTGGCTCAGGACCGTGCTTTGTGGCATTCCTTGGGGGAGGCCTATGTTCAGCAGTGGACTTGTGAAGGGCTGTAATGATGATGATGATGATGATGTACTAAAAGTAAGTGGTTTAATTTTTTTGTCATGAGTGACATTTTCATGCTTTTCGAGGGTGTTTATTTATTTATTTATTTATTTATTAAGGACAGCCAACAAATCTTACACCAAAAACATTAAATTCTTAAGCTATAATCTAAGATTTAAGCTAAGTGCAGATTCAATTACAGGCTGCCACGACTTGCAAATGTGAGTGATTAATGTTTATTAAAAAGTAATAAAATATAAAAAAAACTAAAAAAAAAACTAAACTAATCAAAAATTATTCCGTACTCAAACTTGCACCTAGAACTAACTTTTTGAATTTAGAGAGGCTATTTGAAAAAATGTCTATGTCCGTTTTTTTCTGGAGTTCATTGTATTGTCGTTGCAGCCTGTTCATGATCGCGTGGTGGCCGAGATTGCTTTTGGATCCCTTGGTAGAAAATGGTGTGTATTTCCCTTTTCGCGAGATTTTATAGGGTATATTAAACCGAACCTTTTCCAACAGTCCAGGGCAATCCAGACCACCTCTTACAATTTTATATAAAAACAAATGATCTAATAAAAGCCTCCTATTTTTTAAGCTTTTCATTTTGAATTTTGAAAGTCAATCAACGTACGAAGGCAACTGCTTAGCTAGACCAGATTGAAATGAGGCATGCCATAAAAATCTTTTCTGCACACGTTCTAGTCGCTTAACATATACTTCGTAGTGTGGTGACCAAGCCGGGCTGCAATACTCCAAAATCGAACGAACATATGCGTTATATAATAAAGTTTTAGTGGCCAGTTTTAGCTCTTTACAGTTACGAATTACGAAACATAGCATTTTGAAGGCCCTAGATGTTATGTCTTCAATGTGTTTGTGAAATCGAAGTTTTTTATCCAAAATAACGCCTAGGTCCCGGATAGAATCTAGCTCTTTAAGTTGTTTTCCATTAATGTGGTACGAAGGTGATGCTTGCAACCTGTGCCGTGAGAATCTAATAAAATTGCATTTATCAACATTTAGTTCCATTTGGCTTTGATCGACCCAGATTGCCAGACCATCAACATCCTCTTGAAGAAGCACAACATCAGTAGCTGAGTTGATTTCTCTACAAATTTTTAAGTCATCTGCAAAAAGACAGACCTTTGAGTGTTTTAAAACCGAGACTATATCATTTATGAAGATGTTAAATAGGGTAGGGCCAAGGTGAGAACCTTGGGGTACACCTGAAAGAACTGGCAGTGGATCAGAAGTAAAACCTTCCAGGACTACACTTGCCACTCGACCTGATAAATAGGAAGAAAACCACTTAAGCAATCCATCCCCGAAGCCATACTCTGCCAGTTTTGTCAGCAGAATTCCATGGTCCACTCTGTCAAAAGCCTTGCTGAAGTCAGTGTAAATAGTGTCAACTTGATTATTCTTGTCTACTAACTGACTAATATCTGAGACGAATTCAGCAAGGTTCGACGCAGTCGAGAGATTTCTTACGAACCCAAACTGTCGAGCCGTAATAAAATGTTTAATGTGCCAGGATAAAATAGGACAAAGTAGTGATTCGAATACTTTAGCAATGATTGGCAGCAGTGAAATAGGTCTGTAGTTTTTATAAGTTTATCATCACCAGACTTAAATACTGGCACAATAAGGGCTCTCTTCCAAACTGTGGGAAATTCCCCTCGACGCAATGATTCATTAAAGATCAATGAAAGCGGATATGACAAACACTCTGAACAGTAAATTAGAAACACCAGAGGTATCCCATCAGAACCAGCACCCTTTGCGGGATAAAGTTTCTTTAGGGCAAGTTCAATTTGTCGCGGTGAAAATAAAATTTCCCCAATACTGTAAGTGCTAGTCACCACTGGTGGGAGAACCACTTGTCTTTTAGCAGTTGAGGGCACACTATAAGCTAACATGAAGCAAGTAGCAAACAAATTAGCTATATCCTTTCCAGAATCAGCCGTCTCGCCATCATAGTACATTATAGAGGGAAAATTACTACTGTTAGATTTTTTATGTTTCATGAACGACCAGAACAGTTTGGGATTCTTAGAGAGTGGGTTTTCTATGTCAGATAAATATTTTTTGTATGAAAACGTGATTAAAGAGTCACACCTCTTCTTCAAGGATTGTAAGTACAACAGGTCAAGAGGGTTATTGTATTTTTTAAATTTCATTCGATATTTTTGTTTTTCACGAAGAAGTTGAATTAGACTTTTCGAATACCAAATAGGATATTTTGTGTTTTTCGGTTTGCACAATGGAACATGACTAGTTATAACCTCTCTCAGTATGTCATAGAAACTTTGTCTTCTAGATCTAAACAGCCTCGAAATTCTTGATCCCACGAGGTACCCATAAGACTCGAAACAATTCCCTCATAGTCCGCCTTGTAGAAATTATGTCGGGGTACGGTACTTTTATCTTTAAGTGTCGTGTCAGATCGCATTGATAGGGAGAACTCTAAAATTGGGTGTAATGGGTCTATAACGCTAAGGCTGCATGTGCTATTTATAGGTTTAGCAACCTCAAGGTTAGATAATATCAGATCCAAGATTTTATTTTTACAATTAGGGGTGTCATTATACTGTTTTACGTCATTTAAATTAATAAAGTCTATTAACATACTATTAAGAGTGCCCGCAGTACTAGAGTTGCATGGTAAGTTATTGTTCCAAACTAAGGAGTTCATATTGAAGTCACCTACAATAATTGTATTCGTTTGTGCCTTCATATTACGATTAGAGTTATTAATAAATTCAGCTAACATTTCTTTTTGTACAGGAGGAGGTAAATATACTGAACAAATGTGTATTTTTTCAGTTTTGAACAGTGATTTAAATATCAGGGCTACCCATACATCCTCGGACAGGCTTTCATAGGACGAAAGATGATGTGTTTTGCAACGGCAATAAGTACCCCGCCGCCCTCTTTCCCCCTATGAAATCCACTAGTCTCACGATCCCTTCTATACACATTGTAGCGGTCGCCAAACAGTTCAGCATCGTAAACTGAACTATTAAGCCACGTTTCAGTCAAAATAATCACATCATAACTACATATTAACATATTCTTATAAAATTGCAAGGTTTTACTTCGTAAGCCTCTAATATTTTGGTAGTATAATTTTAATCTATTGAACTTTTTTTTCTGTTGCGCCTAATACATTCGATATAACAGTATAATATAACTGAACTAAGTTCCGCAGCATGTCCATGCTACGCACATATACATATTCAGAGGTTTCCGTCTTCCGCATGAAAACTCTTTCTCCGCGCACCCACACAAATTTGTAGTTCAGTTCCTTGGCGCGCAAACGGACAGCCGCATACAGAGCTTTGTTTTCTGGAGAAAGGTTTTCCACCAAGTATACCGCTGGCTTTCTCTCGTCACTAAGCCCTAAGTGACTCGTATTTAATTTATTTCCTGGATTTTTCTTGTTATAGTCCATCGCAGCCGCCAGTAACTTATCACGAAGACGTGGACTGGCAAGACGAATCAAGATAGCTCGGGGTCTAGATGATTGCTGGTGAACCAGCTATACGAGTGCAGTGGGAGATGTCACTTTCGCCAACAGCGCGACCGAGTTGCTGAACAACATTCATCACATTTTCGTTTTTATGTTCTGGGACACATTGCAATTCCAGATTAGCCGAGCGGGAGATCTGGTCAATTAGATTGACACGGGAAGTAAGACTATTGACCTCTGCACGGAGCTTTGTGTTTTCTTCCTTCAACTGTCGAACTTCGGACGTTTGAGTTTTTAAGTCGGCTTTCATTTTCTCGAAATGCTCATTGAAAAACGTTAAGGACTCCTTGAAGCTGTTAATATCCGCGTGAATTAAGTTCAATTGTCTGGTTATATTGCTTGTGTATTTTTTTTACTATTTCATTTATTATAATACGTATTTCAGAGCGAGAAACGCAGTCCATGTGCTCATCCACCTGCGGATGTTCTGCTGGCCTACGCCTCATAGTCACATTAGTAGGAATTGACGCCGTCGAAGGCGATCCTCGTATCGGCGTGTTGGAGTTATCACCTCGAGGCCCTCTACAGACGCAATCCGGGCACAGCCAATCCATTTTTAATTCTGCAGCCATCCCATTCAGTTCAATATCAGAGATATTAACGCATAAGCTGTGGTAATATTGTTTACACGTCGCGCAAACAATGTAACCGTCGCCGCTTCTAACCGTGTCTCGGCATCCAACATATGTACGCATCATGTAGGTAAGTAAATATAGTTTGCTTGCAATTAAGTGTGCCTGCGCTGGACTACTGCTGGCGAATAGCGCGTGATAGACAAAGCCAAAAAATGCAACTCACTCTTACCGCAGCGGGTGTGAGGTAGTGACCCCCTTCTGCGACGACTCCGAGATGCAGTACGAGACAAGGGCAGCAATTATTCCAGTTAATGTCTTGCTCTTCATACAGTATGACTAATTTCGTAGGAATATAAAACTCACTATGTACAGTGCACTGCGTATTAGACGATAATTGCACTACCGTAAAGGGTGCAACTGCGTGCGGTCAGTTTCAATTTCGGTGTTCGAACCAACAACACGTCCACCTCACACAACTTGCGTACGAAAAAGTGTTGAAACCGATAGGATTGTCGAAATGTAAATCCAAGATGGCGGCCGCAATAGGTATAATTTTTTTCATCAGGGGTGTCATTTTCATGGTTTTCGAGGGTGCTGAAGTCGATAGTGCTGTCGAAATGTAAATCCAAGGTGGCGGCTGCTTTAGGTATAAATTTTTTCATCATGGGTGTAATTTTCATGGTTTTCGAGGGTGTTGAAGCCGATAGTGCTGTCGAAATGTAAATCCAAGATGGCGGCTGCAAAATATATCAATTTTTTCATCTTGGGTGTCATTTTCATGGTTTTCGAGGGTGTTGAAGCCGATAGTGCTGTCGAAATGTAAATCCAAGATGGCAGCTGCAATAGGTATCAGTTTTTTCATCATGGGTGTCATTTTCATGGTTTTCGAGAGAGTTGAAGCCGATAGTGTTGTCGAAATGTACATCCAAGATGACGGCTGAAGAAGGTACCAATTTTTTCATCATGGGTGTCATTTTCATGGTTTTCGAGGGTGTTGAAGCCGATAGTGCTATCGAAATGTAAATCCAAGATGGCGGCTGCAATAGATTTAAACTTTTTCATCATTGGTGTCATTTTCATGGTTTTCGAGGGTGCTGATGCCGATAGTGCTGTCGAAATGTAAATTCAAGGTGGCGGCTGCAATAGATATCAAGTTTTTATTTTGGGTGTCATTTTTATGGTTTTCGAGGGTGTTGAATCCGATAGTGCTGTCGCAATGTAAATCCAAGATGGCGGCTGAAATAGGTACCAATTTTTTCATCTTGGGTGTCATTTTCATGGTTTTCGAGAGTGTTGATGCCGATAGTGCTATCGAAATGTAAATCCAAGATGGCGGCTGCAATAGATTAGTTATTAGATATAATTGATTACAAACTATTTACAAAATTTATATTAGAAACAGCTTAGAAACGACAACCTTATTCCCAGGGGTTATTATCAACCATGTATTCATTTATATTATAACAACCCTTTTTGATCAGTTATTATTTAATTAAATAATATTTCAACTTCGTAATAGAGCGACCTTGTATATTTTCTGGGACTTTGTAGTAATATCGTATACATTGCCCCAAGAATGAATAACTGACTATTTGGAGTCCAGAGACTGGTATCACTAGCTTGTGTTTGTTCCTAGTATTTACAGAGTATATCACTTTTTTTACTAAAACTATCTTTGTTTATATGAACAAACATTAAATTTTCGTAAATATACTGAGAGGTCAAAGTTAATATATTTATTTCTTTAAATTTTTCTCTTAGAGACTCTCTCGGTTTAAGGTTGTAAATAGCTCTTATGGCCCTCTTCTGCAACACAAAAATAGTTTCTCAATCAGCCGCATTTCCCCATAGCAAAATCCCATAAGAAATTATGCTATGGAAATAACTGAAATAAACTAATATAACAGTCTCGACACTAGTGAGATCTCTAATCTTTTTTACAGCATAAGCTGCAGAGCTTAGTATGCTTGCTAGTTTGGATATATGAGTGCCCATTGATTTATATGTTACACTAGATAAGTAATTGCCGCGCCAAAGCGTTGCCACTTCACATATGGCCACAGCCATATTCCCAGCGAACGTCGGTTCAGTGTTCAATGTGACGCCGCCCGAGTTAAGCCGAATGATTCACGACAAAAAATGGGTAAATGCGTAGTGAAAGAATGCGATTCAAGGTCACAAAAACATAATAAATCAAGCGGAATCACTTTTTTCCACACGTAAGTTTTAATTTATATATTCATAAAACACTAAAAAATAAAATAAAATATCGAATATTGCAATTTAGCTTCAATGTTGCCACTTTTCCGCCTTTGTGATTTTTCCACATTAATGGGAGACTATACAATTTATGGAATAAGTTAATTTTGTTTTAAAATAAAGAAGTAAAATTGTTTGTTTAAAAATAAAAACTGTTTCAACCTTTATATAAAATAATTAATTATTCTTATTTTAGTTTATTCATTAATAGTCTATTAATTATATTTTATTATTTTATTTTATACTAGCTGTGCCCCGCGGTTTCAAGCGCGTCATCACGTGTCGGTAGTTCGCGACATGACGTAGTTCAAGCATTTTATAATTGCAATTAAATATTTTATTTGATAGCAATGGATGGAAAAATTGGTATAATTAATGGATTACTTTTATCTGTCGGTATATTATGTATGATGTAGAGCGAAGTTAAGTTTTATGTATGAATAAAAAATTATTCTATTCTATTCTGTTCTATTCTATCCACTCCCCCCCCCCCCCCGCCCACTGAGCGTCCCCCCCACCCCACGTCCCATAAAGTGTGCCGAAGCGCGGTTTTTTTCAGTTTTAAAGAAAACCGTAGACGATACTTGAAAAGTGTGTAGGCATGAAATGATTCTTGAGCTATCAAACTCTTATACTTATTAATCAATTAAATTTTCAAAATACCATAGCAACGTGAAATGAAAAAGTTCAGAAATAAAGATGTAACTAATCATTGTCATAAAAGTACTCAATTCATTTTTAATTTATTTTAGCTATAATGATTGAACTAACCTCGCTCTTAGAAGCTTTCTATACTGGCTTCTCGCAATTCTCACCGCGCGTCTACGGTTTAGCGTCGTTTAGTTCGCACGCCCAGCCAAGTATTGAATTATTTTAATTTTACATTATCTTTTAAACTATGCGTCCAAATAACATGGTATAAAGAACAAAGTTTATCTTCATAAAATTGTCTTGATGATGAAGTAACTTTCGTTCGTAAGGATAAATAGGCCATGCCTAATAATAATGCTCATAAATCACTTTTAAATTTTCAATATTTTTTTGTCACAAAATACCTAATTATGGCTCATGTATAAGAAATAGACATATGGTATCCCGGACTTTTTTTAGACGAAGTAAAGATCTATATTTTTCTAGAACATTGTATTTACGTATTCCTAACGATAACACCAGCGTAAACGGATAAATCATTTCGGGAGTGCTTTTTCTTCTGACTTGCTTAACAAATATCCATATTTAAGGCTAGCTAAGTGATATAGCTTAATGCTAGATAGCCTGTACTATTTCACATGAATCTGGCTATAATATGCAAAAATAATTTTTCAAATCGGACTGGTAGTTCCAGAGATTAGTGCGTTTAAACAAACAAAAAAAACAAAAAAGCTCTTCCGCTTTATTATATTAATATAGATTATTAAATTTGCATTGCAAACTTTCCGAAACTAAGTCTTTGTCTACTAAATTTGGTCTTATGACATTAGCTACAAAAACATTAAAAGAGCTTCAAGGAAATAAATTATTAAAGAATTTGCAATACACCCGGGAGATCACTTATCTTCAATACAAGTTGATCATTCCCTTTTATTGATTAATGCCATTATTTATCATCATCATCATCATCATCATTACAGCCCTTCACAAGTCCACTGCTGAACATAGGCCTCCCCCAAGGAATGCCACAAAGCACGGTCCCGAGCCACCTGCATCCATCGACTTCCTGCATGTCTTACCAGGTCGTCACTCCATCTTGTGGGGGGACGCCCTACACTTCGCCTACCAGTACGAGGCTGCACTCGAGAAAATTTCTTCCCCATCGGTTGTCGGTTCTTCGAGCTATATGGCCGGCCCACTGCCACTTCAGCTTACTAATCCGTTGGGCTATGTCGGTTACTCTGGTTCTACTGCGGATATCCTCATTTCTGAGTTTATCACGCAGAGAAACTCCGAGCATAGCCCTCTCCATAGCTCGCTGAGCGACCTTGAGCTTCCTCATACGGCCAGCAGTGAAGGACCACGTCTCAGTTCCGTAAGTCATCACTGGCAACACGCACTGGTTGTACAATTTTGTTTTAAGGTTTTGAGGTATTTCTGACGAGAAGACGTGTCGTAGCTTCCCGAACGCTGCCCAGCCGAGTTGAATCCGTCGATTGACCTCTCGGTCGAAGTTGGACTTACCTAGTCGGACTATTTGTCCCAGGTAAACATACTCGTCAACAACTTCGAGCTTAGTGCTCCCAACAACTACCGGCATAGGTGTGACATGGACATTAACCATAATCTTTGTTTTGTCCATGTTCATCTTAAGACCTATCCGTTGGGAGACACTATTGAGGTCATTGAGCATAGTGCTTAGTTCCTCCAGCGATTCTGCCATTAGCACTATATCGTCGGCAAATCGAAGGTGAGTGATGTACTCGCCATTGATGTTAATTCCGTATCCTTTCCATTCCAGAAGCTTGAAAACGTCTTCCAATGCAGCGGTGAAAAGTTTCGGGGATATAACGTCACCCTGTCTTACATCTCTCTGCAATTGGATAGGTTTCGTACTCTGGTTCTTACTCGGATAGCCATCGTAGCTCTATTGTACAAACACTTCAGCACTTCGATATACCGACAGTCAACTTGGCACCGCTGAAGGGACTGCAGCACCGCCCAAAATTTCGACGGAATCAAAGGCTTTCTCATAGTCCACATACGCCAGACATAGTGGCAAACTGTACTCTTCGGACTTCTGTACAATTTGCCGTAGGGTATGTATGTGGTCTATGGTGCTAAAGCCCTTTCGGAAACCGGCTTGTTCGGGAGGCTGGAAGTCGTCAAGTCTGCGCGCCGAGACGATTCGTAATGACTCTCGAAAACAGCACGTAGACGCGGCTCAGAAGGGAAATCGGTCTGTAGTTCTTCAAGAGAGCGTTGTCACCTTTCTTGAAGAACAAGACCACCGCATTTCTGCTCCACGCCTCCGGTGTAATGCCACCATGGAGGACGGAATTAAAGAGCTTCTGAAGGACTTCAAGTACCGGTCTTCCACCCGCTTTCAGAAGCTCTGCTGTAATTCCATCCTCGCCTTGGGCCTTGCCGTTTTTAAGGTGCTGGAGAGCCATTCTAATCTCGCTCAGACTGACGTCCGGGATATCTTCGGAATAGTGTCGAATAAGACTCGCTCTTGGATCGTTACTCACACTTGCGTGTGGCTCCAACGATGACGTGTACAGCTGCCCATAGAACCTCTCAATCTCACTCAAAATCTCAGGTGCCCCGGAAACGATGCTGCCACATTCGGTCTTCAGCCTTGACAGTTGGCACTTTCTGGCAGACAGATCTCTGGCAAAGACTTTGGAGCCTTGGTTCCGCTCGATCGCTTCTTCAATACGAGCTGTATTGAAGTTGCGTAAGTCTCGCCGCATGCATTTGGAGATCTGTCTGTTCAGTTGCCTGTATGCTGTCAAATCTGTTGAAGAATGTAGCTTCATCTCCCATCTAACAGCCATGAGATTAAGAGTGTGATCGGAGAGTTTTTGTGTTCTTCTGCGGCGGGTCTTGCAGAACTTAGCTCCGACCGCATGGACAGTTTCCACGAGCTTGTCATTCATATCGTCCACTTCATTGCAGTCTTCTAGGCACTGAAAACGGTTTTGTAACTCGAGCTGAAAGGTTTCGGGACTCTGGATTAGGGCACGAGGGGGACGGAGCGTTGACTTCATCAGACGAGACCTCTCCAACTTAACATTTAGGTTCAGTGTGCCTCTAACCATTCGGTGATCGCTGCCGGTTTTCACCCTCGCGATCACTGAGACATCACTGAACAGTTGTCGTCTGGTCGTCATAATGAAGTCAATCTCATTTTTTGTCGAACCGTCGGGGCTCGACCAGGTCCACTTCCTGTGGGGCCGCTTCTTGAAGAAAGAGTTCATCATAAAGAGTCCCTCTTTCTCCATGAAGGCGGCCAGCTGCTGGCCCCTTGGGTTCCGTTGCCCTATTCCAAATTTCCCTACTTTCAGCTCACCGTTCTCTCTTGTGCCTAGTTTTGCATTGAAGTCTCCCATTAACACCGTATATTGGGTTTTGGAGGAATGCATGGCTCTAGAGATATCCTCATACATTTCCTCCACCTCCTCATCGGGGTGTGCCGAAGTTGGTGCGTAAACCTGTATGACCTTCAGCGAATACCGTTTGGTGATTCTGAGTATAAGGTACGCAACCCTCGTCGACACACTCCCGATCTTTACAACGTTGTTAACGAGAGACTTGTGGACGATAAATCCGACACCTCCTTGGGACAGATGGTCGCCCTCCCGGTGATAGAGCAAGTTGCGGGATTCGAGGATTACCGCGTCCTCCCCCTCTCTTCGGACTTCGGATAATCCTATAATATGCCAGCGCAACTTGTCTATCTCTTCTTCCAGCTCCACGATCTTCTCGTCAGTCCTCAGGGTGCGTGCGTTGTACGTTGCCAGGTCGAGTCGTCGTAGGTGGCAACCGAACCTCCACCGGAGATTCTTAGCACCCCCTGCCCCGCCGTTACCATGGTCGCCACCGTAGCCAGGAATAGCGGGGCCGCCGGGGACTGGGGGCCGTCTCTTTGTTACTCTCGTCATTGGGGGGTATTTGCCATAGTTGCCACGCTTGGCGAGCGGGTTGGCAACCGCAGTTTTTTTATTGTAACTTTGGCTATTATCAGGAAGATGCTGCTGCCCATCTCCCGCCTGTTTCCCTTTGTCGCCTTTTACGACACCCACGGGAGGATATGGGGTAGTGGATATTCTTGACCGCCACTACACGGCAAATTATAAGTACTTAAAAATAAGATTGTAATATAAAAATAAAATAAGTACTTATAAATAACCCCGATTCGAGCCGGCCCATCCGTGCGACAGCAAAAGCTGCCGCGTGGCTCTACCACTGTTATAATGTAATGTTTGATTTATAGTACAATAAAAATAATATATAAAAACATCTTCTATTTCATTAGTTATGCTTACTTATGTTCATCTAATAAGAAAATACACAAATTTAAAATAAAAACAATTTACTGAAACTTTTAAAAAAACTCCTTTATATTGCTCATTTTGGGTAAAATTTCATAAAGTATGCAACATCAACCCGCCACTGCATGTTTGTGTGTCTATATTTATCTAATCTTAGGGACGATATTGTTTTCCACGACTTGTGTAAGTGAGACAGATATATGTTTACTGTAAAATTTTAATGATCTCAAAGCTACGTCGTCGCGTTTGGATAGTGGTTACACTTTTTCGACGAGCGGCAATGTGGTTTGCTTCTCTAGTTTTGTATAACTCAATGTGAGTGCCCCACTGAAGCTTCGCGTCGAGAGTGATCCCAAGAAAAACAGAGAATTCAACAGGGCTCATTTCTTTCCCGTTTAAAAACACATTGGTATTTAGATTTTTAACATTCGTTATTGTTAACTTAATACATTTAGTTTTATTGCCGTTTTAATGCAGATTATTAACGTTAAAGCAATGCACTAATTTTGATAACCTTTTGCTCTTTGAACACCTCAGTGAAGCCTCTGATGTGGCTCTAAATCGGTACCTTAATGCACAGTTGGTTTTTTTGGGGGACTTTAATGTCTGTCATCAGGACTGGCTGTTCCCATACCAGAAGGGCGACCACGCTGGGATAGAGGCGTGGAATTTTGCCTTGTCGCTGGGGCTCTCCCAGCTGGTACAACAAGCGACTAGGGTACCTGATGTAGGTGGGGACACAGCCAAGTGCCTCGACCTTCTGCTGACGACCGATCCAAACAGGTACGATGTTTAGGTTAGTTCACTCTTGGGAACTTCTGACTACGCCAAGCCAGTTTCGACCACATTAAACGCGTCGGCACAGAGCTCTCTGTAAAACCATCTGGCAGTAGAGCTTTTTGGTCTCTTACCAAAGCGGTCGAGACAAACTTCTGTTGGTCTACACTGCCTTCGCTAGTAAAACCAGACGGCTCACTGGCGCATGCACCTAAGGAGAAAGCGGACATATTTGCTTCTCTTTTTGCTTGCAATTCGCGTCTGGACAGTAACAACAGCGTACCATCTCAATTACCTCACTGCGGTACCTCTACGTCAGAGGTCCTTATCACCAACAAGGAGGTTCTTAAAACCTTGCAAAGTCTAGACGTGAAAAAACCTAGTGGACCTGATGGTATACCAGCTATAGGTCTAAAGGTCTGTGCACCTGAGTTGTCTCTTGTGTTGACACGCTTGTTCCGCCTCTCATTCAGGACTGAATAGAGCCTAAATCTTAAAAGCTGGCCAAAGTGCACCTTGTGCCTAAAAAAGGTAGCCATACCGACCCTGCCAACTATCGGCCGATTTCAATTACCTCCATACTCTGGAAGATTATGGAGCATATATTGAACGCCTACCTCATAGCATACCTAGAGCAAAATGATCTCCTCAGTGATGGCCAGTACAGGTTTCGGCGAAATCGATCAACTAGGGACCTTGTAGCGTATGCCACTCACGTATGGGGCGAAGCCCTCGAGAACAGTGGTGAAGAATTTGCTGTTTTCCTCAATGTTTCGAAGGCCTTTGACAGGGTTTGGCACGCTAGTCTATTGGGCAAACTTCAGCGTACGGCTTATCCCTGGTCTGATTGTCTGGATAAAGGACTTTCTCAGTAAACCGACTCTCCGAGTCGTCGTTGGTGGCTGCTCATCCGATATTGTGGCGACTAATGCCGGTGTTCCTCAGGGATCTGTTCTCTCTGCAACTCTCTTCCTGCTATATATAAATGATCTGCTCATTCCCGGTATCTATGGGTATGCAGAGGACAGCACAATTGTGAGAGATACCAACCAAGCACCCGGGCCAGTCGGTATCAAATCCAGTCAGAAAGAGAGGCTATGGTTGAGCGTGTGAGTCTCACACTACAGGCAGCATCCGAATGGGGCGATGCCAATCTCGTGAGATTAAGCGCGTCCAAAACACAATCATGTCTTTTTAGCGCTAAAAGGAGCCCGCCCACCTTGGCTCCTACTTTCCGGAATGTATCCTTGGAGTACACTGACCGCCTTCAGTTATTAGGGATTGCATTTTCTCCGAACCTAAGCTATGAGCGGTTCATTGAGTTTAGAGCCAAAGCAGTCGCAAGAAAACTTGGTGTCCTTGAAAGGTGCGGCTGTACTTCACGCCGGGGTAGCTTCTTACCTTATATAAAGCGCCAGTCCGGTCGTGAATGGAGTACTGCTGTCACCATATGGGCTGGTGCTGAATAATGCTACCTGGCAGCATAGACTCAGTGGAGAGACGTGCTAAGACGCACATTGGTGACCTTGATTTGGTTGAAACCAATCTTGTCAGCCCCGAGCACAGGCGCAGATTAGCCAGTTTCTCAGTATTCTATAGGATGCATTTCGGTGTGCGCAAGAATTACACGCTTTAACTCCTTCCTCTCCTTTCCACCATCAGGCAAACAGACGGTCGGCGTATCTTCATCCCTTTATTCTCGATATGCCACGCATTAGAACTAAACGGTTTGCTTCGTTTTTTGTAATGCTTACAGCAAAGGAGTGGAATAATTTGCCGGCGTCTATATTTCCGTCCAAATACATCTGGGCGTCTTATAGGCAAGAGTGAATAGGCTTTTGTTACGATAAGACAGTGCGATTTACCATCTAAGGCTGCATCACCACTTACCACCAGGTGGGATTGTGGTCAAGCACTGGCTTATAAGTACAAAAAAAAGGTATAGCATTATTCACTTCGTCACATTTAAATGATAGACGTTTAATTTTAAAATATGACAACTACAAGGGAAGGTAAGTCATTAATATACACTAAAAATAGGAATGGGCCAAGAAATGAGCCCTGATGGACACCCATCTTCACGGACGACCCGGAAGAACTCTTACTATTGATAATAACTTTGCCCATTATATTACTTAAATATCAAATAATAAGTTTAACCACTGTGTTCTTGACACCATAGTACCGTAGCTTCCTGATTAATGTCTCATGGTGAACACAGTCAGAGGCTTTGGGAAGGTAAAGTAGTACCTTTGTCAGTGCTTGACCATATTCCCACCTAGTGATAAGTGGTGGTGAAGCCCTAGATGATAAATCGTCTTAATCTAACAAAAGCCTATTCACTCGTGCCTTGAAGATACCCAGATTGTATTTGGATGAAAAGACAGATTCCGGTAAATGTTCCTACTCCTTTGCTGTACGCATTACAAAAGTCCAAGCAAACAGTTTGTTCCTAATGCGTAAATTCCAAAAATAAATGTGTGAAGAACAGCTGACCTCCTGGTTGTCCGATGGTGGTAAGCAGAGAGATTAGTTAAAGAATGTAATTCTAGCGCACACTTTCTGAAATGCATCCTAAAGAATATCGAGAGGCTGGCGCCTGTGATCGAGGCTGAAAAGATTGTTTCAATCACAGCATGGTTACCAATGCACTAATCTCCACCAACTTCTTAACACGTCTCTCCACCGAGCCCAATGCTACTAGGTAGCATTTTACAGCAATAGTCCATATGTGACAACAGTATATGGAATGCTATCACATATGAACTGGTGCTGCAAAATGCCTATGCATGCCTGCCGTACACGAGCATGAACCGACTTGCGCTGTATAGGTTAAAAACTAAAGTAAGTAAGTACTAAGTAAAGTTAAGGCCTAAAGTACTCGTTTTACGTTGTCATAGAAAATCACGATTAGGTCAATGCAATGTCGCTCCTTGAAAAGCTCCTTGGTTAGAAGAATTTAAGATATGCACAAGATCAAGACGACTGGCAGCAACTGAATGCGTCAAGGAGTAGATTTGTCGATACTAGCTGGCCTCGGGAGGGTCCTATGTCTCGTAGTGGACTGTCGCAGACTGATTATGTGATATGGTATAATGTATTAATCATATTATGTCTTTTCTGTATTTATATAATTAAAAAAGCTTAATATATTCGTATATAATATCCACTTACTTGAAATGTTAAAGCGCTTTCTTTTCAATTTTCCTTGTTCTGTTGAATAATGATTTAAAATGTCACGTGCAATAAACTTGTGCTTTGTGAAGTAGTCGTGTGAATTCACAACTGACATGAGGACAAAAAACATACATTTAGGTTCCATTCCTAAGAACACATTTATTACAAATCAGCCTAAAAAGGAATGACTAGATTTAATTGGCCTCTAACGAGAATATCTGCCGAAAATCAAGAGTAACTGACATAAATCAGCGGATCAGTAACCTGAAGTGGCAATGAGCCAGCCTTTTAGCTCGTATAACCGACGATCGATAGATAGGTAAGAAAAGTTGTTGAGTGGCAGCCTCGTATTGGTATAAACAGTTTTTAGGGAGCACGCACTAGAGAGAGTGATGAACTGATGCAGCACTCAGGTTGTCGATTGATGAAGGTGGCTCAAGATCGTAATTTGTGTTAATTTATGGGATAAGCCTAAGTTTATCAGTGAAGTAAGACTGTAATAACAGTGTGATAGTAACAGATTCCATCGAAGTGGCAGAAGTTACGTCCATGATCCATGTGTGCGGGTATGACATATTTCTAAACTAAATTCATTCAGTGTTGATTAAAATTAATCATTATCGATTATTTTCTAGTTAGTCACCAAGTGTGAAGTTAAAAATGAAGATATATGGTATTTATGACCTATGTTGAAGCTATATTATCAATGCGGTACAAATAGTTTGACTCGACTGTGGTAGGACCACACTTTCATAGCATAAAAGCATAAAAAAGCAGCATAATGCTGCTGTGTTTCGTATAGTAAGTATTTGTTTTTTATAGAATAAGGATGACAAATGAGCACACAGTCTACTTTATAATAAATGGCGGATGCTGTGGCCCATAGACATCTAAATTTTTCCTTGATTAAAAATCAAAATGCTAATTTGTTATCCACGCTGAGGACTAAGGTGGAATGCCCCGTTACCAGTAAAAATGGTCTCCAATTCTCTATACTGAATGTAGCTTGCTTTTCACCTTTATTTTATAAAAATGGCCTTACTCACATCCATTTTACCTGAAAGATTTTTCCATATAAATATACTATTAGATGTTAGCCACCTACAGCTCGTAAGTTGACGGCTCCGTGGCGCAGTGGCTTAGCAATGAGTTGCTGCGCTGGGGGGCGCGGGTTCGAATCCCGCACGGAGCAAGTATTTGTATGACCTACAAATAATTGTTCCGGGTCTGGATGTTTGTCCTTGTGCAATTTGTGTTTGTAAACTGCCTCCACGATACAGGAGAAAATCCTAGTGTAGGGGTAACGTTTTTTTAAAAAAAAAAGGTTAGAACAGATATTCTCACGCTAGCAATGAAGAAAAATAATTATATTAAAAAAAATAATAATGTATTATTAATGGTTTTACTTTAAAATTAGTTAAACGTTTCTACCTAGCTCGTATCTATTTATGGAATTTACAACACGAATTTGTCGAAACACTAGGGAAGCTTACATGAACGTTAGATTAAAATTTATATTTCCCGTTGTTGACTCTATAAGTTGTTTACGTAAGTTATTCAAGCCTGAAACTTGGACCGAGTTCTTGAATCTATTGAATTATTAAACATGTTATCAGAATATCAGATGATACATATTATCATTTAAATCCGTTTTATTTACAAAAAATTCTTAGTCTTTCTCTTAGTGTAATAACACAACATTACAGCGGTCAAAGAGCTAAGAGACAACAATAAGTTAAGTGGTTACTAAAGCTCTTAGTACCGAAAATTATCTTCAAGAAAATCATGCGTTGTCACCCCTGAAAAGAGTTAATGGTTCTCAGCCTGTAACATCACCTTGCTTCTTACTTTTCTCGCCCTCCGAATTATGTTTTGCCAACATACTGCACAAGATAACAACTGTGATATTAATTGAAAAGTCTAAAGATGTAAAAAATGAATTAGCTAAGACACGTGTAATAAATAAAATAAAATGATGCATCTTACCTAGTTTGAAGAGCATCTCCCACTCTCCCTCAATTGTGTGCACTATTCTCGTCAATACTGGAAAATCCTCAGATGAAGAAGGATAAGTAAGGATGTTTTGGATAGAGGTGAAACACGACACATATTATCGACGGTAGACGTCTTTCGTATTGTAGTGGTATTAAGAACAGTGGTGCTGGGATTAGTGTGTGACGGAGGTAATGGAAATTGAGGGAGGGCGGGAGGTGCTCTTAAATCTCGGTAAGATACATCAATTTATTTAATTAATTAATTTTTAACATTTTTGTCATAATGGATTTTTGCAAAATATCTGGTTCGTTTAATTATAATAATTGAAAAATTATAAAAATCTAATTGCTAGTTAGAATGCCAGTGTCAGCTCTTTTCACTTGATCGCATCCAGTGCAGAGCGGCTCAAATCGTTGACGACCGAGTACTTTTTGATTGGCTTGGCGCTGCTAAGATATTTTGCATCCCTTCTACCAGGGGTGCTCAGAGAAATTGCTAGGACCAATTTCAGATGCAAAGCTACATTCATACCATCTTGATAGTTGGAGGTCCATCACTGTGAGATATACCAGAAGTTTTCTTCCTCGCACAACTTGCTAATGAAATCGACTATCACCAGAAATTTTCCAGTCTATCATAACCTAAGTCTTATCAAGACTAAGGGACCTTCTAGAAAAGAGCTGACTCTTTTTGACAAGCATTTTTGCATATGGTGTTGCAGTTGGTCATGGGTGGCGGTAGTTACTTCCCATCTGGTAAGCGGATTGTTTGTTTGCGCTCTTTTATATATAAAAAAGACCTCCAGGAGATGTTGCCCTATCGCCCATGAAGATCAAAAAAAAAAACTGAAGCGACAAACGCACTTAACATCCACCTGATGATAAGTAGCTAGTGCAGTCAATGAACATCTGCAGCCAACTTCAAACAAAGAGTGCTTCAGATGTTTTGTTACTTCTGAGGACTAAGATGAAACGTCAATGTAGTCAAAGTCGGTTAAAAATGCTTTGTATTTTTTTAAATCCTACCTAAAAAAATATTATTTATTTCATGGCGTAATTTTCACTCAAATGAATATATTTTGGTGGTCTTAGAATTAGACATTTTGTTTTTTTTTTTTATCTTCACCAACCAAGTATCATTAGTAAATAAGTTCTGCAAATTCTTTACTGAATGTTAGTAAACACATCAACTTCATATTTGGGCTAATTTCTTAGATCTGGCCGATAAACTGTAAAAACTTAGGTACCACACATAAAGGGCTGTTATTTATTATATTTTTTTAAAGATTTAGATTTTGATGAGATTTTTATATCGCATTTTGTTTGTAATTCCGGGTATTTACGTATAAACCTACATCACTCCAATATACACAAATGCATACACTTACCATAGAATGGACTGTGTGCTCGCTTGTCATGCTTATTTCCATAAAAATGGCTGTTTACCACAGCTTTAGACTTTTCAATTTTCAATAAACATACGGTGAGATCAACGTAAAGTATAAGTTGTGTTAAGATACGTACGTACTTCAGGAGTATTTTCATTCAGCAAAGCTATAATTCAAATCCATGTTAATTAACCGTAACTACACTGTTTTTTTTTTTAGGATAAGGGTGACAAACGAGCACACAGTCCACCTGATGGTAAGTGGTTGCTGCGGCCCATAGACATCTACGTCTATCCTCTATTACAATTCAAAATGTAAATGCGTTGTCACCCGTGAGGACTAAGATGGAATGCCTCATTTCCAGTAAAAAGGGCCTCCGGCCACCTGCACTCACCAAGAGAAACGCAGAGGTAAACCTCTACTTCACGCTGGTTTTCTGTGAGGTCGTAGTACCACCCCGGTTCGAGCCGGCCCATCCGTGCGACAGCGAAAGCTGCCGCGAAACTACTACAACTGTTGCGAAGTATGTTTGATATCAACACTCATGCTTTTCATTCTTCATATTGTAGTAGTGGTTAGCTCAGGAGATGGAGCATACCTTAAGTTTCTAATAACTACCCAAGTTGGATCACAATGGGCGCAAGTAAAATTTAAATTTAAATTTAAAGCGGTGTTATTTTATTGCGAGAATTTCATGTATGTCTGAGAAATTTAAAACTTTCGAGGAAATGTAAAATCTAAACGGAACATTAGCAGTGTAGCGGATTTTTCCTACCCTAAACCTTTTATATTTTGCAATGATGCCTGTGCCCAAAAGTTGGGTGTAATCATACTTTTATTTTACAATTTATTTTCATTTTTTTCATTTAAAATATATACATTTTATGATGTAATTTCTTGGCCCGTGTGTATTTGACTAAACTCCTTTTAAAATGGCTGTACTGTAATGTGTGATTAAGTTGATTTGACAATGATTTTATTCACAATTGGATCCGGTAGGTGTCGCTGTTGTCGAGATCCAGAAATCACCCTTGCAATGCCGGGGCGGATCACTAATTAATGTATAAAAAAAATCCTATTCTTACGTATTAAGCTGAACGCACATTTGACCGCGCCGTACGCGCCGTACGCGCCGCACGCGCCGAATTTTAGAATTCGTTGTATGAAATCATATGAAACCTCGCATATTACAGCCGCACCGTACGCGCCGAATTTTATAAAATGCGGTAGGTATACGATATCGAAGGACGAATGCTGATGACGTCATATAACGCGGCGCGTTTGGCGCGTGTTGATAGTCAGTGTTGTCTTATGTTGCCAACTTAGTGGATTTTCCACTAAAACTGGTGGTTTCGACTTTTGTTTCGAATTATATTTTTTAAGTGTTAAATGTACACTGAGGTTAGAGGTTGGCAGAAAATGCTGCAACGAAATTGAAATTCCGATAAACGTTGTAAAATGAATACTTAGTGATAAATTATGTAAAAATATAAAAAAATTGATAGTGAATTTTAATTCAAGAACCCAATTATACCTGATTACTATCAATAAAATACTTACCTCAAACATACAACAAGCTTTTTCTCTGGTTCAGTTGACCTTCTAAATCTTGAGTTTTCCATTGAAAGATATGGTTTTAATATATGTAACGATTCTTGAAATTTCTTACATGTTTAATGCAAATATCTAAAAAATCGTTCATCATCATACAACAAGTCTTTAAATAAAGTATAATACACTCCATACAATTGCCTTTTTAAATTAATACTTTGAATCCAGAATCTTCTTTTTCTTCGAATTTTGTTTTCTTCTTCCTCTGCCAATAACCAAGCTATTACAATATTTTTTCCATAGTGATGCCGTTTCACACCAGTGGTTGGAAAAAACTGCAAGAGTTGTTGGCAATCCAAAAGATTTGCGGACGGCGTGGACGGTGCGTACGTGCAAGTGCGCGAGCCCATCAGTGAAATTCAGCGCGTACGGCGCGTACGGCGCGTGCCTCGCGTACGGAGCGTGCGGCGCGTACGGCCCGTGCCGCGCGTACGGCGCGTGCGGCGCGTACGGCGAGGACAAATGTGCGTTCGGCTTTAACGTGCTACCAAGCCTGTCACACTACGCGCTTTAGGCATGAAAATATACCTACGCTGCGCGGCCGTCTATATGAGGCTAATTCCGTGAGGTTGTCACGCGCGCGCTCGATCTGACGAGCGCCTTACGTTAAAATAAAAATTATTTTACTCTAATAAGTATTTAGACATTTTTGATAATCATTTTTGAGTTTTTATTCAAGCATGGCCTCTCAAAAAGCCAAAAAATACTGAATAGCATACGGGTGCTTAAACAACAATAGGAATGTCGATTTTTCATTCTTTACTGTTCCGAAGGATACCGAAAAGAAATATATTATTATTTATAGATAGATCTAGGTACTTATAGTTACTGACGGCATAGTAACAGATTTATTATTTGATTAGTGACCCGACCACAGCTTCACAGTTATCAATCTTAAAAAAATTCTTCAGTATAAGGAGACCTTCCAGTACTGGTGACTGCCTACTAATGCAAGATCAGCATATACTGGTTTTTTTACTTGTTCGATAAAAGAAAGAGATTGAAAGTACTAAGTAGTTGACATTGCCACACTTTCATTAATAATGAAGTCGCGTGTCGCATGTTTGTAAATAGCAAAAAATGTGAAACGACAAGTGACGGCTCTGTGCCGCAGTGGCTTAGTAATGAGTTGCAGCACTAAGGGCCGCGGGTTTGAATCCCGGACGGAACAAGTATTTGTATGGCTTACAAATATTTTTTCTGGGTTTGTCTCTATATATGTGAACTGTTCCTGCGATACAGAAGAAAATCGTAGTGTGGAGGTAACGTTTTTTAAAAAGGAAGGAAGAGAGACAACTATTGTATATTATAACAACTAATTCGCATTATTAAGGACAACTCCAAAACTTCTGGTCAGATCGTGATCAAATTTATATGGGATGTATAAATTATAAGCACCAGCTTTAAAATAAAAATAGAATTTTCAAAATCGATTCACACTTAAAAAAACAGTCGAACTGACTACCTCGCTGGCCTTTCAATACGTGGTAGAACCATGATGCAGCTATATTAATAGTATATTTGTAGCACGAATGGGTCAGCTCGACCGGGGAAGGACCACGCTCTCACAGACTACCAGCGTGAAATAGCAGCTTAATGCTGCTGTGTTTCGTATAGTGGATGTAGAGAACCGGAGACCCTTTTCACTGGAAATGAGGCATTTATCATAGTCCTCACGGGTAACAACGCACCTGCATTTTAATCCGCAAACGAAGATAGACGTAGATGTCTATGTGCCACAGCAACCACTTACCATCAGGTGGACTGTGTGCTCGTTTGTCACCCTTATTCTATTAAAAAAGAACCTCCTCCTTTTTTGAAGTCGGGTAAAAATGGTAAGTAGGTAAATTATCTGCGTTTCAACGACGTTCACGTTGTTATAATCTTAATTTTCCTCGATGTTGCATTTTAACCTTCCTGACATTGAACAAAAAAGTTTTTATTATCAGTAAATTGATAGCTCCGTGGCGCAGTGGCTTAGCAATGATTTGCAATGCTGGGGCTGCGGGTTGGAATCCCGCACGGTACAAGTATTTGTATGGCCTACAAATAATTGTTTCGGGTCTAGATGTTTGTCCTTGTGCAATTTATGATTATTAACTGCCTCCACGATACAGGAGAATATCCTAGTTTGGGGGTAACGTTTTTCTTAACAAAATAAAAGAAATACTAATACATTGTATAATACCTCGGTGTACTGTACTATATACCAACTAATATCAACTAATGTTGCGAACTAAAGTGGGTACCGGGAGGCTGGTGCAAGCCCTTATAGTCCCAATATATAAGGTAAAAGGGTCACAGCAGGACCGTACAAACTTCAAAAAACTAGTATCAGCCTGCTTAGCATTGTGGCAAAACTATATGCTGTGTTAATTGAAACAGTAAGACCTTCAAGAAAAGAGCGTACACCTTTCTAAAAGGCCGGCAACGCATTTGCAATTTCCCTGGTGTTGCGGTTGTTCAGGGGCGGCGGTAGTCACTTACCATCAGGTGAGTCGCAAGCTTGTTTGCTCCCTCTTTTATAAAAAAAGAGTTATTAAATAAACTGCCAGAAAATTTGGGATGTGCATGTTGAAATTAGAAAGGGAATGGGATGTATGGATCAAGTATTTTACTTTTACGGGCCAAAAATTAATTCCTCATCTGTCAAGAAATTCTATGTAGTGGCCCGGATTCGCGAAGTTAGAAATGATTCATTCCCGTACCACAGAAAGCACGTTAAAGTAATTTGCCCTGCGCTAGGTTTCCCTCCGGTTGTTTACAGCTTATTTAAAACAGATTGCTATCCCATCGAACTATGAAAGCGAGATAATGTAGAGTGTACTTGTGCACATGAGCACTGTAAACCTGTCCTACAAAGATGGCTAGTTTCCGTTGAGACTGGCCTTTGTGATCAAAATTTGAATTAGAAAATTTATTATTTGGCTCATTATATTTCTTTTAGATTTACCAAATGTTTAGGTTCCTAGCATTATTGATATAAAAGTCAACTGAAAGTATTTACGTTGTATGTTCACGGGCCATTTGTGTAGTTAACAACCTTGCGTACTGGTTTGTGATGCAATAATATTCACATGTCGTCATTACTTTTATTGTTTTACGAGTACGCCAAATGTTTTCAGGGTAGCAATGCAATTGTGAAAACAGCTTTATAATGTAATGCTTTGTTTGGCTGCTATTCTACCTAACAAACACATTAAGTGGGCCGTTAACTTGAGCAAGTTGTTAATTACACAATTTAATTCGTGCAACAGGTTCATTCCCTGCAGTGATGGGTTAATAAAATACTTTTAATAAAATGTAAAATTTAACATAAAGGAACTAAAAAAATAATTTCATGTTTTAAGTCAGTGATAAAACATGTATCAAAGAATTAACGCCTCTTCTGTAGCTAATATGTGAAATTATTGTTATTTCTTTGAAGTCAGCTTACTTTTTATTAAAATTAAATTTATGGGTGTGTATGTGGCATCGCATTGACCGTGATGTAAACCGATGTAAGGGAAAGAATATTATCCACTGCAAAGTTAAGTTTGTCCTACAATATATATATATATATATATATATATATATATATATATATATTACATTTTTTTTCTTTTCTTGTGCCGTAAATCTTGCGTCTTGGCAAATTTTACGATTCTGGGTCAGCGCGAAGTACCGTATAGTTTTCGATAAGCGAGTTTATTACGCATATTTGGCTTAAATGGCCATATCTTTTAATAGCGTTGACTTAGAAACTTGAATTTTTACACCGCCAAGAAAACACTTCAACTTGATACCTTAAACCGTTCCTGAGAAAATGGATTTTAATGACACAAGAAGGACACACACGGAACTCCAAAGCTTATTAAAAGTAAATTCACATGAGACGAAGGAGAGAAAATTACAAGAAGGTGTATTAGTAGTATATTGAATATAAAATTGAGCACATAAAAGCCGGTCAGTAAATTGTAATTGTGATTGAAGTGCGAACAACATACTAGAATTCGGTAGTTAGCTTAAACTAAAATATCATATCGGCAAATCGGAACAGGAATTGCGTGGTTTTCACAATGTTCTAAAATTCTTTCATAAATTAGCAGAGGCTTTGTACCCAGCTCATCATCATCATTACAGCCCTTCACAAGTCCACTGCTGAACATAGGCCTCCCCCAAAGAATGCCACAAAGCACGGTTCTGAGCCACCTGCATCCATCGACTTCCTGCATGTCTTACCAGGTCGTCACTCCATCTCGTGGGGGGACGCCCTACACTTCGCCTACCGGTACGAGGCTGCCACTCGAGAACCTTTCTTCCCCATCGGTTGTCGGTTCTTCGAGCTATATGGCCGGCCCACTGCCACTTCAGCTTACTAATCCGTTGGGCTATGTCGGTTATTCTGGTTCTACTGCGGATAACCTCATTCCTAAGTTTATCACGCAGAGAAACTCCGAGCATAGCCCTCTCCATAGCTCGCTGAGCGACCTTGAGCTTCCTCATACGGCCAGCAGTGAAGAACCACGTCTCAGTTCCGTAAGTCATCACTGGCAACACGCACTGGTTGTACAATTTCGTTTTAAGGTTTTGAGGTCTGTCTGACGAGAAGATGTGTCGTAGCTTCCCGAACGCTGCCCAGCCGAGTTGAATCCGTCGATTGACCTCTCGGTCGAAGTTGGACTTACCTAGTCGGACTATTTGTCCCAGGTAAACATACTCGTCAACAACTTCGAGCTTAGTGCTCCCAACAACTACCGGCATAGGTGTGACATGGACATTAAACATAATCTTTGTTTTGTCCAGGTTCATCTTAAGACCTATCCGTTAGGAGACACTATTGAGGTCATTGAGCATAGTGCTTAGGTCCTCCAGCGATTCTGCCATAAGAACTATATCGTCGGCAAATCGAAGGTGAGTGATGTACTCGCCATTGATGTTAATACCGTATCCTTTCCAGTCCAGAAGCTTGAAAACGTCTTCCAATGCAGCGGTGAAGAGTTTCGGGGATATAACATCACCCTGTCTTACACCTCTCTGCAATTAGATAGGTCTCGTACTCTGGTTCTGTACTCGGATAGCCATCGTAGCTCTACTGTACAAACACTTCAGCACTTCGATATACCGACAGTCAACTTGGCACCGCTGAAGGGACTGCAGCACCGCCCAAATTTCGACGGAATCAAAGGCTTTCTCATAGTCCACATACGCCAGACATAGTGGCAAATTGTACTCTTCGGACTTCTGTACAATTTGCCGTAGGGTATGTATGTGGTCTATGGTGCTAAAGCCCTTTCGGAAACCGGCTTGTTCGGGAGGCTGGAAGTCGTCAAGTCTGCGCGCGAGACGATTCGTAATGACTCTCGAAAACAGCACGTAGATGCGGCTCAGAAGGGAAATCGGTCTGTAGTTCTTCAAGAGAGCGTTGTCACCTTTCTTGAAGAACAAGACCACCGCACTTCTACTCCACGCCTCCGGTATAATGCCATCATGGAGGACGGAATTAAAGAGCCCCTGAAGGACTTCAAGTACCGGTCTTCCACCCGCTTTCAGAAGCTCCGCTGTAATTCCATCCTCGCCTGGGGCCTTGCCGTTTATAAGGTGTTGGAGAGCCATTTTAATCTCGCTCAGAATGACGTCCGGGATATCTTCGGAATAATGTCGGATAACACTCGCTCTTGGATCGTTACTCACACTTGCGTGTGGCTCCAACGATGACGTGTACAGCTGCCCATAGAACCTCTCAATCTCACTCAAAATCTCAGGTGCCCCGGAAACGATGCTGCCTCATTCGGTCTTCAGCTTTGACAGTTGGCTCTTTCTGGCAGACTCTGGCAAAGACTTTGGAGCCTTGGTTCCGCTCGATCGCTTCTTCAATACGAGCTGTATTGAAGTTGCGCAAGTCCCGCCGCATGCATTTGGAGATCTGTCTGTTCAGTTGCCTGTATGCTGTCAAATCTGTTGAAGAATGTAGCCTCATCTCCCGTCTAACAGCCGTGTACCCAGCTGTAAGATCTTAATTAATTGTAAATTTACTGAACTAATTTAATGCTAGAAATTCTTAAATTTATACCTTTTTATTTACTCGTATTAAATAAGAGTGAGAAACGAACACACAATTAAAATAAGCCCTCAGTTCTTGATTAAGAATCAAAATTCAGAGACGTTATTATCCCTGAGGACTAAGATGGAAAGCCTCGTTTCCGGTAAAAATATTCTCAGATTCTCTACACTTACTATAATCAACACAGCAGCAATAAGTTGTTAGTTTACACTGGTGGGGCATGTATGACTAGGCCTTGAAACCAGTTTCCTGTAATAAATTCATTTGAATGCTGATTTTCGTGTGAGTTTGGTAAAAGAAAACATCGCGAGGAAACAGGTATGTTGTCTAAAAAAAAAGTTAATAGTGAAAGCTTGGGCGCTTCTGCAGTCGAATATGTACACTGTTTTTTTTATTTTTAGATTAAGATTGTCTTAAAAAGAGTCCGTGTAGTGGTGGTTAGGAATATCCACTACTCCACATCTTCCCGTGGGTGTCGTAAGAGGCGACAGTGGGAAACAGACAGGAGATGGGCAGCAGTATTTTATTGATAACAGCAAGATTACAATAAAAAAACTGCGGTTGTAAACACGCTCGACAAGCATGGCAACTATGGCCAATATCCGCCCATGAAATGAAAGTTACGAAGAGACGGCCCCCAGTCCCCTGAAGCCTAAGTTCCTAAGAATTGCCGGTGGCAGTTCAGTTGCCACCAAAAACGACTCAACCTGGCAACATACAACGCACGCATCCTGAGGACTGACGAAAAGATCCTGGAGCTGGAAGAAGAGATAGACAATTTACACTGGCATATTATAGGACTATCCGAGGTCCGAAGAGTGGGGGAGGATACGGTAATCCTCGAATCCGGCAATTTGCTCTATCACCGGGAGGGCGACTATCTGTCCTAAGGAGGTGTCGGATTTATCGTCCCCAAGTCTCTCGTTAACAACGTTGTAAAGATTGGAACTGTGTCGAGGAGGGTTGCGTATCCTATACTCAGAATCACCAAACGGTATTGGCTGAAGGTCGTACAGGTTTACGCACCAAACTCGGCTCATCATGAGGAGGTGGAGGAAATGTATGAGGATATGTCTAAAGCCATGCATTCCTCCAAAATCTATTATACGGTGTTAATGGGAGACTTCAATGCAAAACTAGGTACAAGAGAGAACAGTGTGCTGAAGGTAGGAAAATTTGGAATACGGTAACGGAACACAAGAGGCTGGCCGACTTCATGAAGGAAGAGGGACTCTTTTTGATGAACTCTTTCTTCCAGATGTGCTCCCATACGAATTGGACCTGGTCGAGCCCCGACGGTTTGATAAAAATGAGATTGACTTCATTATGTCGACCAGAAGGCAACTGCTCAGTGATGTCTCAGTAATCGTGAGGGTGAAAACTGGTAGACACCGAATGTTTAGAGGCACACTGTCCTTAAACGTTTAGTTGGAGAGGTCCCATCTAATGAAGTCAACGCTCCCGTCCCCTCGTGCTCTAATTCAAAGTCTCGAAACCTTTTGGCTTTAGTTATGAAACCGTTTTCAGTGCCTAGAAGACAGCAATGCAAACCGGAGGCGGGTAGTAGAGGTCTGGTGATCTTGTTTTTCAAGAAAGGTGACAATGCTCTCTTAAAGTACTACAGGCCAATTTCTTTTCTAAGCCACGTTTACGTGCTGTTTTCGAGAGTCATTACGAATCGTCTTGCACACCTTCTAGCCTCCCGATTAAGCCGGTTTCCGAAAAGGCTTTAGTACATTAGACCACATACATACCCTTCGACAAATTTTACAAAAGACCTAAGAGTAAAATCTGCCTTTTTGTCTTGCGTATGTTGACTGTGAGAAGCCTTTGATTCCGTCGAAATTTGGGCGGTGCTACAGTCCCTTCAGCGAAGCCAAGTTGACTGTCAGTATATCGAAGGGCTGAAGTGTTCGTACAGTAAGGCTACGATGGCTATCTGAGTACAGAATCGGAGTACGAAACCTATCCAACTGCAAAGAGATGTAAGACAGGATGAAGTTTTATCCACAAAATTCTTTACCGCTGCATTGAAAGACGTTAAAAAACTACTGGACTGGAAAGAACGAAATTGATATCAATGGCAAGTACACCACACCTTCAATTTGCCGACGATATAGTCCTTATGGCAGAATCGCTGGAGGATCTAAGCACTATGCTTAATGACCACAATAGTGCTTCCCAACGGATAGATCTTAAGATGGTGGACAACGAAGTGTAGGGCGTCCCCACGCTAGATGGAGTGACGACCTGGTAAGACATGCAGAAGTCGACGGATGCAGGTGACTAAAAGCCGTGCTTTATGGTATTCCTTGGGGAAGGCCTATATTCACCAGTGGTCTTGTGAAGGTATGTATTGATAATAATGGTGATGAAAAAGATTCAATCTTTGAGTACGTAAGAATATCTTTTGTCGCGTTATAAACATAAAACTAATATCAAAAAATTAATGTGATGCATATTATTAACAGTTAAGTTGAATATTGCACTGTACCGTTGCATTATATAAATAGAATATTGCTAGGATACAGAAGTTGTTTTTTTGAAACCAAGAAATCTTGGGGAGAGGACTTGCGTGATTGTGGTAACGTAAGAGAATCCATCACTCCGTCCAGTGAATTTCGTAATAGGCAATTATGATAAAGACTAGAAAATTCTCAAGACTTCCGAAAGATAAACGATAAACTATTAGCTATACGGAGGGGCACACTAAAATGATCGGGAATAGAATATTTCGGATTGAGTTACAATAATACCTTTTTTAGAATTTGAATACTGGCTTCTTAGAATCTTAATGACATTCAAAAGATATAAAAAAAATGTTTAAAAACAATAACTATGTTGGTTTAAAGTTGACACGTCGATAACAGAAATGGAGCTCACGCGTGAACATCTCCGTGCCATAATTTATCACAATTTTCGCCGCGGCTCATCGTAACATAAAGTTTATTCAGCGAACTTGTTTTGATTTATGCTGTTGAAGCACCGAGTCAAACGACAATATACCGCTGGTATGCCGAGTTACGACGCGGTCGTGTGTCGCACAGCACTGTTCCTTCTGCAGGTCGACCAAGAACACCGGTCACGCCTGAAAACATCACAGCTGTGTGAACTATTATAGTAGACTAGCTGTTACTCGCGGCTTCACCCGCATGGTCACTGGGAAATGAAATATCCATTGCTTTTTGAATTGAAAGAAAACTGAGTTTTATAGATTTGTCAGAGACGCAGCCATTAAAAAGAAACTGAGCAAAATTGATTCGTCAGCCTATTTAAATGTTTTGAAACGCAGCGTATAGGAAAGCATGAAAATAGCCTGTTTATTCCAAATGGAAATGGGATATTTTTTTTAATTAAAGGAAACTGAGCATAATTATCCGTCAGAGATGCAGACTTTTGAAAAGCAACTGAGCTAAATTGATTCGTCAGAGATGCAGTTTTCTGAATTGAAAGGAAACTGAGCCAAATAAAAGATCCGTCAGAGATGCAGCATTTTGAGTTGAAAGGAAACTGAGATTAATTGGTCCGTCAGAGGTGCAGCATTTGGAATTGAAAAGAAACTGAGCTAATTAGGAAATTTTGAATTGAAAGGGAAGATCTGTGGGAATTCTATTTAATTGATTGTGGGAATTTTGGAAAAAAACTAATTGAACACTATTTTAAGACGCTACTGTACACAATGTTATATGTGTTTCCATTCGGGGAAAGAATATGGAGATTCTGGGCATTTGACATACGCGAACATGCTACATACAGCTGACCATGAGAGAAGCACGGTTTTTCTAAGTTGACCCCCGCTACCGGTAACGTTTTCCCTTGCGCTTTATTAATTGTCATTGCATATCTAAGCTTAATAGGGAACTGCAACCTTTTGAATTGAAAAGGAAGATCTGTGGGAATTATATGGATCCGTGGTATAATAACATTTTCACCTTTTCCTACGCCTGTCAAAATTGTAGCACCGATTATGTTCCGTCCAAGATGTGTCACACGCAGCCTTGTCCCGTTACATAACCGAGGAGCATCCAAATTTCGTATTAGCATGACTGGGACGCCTAATTTTAATTGAAGCTTATATGGGGGCACACCTGACAACTCTAGAGATATTAGAAACTCTACGGGATATGAAGTGCTCCGTTCTGTGTCGATAACTGTGTCTACTGACAAATACTCTGTTATTTCTCCTGCTACTTTGCTTAATATATTTGAATTTATTTTATTAACGCTCTCATTTTTTGATGCAAAAATCGCCCTTTCACATAACCATTTGTCTTCATGCATGTTGTTCGATAAATCTGAATAAACGCTCACAATTAATTCGGAATGACTCTGTACTAAATTACAAAAATCTCTCGTCAATTTAACGCAGCCCTCAGCATCCATTTCCAACCGCCCATAGCCAATTTTTAATATTGTGTCAGCATAGTTTCCAGCATTGATATCATTATACAAATGCACTCTCATATTCGTAGTTAAACTGAATTTTGTCACCTTATTCCATAAAATAGACGACTTGAGGCATGCTTTAATTTCATCTGCAGGTGTGCCCTTTTGAATGACAGGTAAAGTTTGGCAAAAGTCACCAGCCAGTAAAACCACCATTCCTCCCATTACATCGGTATTGCTACGCAAATCCTGGAGCGTTCAATTTAGTGCTTCTACAGCTTTTTTATGCGACATTGTACTTTCGTCCCACACTAAAAGTTTGCATTGTCGTAGCATTATACCTCGTGCACTATTTTTTGCTAAAGTTGCAGATCGGCGATTCTTCCTGGGCTAGATTTAGAGGGAGTTTTAAAACAGAACGTGCAGTGTGGCCCCCGCTTAGCAGCGTGGCGGCTATACCGGAGGAAGCTACGGCCACAGCAATGTTTTTATCTTTCCGTACTTGCGCTAATAATAAATTTAACAAAAATGTCTTCCCAGTTCCTCCAGGGGCATCTAAAAAGAAAAGTGCACCATTTCCAGATTCAATTTGTCCTAATACTTTGTCAAAAACTCGTTTTTGTTCGGGAAGCAAGCGGGGTACAAATTCGGCCACTTTCTTCTGCAAAGCTGGTATATCGTAGTTTGTTTCACGTATAATTTCATCACTTAGTTCATTTTTGGTTGTTCGCTGAGGGATTATCATTCCAAAGTCGCTTAATTTTTTGCCTACCATTGCCATTACTTTATCTTCAATTTTTCCAAGTGCTTCATTATAAATGTGTTCATTGCATGTCATGTTCGCGTGTGTCTGCTGTCCTTCGCAAAATATCTTCCGCAATGTACTCTTTATATTTGTCCCACAATTCATGTTCATTAGATAGCCCGCAAGATGATTTGAGAGTTGCATAAAGATCCCTAATTTTGGCTAGTGACTGGCACTGCACAGCTTCCTCCATGGTTTCATCTTAGTGATTATCGTTTTCTAAAAGATGCATAGCTTCACATGCTTCTCTATAAATTGCGCATTCCTGACCGTTGACAGTTTTAAGGACCCCGAACATGGTGTAGCAGCAATCGTTAACAAAAACATTCAAAATTAGTTACATAGACGGTATACACACGACTAAGGGCATCTAATGTCTTCACACCGGGCCAATTTGCAACAGGCGCGCCTTGAATACAGCGTTTCCACAACTTCCTAGATGTGTTCCAAGTATAATAGCCATTATCATTGTGCACTGTTTCTTTTAATAGCTGTTTAGGGAATTTCTTCGTACATTTTTCTTCTTTCATACATAGCGATATTGAATTTAGTGCTCCACATGGACCGTGAGTCATATTTCGGACGATGGTATCATACAATTCTTTATCTTGCTCAGGATCCGGAATCTCGGCGCTTATTATGTCGTCTATTTGGCTGGGCCGCAACTTCTCTTTCAGCCATATTAGAATGTGGGAATGCGGTAACCCTCTTTTTTGCCATTCAATTGAATACATGAAGCACTGCACCTCTCCGAAAATTTTCCCTTTGTTAATTACATACATTAATTTTTGTACTTTTAATCTAAATACTCTAGCAACTAAATCGTGTCTGTCAGTACTTTTTTGGCCCGGCATTAGCTCCTCGGTTATTTCTTTCTTTGTGGGATTGCAAGTAAAAGTAACAAAAAGATCAGGTCTTCCGTAAGTTCGTACATGGGCGAATGCGTCTTGTGTGTACTCATGTAGGTAGCGGGGACTGTTAACGAATGAGTTACCATTTTACCTAAATCTCTGGGGCTAACATTGGCGTCGCTAGAAACTGCATCTTGTAAATGTATATAATTCTCAACGCGCAGCTTTTTTTGATTTAAAGATATATAACGGAGACGTTCACTTTCTACCTTCACATACATATCTACCAAAAATTTATGAAATAATTGTCTACACCGGGCTAAGAGGTTAAAATCATTTTCTCGCAACATCATACGATACGCATAAAAATCCATACATGATACTTTTTTGTTCGGAGTAGGATCCTTTGTGACCTGTGACCGGTTAATAAGTGGAATTTGAAAATGATTACTCTCTTGTCCTTTGCAATAAATCAATGGGTATTGCAGAGCGTCATAAAACTTGTGTGTATCGGCTACCCGTTGCAACGTATCATCACGTGCTCGCAAGACAATGTCTCATGAAGAAAATTGATCACCACAAATTACGGCTGCTATTTCGTTTATCAAAGGTGCATTGTAGCGCCTTTCATGCTCTCCTCGAGGAGTCCGATCTGCGTGAATGACGACTTTATAATACTCTTCAGGTAGGTTTTCTAAAGCAGTTTTAAATTTTTTGACTTAAATGTTACGTTCTTTCAAGAATCTTTGAATTTTGAACACTGTGTCTCTCTCAACTCCCTGGATAAATTGGCAGCGACGGTCTATCTCTAATTCTGCGTCACCCATAAAATATACTTGTAAAAATTTATGCTGTTCGTTTTCAGCTGGAATAAGTGAACCTATTCTATGATAAATTTGCCCTTGCATCGTAAATGTAGGCTAAAATCCCGGCATTATTATTTCCCGGTCAACTCCGAAGGACGTCATTTGAAAGCATGAGTTATATTTCCGGATCCTGTTTAAAAAGCACCGTGACTAATTAGCATTATATAAAAAGAGAGTTTTCAAAGGTTCTTCTGGTTCCCCAAGTAACGGAAGAGACACTTTGCTATTAGGACAGCACATGCCTGCGGTTTCATCTTTCGATTTTAAAGCGCTGCAAAATCGACACGCTTTGTCCATCAGTCCGATAACAACTAACCTGTGATTTTTATAATCAATCAACGGATCATAATTGAATGCTGCGTCTTTAAAAACCGACCAATTGTTTTTTTGAAAATTTTGTCGGCGTTCAGCTTGGAGCTGTGCATTTGCATCTCTTCGCGCCTGTGTCTGTTCTGGTGTTTCAGATGCCCTTATAGTAGATTGAAGTTCAGCTTGCTCAACGAGTCTGTGTTGAGTTTCATCAGGTGTTTCCGCGGCTCTTAAGGCGGCCTGACGTTCCGCTTGTTCGAATAGCCTTTGCTAACTTTGAGCAGGTGTTTCAGTAGCTCTTAATGTAGATTGACGCTCTGCCTGTTCAAGACGCCTTTGCTGACTTTGGTCAAGTGTTTCAGTAGCTCTTTAAGTAGCTTGACGCTCTGCCTGTTCAAGACGCCTTTGCTGACTTTGAGCAAATGTTTCAGTAGCCCTTAAAGTAGCTTGACGCTCTGCCTGTTCAAAACGCTTTCGCTGACTTTGAGAAAGTGTTTCAGAAGCTCTTAAAGTAGCTTGACGCTCTGCCTGTTCAAGACGCCTTTCCAGACTTTGAGAAGGTGTTTTGGAAGCTCTTAAAGCAGCCTGATGCTCTGTCTGTTCAAGACGCCTTTGCTGACGTTGAGAAGGTGTCTCAAATGCTCTAAAAGCAGCCTGACGCTCTGCTTGTTCTTGCCTTCTCAGTTCAGCAACTTCTAAAGATTCTAGCGATCAAGCTAATCTTTTCGCTTGTCTTTGAGAAGATACTCTTGAAAGGCTGGACTTACATTTGCGAGGCATTATGAAGTAACAAATAACCTGTTTATAAAAAAACGTTAAAATACCTAAAAGGAATTAAATTTCCTTTTAAATATTTTTTTAAAAGCAAATCCAAAATATCTAAAACTAATAAATATTCCTTTTAAATATTTTTTAAAATCAAAACAACAAAATCAATTCAAGATACAACACGAATCCGAAAACAATAGCCAAAAAAAATCTAATAAACTTAAACCAAATCACAAAACAAATCGCAGAAAACCGAAATCGAAAGCAGTAATCAATATAAATATAACCAACGAAAAAAGAAGTAAGTGTATAGGTACCGTATACACTATCTATACTATTAATATTCCTTTGAAATATTGTTAAACAACCTAAAACAACGAAAACCAATTCACGATTCTAAATAAACAAAATCCAAAATCATAGCCAGAGTCTTATTATTATGGGACCAAAAATAATAATATTAAGTAAGATTTCTAAATAAACTTTTTATTTCTATTATGTATTAACATAAAGCACAGAGATGGGAAGTTGAGAAGAGTAATAAAAACTATGACATGACAAAAACATTTTCCGGGAGGCATAAATACAAAAAACACACCAAGCGGCAAGGATTCCTTTTTTTTTTAGGGCAGGCAAAGGTAACATGACTTATGTTGTACACAGTATGCATTATAAAATTTATTACTTAACACTCCCACTTAAATTTTAGAATGATTACAATACTATACTTAAATTAAGCTTCAAACCAGCCTACTTACTGTCTACCAACAAAACTAACCTTTAAACCTACTAAGTATTTAATATTATACCTAAAAACCTCAGTTTATATTCATTACTTGATCTCTGTTAAGAATAAATTTAGCAGAAGGTAAAGCTTTTGTTAAAAAATCTGCAAGTTGATTTGAACTTGTCACATATTGAACATTTATTACATTTTGTTCTACCTTTTCTCTGATTAAATTATATCTTATGTCTATGTGCTTTGTTCTTTTGTGATAAATAGGATTATGAATGAGTTTAATAGCACTCTGATTATCTATACATAGGGTTATCACCAATTGTGGTTCATAAATATCAATTAATAACTGCCGAAGCCATAAAATTTCTTTGGCAACCTCACTTGCAGCCATATACTCTGATTCTGTAGTTGATAATGCCACAGTATTTTGCTTCCTGCTAGCCCAAGAAACAGGTCCACCATTCATCATAAAAATATATCCTGTATTAGATTTTCTAGAATCAATATCTGAGGCAAAATCAGAATCAGAAAAACCTACTAGTTCTTTGTTACAATTATAAGTAATACAAACATCTTTTGTCTTTAACAAGTACCGAATAATTCGTTTAACAGCATTTACATGGTCTTTACTGGGATTATTTAAATATCTACTAACTACATTCAAAGAATAAGAAATGTCAGGCCTAGATACGGTTGACAAAAACATCAGGGCTCCTACTGCTTCCCTATATGGAAAATTAATGTTACTCTCACTATCGTTTTTCTTTAAAACTACATTATTGTCAGCAGAGGTACTACAAGGATTGGCATCTGACATGTTGAATCTATTTATAATTTGTTTTATGTACTGTTTTTGACTTAAAGTAATTATTCCATCATTTTTAGTTATTTCCATGCCAACAAACATATTTAAATTAAATTCTTTTATCTTAAAACTTTGTTTTAAATCATTTATAATATGCAACAATATACTTTTACTTTTTGACAATAATAAAGCATCATCTACATACAAGATCAAGATAGCTTTATAATTATTAAAATGACCCACAAATATACAGTTGTCAGAGGGACACATTTCAAAACCATAAGTAGTTAGGAAAGAAGAGAATTTTCTATTCCAACAGCGTGATGACTGTTTTAGCCCATATATTGATTTTATTAACTTAAAGATTTTCCTTGGCTCAGCATGGACACCTTCAGGCACCTCCATGTAGACATCCTCTGATAACTCACCGTACAAAAATGTTGTTTTGACATCAAATTGTTGTAGTTCATAATTCTCTCGAGCTGCAAGAGATAATATTATTCTAATGGAATCGAATCTTGTTGTTGGTGAAAATGTTTCTTTGTAATCGACGTCCTTAGTTTGTGTAAACCCACATGCACAAAGACGAGCTTTGTATCTTTCTATATCACCATCTGAATTTCTTTTTTCACAAAATACCCATTTTGAGGTCACTGTTTTCTCATTATCTCTATTTACTAACTTTCAGGTTTTATTTTCTTTTAATGACTCTAATTCTTCACATATAGCTTCCTTCCATTTATTACTATTTTTTACAGTTTATAGCTTCTTCATATGTCGTAGGTACATCAAACTCAATAAAATTTGCTTCTTCATTTCTTTTCCTTCTAGGTCTCAGTGTAATATTTCTTTCATCATCTTCAGAAATTATTTGTGGAGGCTGGTACGTCACATCATTGGGATCTTCTTGTGTTTCTACACTTTCAAAACTAGATTCAGAAATATTTTGGTTGTCTCCTGGAGAAACTGGTATATCTTGTATGCCTTCTCTTTGCTCTTGTTCATCGGTGATAGAAATTGAAGTTGTGTGTTTCCTCAGTACTGGTATGTTGTTCTCATTGAAATGTACATTTCTACTTATTGTTATCTTCCCACTTTCAATATCAAACATTCTATAATTTTCATTTTCATATCCTACTAATATTAATCTTACACTCTTTTTATCTAGTTTTCTTCTTCTTTCATCAGGTATATGGACATATCCTTCTGAACCAAATACTCTTATATGTTGAAGGACTGGCTTCTGTCCATTCCACAGCTCATATGGGGATACATCCTTTGTCTGGGTAGAAGAACTTCGATTTAATAAATAAACAGCACAGTTTACTGCTTCAGCCCAGAGATCCAATGAGATATCACCAGAGTACAACATAGATCTTGCACTCTCCATTATTGTCCGCATTTCTCTCTCCACTCTACCGTTTTGTTCAGGCGTGTAGGGTGCTGTGCGTTCATGAACTATTCCTTTACTATCCAAATAAGATTTAAGTTCATTGTTAACGTACTCACGTCCATTGTCTGTATGCAATATACGAATGCCATGACCAAACTTATTTTTCACTATTGCATTGTATTTCTTAAAGCAATCCAGGACATCACTTTTGTGCTTGATATTAAACACATGTCTATAGCTGGTGGCACCATCTTTAAATAAAACAAAATATCTTGCTCCAGATACAGATGTATGTTCTACAGGTCCACACACATCACTGTAGGTTAAATCACCAGGTTCACATTCTTCTCTACAAGATTTATGAAATGGCAAGCGACTCCGTTTGCCATATTGACAAGCCTCACACACAAAGTTGATGTCATCTGTTAACTTTACTGGAATTGCACCATTCTTGCTCATGTTTTTCACTTCCTTCAAGTTTAAATGTCCCAAACGTTCATGCTAGATTTTCAAACTTGACTGTGCTAAATTACAATCTATTTGCACTGTGGTTTTAATATTTACTTCATATAGATTACTCTGCTTCAATGTTGCAGTCATAACAACAGTATTATCTTTTAATATTAAGGCCTCATTGTACCTCTTAACTATAACATAGCCTTTTCTTGTTGCCATGCCTTCTGAGAACAAATTTCTGCGTAGCTCTGGTACATAAAGTACATCTTCTAGAATACTTTTCTCCCACTTTCCATTCACACATCTATTAATTAATATATTTCCACAACCTTGCACTACTAGTTCCTTCTTATTTCCCAATCTCACAGTTGTACCACCACTATTCTTGCCATAATCCATTAACTCACAGAAATAATCGCGCCTGTATGACATGTGTGCAGATGCACCACTGTCAAGAATCCATGTATCTATATCAGCTTCAGACTGTAAACATTGCTCGGCACTGAATGCAAGCATCTTTTGCTCTTGAGGTTTCCTCTCAGACTTCTTTGGGGCTCGACAATCTCTTGCAAAATGCCCTCTCTTGTTACAGTTATAACATATAAATCGATGCTGATTATTTTGACCAGACGTTGAACTTTTTTGCATATTGTGATTCTGAAATTTTCTTTGTGGCTTAGAATGTTTCATGGCTACTAAAGCACTCTCAGATTCCTCCTCATTTGTCAAACTCGCCTCCTCATCTAATAATCTTGCTGTTAAGTTCTGAATTGTTTGAGAATGTGGATCTAATGACAGCCATGCCTGACGCAGAGAACGATACTTTGAAGGTAGTGTACTTAATATTGTTGTCATAATTGCTGTATTACTTATTTCCTCGCCAGTGTCTTTTAATTGTTTAGCTAAGTTCTCGACTTTGGAAATATGCTGTGCAATACTATCGGTTGATGACATCTTATATTGATAGAATTTCTCGTGCACCATCATTTTGTTCAGTTCCGATTTTTGTTCGTAAATTGATTCCAACCTTGTCATCACTTCCTTTGCTGTTTCACAATTTTTAATTAATGAGATTTGGTTCAGTTCCATAGACGAAGTTAATAGAAACATGGCCATGCCATCATTTTTGTCCCACTGCGTCGTATCACCCACCGTCGGTTTTTTTTTTCATGAATATTTAAACCTTTCGCTTTTAAGGCACAATTGACTTGAAATTTCCATTGTCGAAATTCCTTGCCGTTAAACTTCTCAATTCTCATTGAATTTGTGACTTCCATTTTGTTTTCTTCACTATCGAACACGTGCTTGTTTTCACCTTATAAGTTCTGCTATTTACTCAGTTTATTACGATGCGTACCTGGGCCCATAACCTATTATTATGTGACCAAAAATAATAATATTAAGTAAGATTTCTAAATAAACTTTTTATTTCTATTATGTATTAACATAAAGCACAGAGATGGGAAGTTGAGAAGAGTAATAAAAACTATGACATGACAAAAACATTTTCCGGGAGGCATAGATACAAAAAACACACCAAGCGGCAAGGATTCCTTTTTTTTTAGGGCAGGCAAAGGTAACATGACTTATGTTGTACACAGTATGCATTATAAAATTTAAATCTAAATATGTATAAAGGAATACCAACCAAATCAACAAAACCGATCCAAGAAAATACACAAATCCAAAATTGAATGCCAATATAAATCCATTCAACCTTAACCAAATTACAAAGCAAATAACAAACAACCGAAATCGAAAGCAGGTAGTCGAATAAGCTTCGAAATAGAAACAATTTAAGCGTATAGATACCGTATGCACTCTAAGTTGACGCGCGGCTCAACGGCGGGAGTTAAGTACATGTCAGGAAACATTTCGTTACCGCGTTTTAAAAACCTAGTAACGACATCTAGCGGAGTCAATTTAAACTATGTATACGTTAGTTAATAAGAACTCTCAAAAATATTTTTTTTATAATTTTGCACAATTTTTCTTATTGTAATACCGATTCATTCATAACCACATATAAGAACTGTATTCATTTCCGTTCAATAAATATTACTAAGGCTTATTATTAAGGCTTACTAAGAACTGTTTCTACCACAGTTAAGTAATAGTTAAGGGTGAAAGCGTGACAGGTAGTGATAGTAATTCTGATCCATACTTATAATCACGCCTGTAACCCTTGCGGGGTAGGCAGAGCATCAACGGATTACTTAATATCGTCTGCGAGGTTATCGCCTATTCTGTGAATTACAATTCACCAAAACGTTTGAAGAAAATCAACTGGTGAATTTTATGTTTTTTATCGCTCTCTTCCCGGTCCTGCGTGGAGAAATACAGATCCATACATTTTTTATCTTAATTTTGGTAAAAAGACATAATAATCCAGATATTCTGACCTTCTGTGTTCGTCCATCGTACCGTCGTCCGTCTTGTAGAATCACGGTGGCGCCACCTAGCTGAATTTAATTTTGCAACATATTCGATTTTCCCGCGGGAATGATATGCTTTTTCGCTAAAAAAAAGTAGGCTATGTCACTCTACAGCCACCGAACTATCCCCATACAAAAAATCATGCCATGCCGACGCTCTGTTGCGACGTAAAAGAAGGACAAACAAACAAACAAACACACTTTCGCAATTATAATATTAAAAATAAGTAAGTATGGATGACCGTCATGTGACATACGAGCAGATTTGGGTTGTTATCAGTATCGTAATGACTGCAATTCAGTCGATATTACATAATGAGCTGTGTGTAAGAAAGCTAGTTTCCCGTTGGGTTCCCCACAATTTGTCCGAAGAGCAAAAGCTGGCTCGTGTAGATTGGTGCCGGAATACTCTGCAAGGCTTCAACGGAGGGAAATCAAATGCCGTTTATAATATCGTTTCAGGTTGTAGTGTTATGCTACTTACATATCATTTTACATCTATTTTTCCATTCTGTTTTTGATTTTCTGCATTCATATTTTGCATCACCTTTATTTCCATAGGATCCTGTAACGTTTTTAGACCATAAGAACACAATAACAAATTATTTTCACTTCGTATTTTCACGCTACCAGCACTTTTTAAATCGGTGTCAATGGAGTCTACCTTTTTCGATCTTTTATTTAGTTCTCCGTAACTCTGCAATTTCGGGTTTCGTGCGCGCTGTTGCGCTACCTTTTTTCCTATATCAATAATATCTCATTTCTTACTTAAATCTTGCCGTTTTTCAATTATGAGCCTGAAACCAAAAATTTACATGTTTTGACATCGTTATTTATCTGGTTGTCATGGCAATTTTTATTCAAATTCGTTACCGGTCTGATGTTTTTATTTCAATATTTCCACATAAATACTCTTTTGCTCTGGGCCATTTACAAAAATTTGTCTATGGGCCGCAGCAACCACTTACTATCAGGTGGACTGTGTGCTCGTTTGTCACCCTTATACTAGAAAAAAAAAACATACACTCGAATTGAGTACCGTCTCCTTTTTGGAAGTCGGCAGAAAAAGGGGCATGATGCTACAATTCCTTTAGAGGAACGCAGAACGTTTACCACTGAGTGGTATATGACAGCTGTTTACCACTCAGACTGGCATAGGTAGCAGGTCGTTTGTCGATATCAAAAATTTTAACGATGCAAAAATGACTAATAATCGTAAAGAAACTTATAAAAAGTCCGATAACAAATAACCCCTGGGAATGAGATAACCGCCACCATGCTGTTTTTATACCCCGACGCAAAATGATAATGACAAAGAGAAAAAAAATTCTATAACTAAAATCCAGTATTAGTCACATTTAAAACTATTGGGATCGAAGCAGCGTATTTGGTAGTACGATCCGACCACCAATTTTATCAGGACTTTAAATAGCAGTAAAGAGCTCAAACAATACTCAAAAACGAATTCGTGACTTGTCTAACTTTAGCACTGATATTGAATTTATGTCCTAAGTTTTGGTTTACTGTTTTCGATGCAATTCTCTGAAATTATTTTCAAATGATTTTGACTTACTTGGTGAAACGAAATGTCTGCCTCCTCGTTTCTGACTAAAGATCTAAAGGATAATGAAGCAATTAGTCCACTGCACTGCACCAGGTCGATATCATGTCATAAAAATATTTTCTTTCTTAGCAGGTTTCCTCACGATGTCTTCTTTGACTGGTGATCACATGGTAAAGTGTCTCTCAAACTGAATCTAGCAAATTCCGTGGTAATAGCGGAGATAGAACAAGGGTTGCTCATATATTATGGAATTCAGTGCGAGCGGTTAACACCAAGATACTACGTCTTAATGTAGTAATATAAGAAATGAATATTTTAAAACTTCCATTTAATATTTTACGTTATAGTTGTAAATATTAGTAAGAATTAAGAGCTGAGGAAGTGAGGTAGGTCAAGGGCACAGCGCGCGTTGTAGCGTAGATATATTTAAGCAACTCGAGTTCAATCCCCGCCGGTATCAATAAAATTAAAATCTGCAACTTTATGTGCTGATTTACCATTTGCTTGGCGGCGAAGGATGAATTCTGAATGAAATTCGTGTATCTGAGGAATAAAATATATCACCAACATGCATTGGCGCGGCGTGTCGGACTAATTGATCTAGAACCCTCTCAAAGGATCAGTCAAATGAGATGCCTGTGCCAAACAGAGGGACGTATCTACTCGTATATGAGCTCTAATTTTTCTGTTTTAATTCATAACATTAACTTACTAAATCTTATCTTACTAAATCAACTACAATACTACAATATTGCATCTTCCTACAGTATTAAGTCGTAGATAATCGTAATTGTGTGAAACATTTAGATTAAATAACATAAGTATAAGTCATTCATGGGGCAAAGCATACGAATATATTATAATAACATTCATTTTAATATTTTCGGCTTTCTGAAAAAAAGCACCACATTAAAAACTGTTTATTCTCCAAAACTTATTATAGTTTAAACGAACAATGTCATTTGAGTTCAATACCAATGTACTTTTTGTGATATACGAGTATAATATACTATTGGTAGTGTGAAAACGTAATATGTAGCCACATACTTAGCTCTTTAGGAGAGAATTATTAGTGGTCCCTTGGGAAATTACGAGTGTGTTCAATAAACTATCATAGTATTGTTTTTCGGTAATATATACGTCATATTTGTAGTATACCGTACGTAGTACTGTGTCGATGGTGATGGCGACTATAGTTCGAAGTATACGTGTTTTTAAATGTAACGTAATGTAATAAACTTGTAATAAAAATGTAATAAACTTCACTATAAAAAAATAATTAAACAAAAGAAACATAAAATTATGCATTTAACTTAATCGGCTCGGAAGGAATGAACAAGGACGCTGAATACTTTAATCCTGCTACATGAAATAAGACTTGTTTTAAGGTTATAAATAAAGGCAGTCCCCTCGTTTCTGCAAGATAATGAGGCAGAAGAAATTCCATATTGCCCTGTTGCGGGACAGCGAACATAAATAATATAGGTTTTAGACTGTTTAGACTTATAATTTTTTAGTATATAATTTAGGCTGCGTCAACGGAGATCTAACTCCTGTTGCTCCAATTAAAAATTTCGGACTTATATTAGCCCAATAACATAAATGAATATATTAATTTTATTTACAACTCATAATCATCATCAACATCCTTAACAATCCCACTGGTGAACAAAGGCCTCCCCCAAGGAATACCATAAAGCACGGTCCTGAGCCACCCGCATCCATCGAATTTTTGTATGTCTTACCAGGTTGTCACTCCATCTTGTGGAGAGTCACCCTACATTCCGCCTACCGGTACGAGGCAGCCATTCGAGAACATTTCTTCTCCTTTAGTAGTCGGTTCTTCGAGCTATGTGGCCGGCACATTGTTACTTCAGCTTACTAATCCGTTAGGCAATATCGGTTACTCTGGTTCTACTGCAGACATCCTCATTTGTAAGTCTTTCACGCAGAGAAACCCTGTGCATTGCCTCTTCATAGCTCGCTGAGCGACCTTGAGCTTCCTCATACGGACAGCAGTGGTAGACCATGTCTCAGATCCATACGTCATCACTGGCCACACGCACTGCTTTACAACTAACATAATTTATTCTAATATTAATACTTCTAATTTATAATAATAGAATAATAAAATATTCTATATATAATAGAATTAATAAACCAAGTAGAGGGTTTAGGAATATGCACTATCCCATATCGTCCCTACGTACGTACGTTCGTAGATGTATAAAGTTTCCCTGTCCGCGTAACAGACACAATATTTAAACAATTGAAATGTTCATATATGATTCATGTGACAAGGAAAGGGTTAAGTAACAAACCAGGTGATGTGTAGTAGCGTCCTCTTAGTAACAACCTGCTAAATAACCCGCTTGTCATGCGAGGAAACTTTAGTAAATAAATTATGAAGCAATCTATGGGGAGACCTATATTTAATAGTAGACGAACAAGATTAGATAGTAACCAAGTACCGTTACCGTTCAGTCTATTTGAGTACACTACTGAATAAAATCCTCCCCCATAGATTGCCTCATAGGGGGATATTTGCCGTAGTTGCCACGCTTGGCAAGCGGGTTGGAAACCGCAGTTCTTATTTTATTTTTGATCGTTATTAGGAAGACGCAGCTGCCCATCTGATTTGTTTCCCTCTGTTCCTCTTACGACACCCACGGGATGATATGGGGTAGTGGATATTCTAATACCGCGAGTACACAGTAAAAGTTATATATTTATAGAATAATATGCATAGATATTTTAAGAAAGAATAATTTCATATTCTTATATAAGAATCATAATAATAATAATAATATCCTCCAGACCGAATTTCGGCCACGGCGACCAGTCTCAACGGAGACTAGTCATCGACGCAGGACAGGATTATAGTGCCCAAGTTTATGCGCAAGCACAGGTGCACTCTCTATTCCCTCACTCTCATAGCCCGATGGGACGGTAAACCGACACGACCGGAGAGATATCAGACGCAGGACCAACGGCCAACTTCCTGACTCCGGGCAGCTACTGAGAATTTCTTGATGGAAAAACTCAATAACTGATTTTTTGGCCCGACCCGGGACGTCATGATCAGCAGTCGCACTACTACAACCTCTACACCAACGAGGCAGTGAAATAATAAGAATAAGAATCATATGCACAGTTCAATGAAAATGAAAAGATTATTCTGACGATGTCTATGTGCCGACTCTGTTTTAAACATGCAGAATATTTAAGCAGTGTATGTGTAATTAAATGATCACAAATTAAACTAAGGCAGGTGAATGTTCTTTTCTATGTCATTGCGGCTAAGCTGTATGAACATAGCATGAAAGAAAAATGAGTGTACTCGAGTGAACATTCTTTCGAGTGAACCGTCTGATTCCGCCTGTACAGTCGTGCCGCTTTGGAACAAATTGATATCAATAAACAAAGTAATTACTGCCTATGATTATGTGATTTAAAATTAATTTTGCAGTATTTAAAGTGATAATGTGTACAAATTATTTAAAGATTTTAATCGACTGACAAACAAACTTACTTTTCGCCAGATGGTAATTGCTTACTGCAACCCGTGGTCTCCTGCAATCAACTTCAAACAATTAAGATCACTACTTCGTCACCTCTGAACACTTAACAAACCACACTCAGACATACATACAGTCTAGCAGTTTTTAATTATATTAGCTGTCCCTTGCTTTTGAAACCGGGACATCAAGCTAAATGAGTGCACTGTTATTTTATGGTCACCTCAATAGAAAGGTGGTACTTGACATAACATTGAAATGGCTATATAGTTCGGAGAACCGATAGCCAATAGGTTCTCGGCGCCATACGGATGGATGCAGGTGGATCGAAACTCGTACATAAGCCTTAGGAGGCTTTTTTGTTTATTTCAAAAATGTTAGCAATATCAAAAAATATATTATATTTTACCTATTTCAGTCAAAAACAATAGGGGTCATGATGCATATACGAGTACATACAATGTAACAGAAGGACGATAGAACTAAATTATTAGAAATTCTTGTGTCACAGCTATACTCCCATAAATCGAACGAACTCATAAACGAATCATTAACTATGAGCGGAAACAAAATCATCACTCATTCAAGTTGATTTTGAACTATTAAATCAACATTTTTCTAATCCTTCTAACTCTTTTGATAGCGAACATAAACTGCAAACACTTCGTTCGCTTTCTGTGACTCCGACTCCTAATTATCCTCCGTTCGTTTTTAGTCAGTTTACTGAATGTGATGTTAAGAAGACCATATTATCCATCTCCTCAAATGCTGCCGGTAGCGACAACATTAGCCGTAATATGATTGTTCCTCTCCTTGATGTTATTACTCCCATTATCACTTATTTACTCAATGCTTGTGTCTCTTCCTCTAAATTCCCTCAAGCCTGGAAGAGTGCTCATATTATACCCCTTCCAAAGAGATCTAATCCCGTCAACCTCTCTGATTTCCGTCCCATCTCGATCTTACCTTTCCTCTCTAAAGTCCTTGAAAAACTTATTTGCCAACAGCTGACCCTTTTCCTTAATAAGCACAATTTATTGAATTCCTTACAATCCGGTTTCCGTCCTGGTCATAGTACGGCTACTGCCTTAATCAAAGTTACTGATGACATACGGTGGGGTATGGATAATAAACAACTCACAGTCATGACCTTGCTGGATTTCAGTAATGCGTTCAATACTGTTGACTTCGATATACTGTTGAGTCTGTTGTGTTCCCTTAACATATCTCCATCAGTAATTGACTGGTTTCAAAGTTATCTCTGTGGCCGTCGGCAGTGTATTCGTGTCGATGAAACTCACTCATCTTGGTGTGATATTACTGCAGGCGTGCCGCAGGGCGGCGTGTTGTCACCTTTACTCTTTTCCATTTTCATTAATTCAATCACTCATAAAATATCTTCTCTCTACCATATGTATGCGGATGATGTCCAGATTTACACCCAGTCAACTCTTGAGAATTTGCCGAATGCAATCGCTACATTAAATAAGGATTTAAATTTTATTCACGAGTGGAGTAAATCATTTGGCCTAAATGTCAATCCTAAAAAGTCTCAGGCTATCATTATTGGTAGCCAGAGCTTTATCTCAAGAATTGACTGGTTCTCTGTGCCACCTATCGTATTTGATGGAGTTGTTATCCCTTACTTTGACAATGTCAAAAATCTTGGTATTTATATTGATAATTCCTTAAATTGGATACGCCAACTGAATGAGGTAAGTAAGAAAACTTTTGTCGCTCTCTGTTCACTGCGTCGCCTTCGATCATTTCTTCCCATTCCTACAAAAATTATGCTCGCACAGTCTCTTCTCCTTCCGATTCTCGACTATGCCGACGCAAGCTATGTAGACATAACTGAGGACCAGCTAAATAAGCTTGAGAGACTTCAAAATACTAGTATTCGGTTCATATTTGGATTGCGCAAATTTGACCATATTTTCCAATTTCGCTCACGTCTCAAGTGGTTACCTATCCGACTTCGCCGGAACATGCATATACTTTCTATTCTGTACTGTGTTTTATTTCACCCTACTACTCCTCCCTATCTAAAGGAGAAGTTTAATTTTGTGGGGCTTCCGGGGGAACCTTTACGCTCTTCTAGAAAATTCATTTTAAGTATACCAACTCACAATACATCATTTTTCAATAAATCTTTTACTGTTCAGTCTATTAAGCTCTGGAATGCCCTACCTTTGCGTATACGTGAGGCACAAACTATTGCTATATTTAAGCGATTACTTAAAGAACATTACTTGTCTCAATCGTTCGAACACCGTTAGGATAGATTGTGTGATTATGTATTTATTGTATCTATCAGCTTTATATTATTGTTTGAGGAATTTTGTATATATATGTATATTGATATATATGTGTTGTGTGTATATTTATGTATATATTTATATGTATGTGTATATGTATATATATATATATACATATATATGTATGTATATGTGTATGTATATATTATATGTTTTACTTTATCTTTTATTATGTGTTAGTAATTTATATTATTTCATCTATTACGTAGTTATTTATATCTTTTTTTGCATTTTTATTTGTATATTTATATTGCACCACCTACCACCTACCTATTCTTTGTTTGTATTACTTTACACCTTTGGTTGCCTGGAAGAGATCGCTATGTAGCGATAAGGCCGCCAAATTGTACATAGTATAATCTGATTTTTGTTATGACATTTGTATTTTTGTTAGTGGTGTACAATAAAAGTATATTCATTCATTCATTCATTCATTCAAGTTTTATACATCCATCCATCAACCTACAAATTCCATTAAAATTTTATTGCAAAATCTGTCGCCAATTACTCACTGAAAAGGTAAACATATCATTTTCAACATTCTTAAATCACTTTCATCGTTTTATGATTTCTTCATTTTTCGCTCCAATGTTTTTTGCTCGATTTGTTACTTATGTACACTTATCTCATTTAACGATTGTTTATTTACAAAGTTCAATATTTATTTGTTTATTTAATTTACTTTAATGCACCAAAAGTACATGTGGTGGACTTAATACCAAAGGACATTAAATCTCAATGAACCCGCCAAGAAGAGATAAATGTTTTAATTTCACGGACTCTCTTAATCATCCTGCGGATGAGTTTAGTTCCAGGCCTGATAAGTAAATATTCGACCTGCTGGAAAACGGTGATTAAACCCTAAATGATAAATTACACAATCTTCGCGTTACAAAAGCTTATCTACTCGTTCTTTTAAAACACCCATATTGTAATCGGGTGTGAAGGTAGATTCTGGCATTGACTTATTCCATTCCTTTGCTGTACAAATTAGGAAAGGTGAAGCAAACCTTTAATTAAAATACGTGAAATACCCATACTAAAGGGATGATACCTGCCGAACGTCTTTTCCGATGGTAAAAAGGGAAGGCCGGAATAAACAATGTAATTCCTGCGCATACACGTCAGAATTTATTCTATAGAATACCTAGGGACAAGCTATTTTGAGTTGTACTCGATGTTGAGAAGATTGGTTACAAACAAGTAAATAGTCACAAATATACATTTTACGCCTCTCCATTTATTCGAGCCATTCAGTTTTTTTGTGGTTGCTTTGGATTTGGATTCAATAAACTGCCCTAAAATCAATTACTCCACTTTATTCAGTGGGAGTCGTAAGAGTCGATTATGGAAGTTACCCATCTTTTACAGACCTCCGATAAATTAACGATTTTTAATCGACATTATTCTAAATATTAGTGGAAAAACAAAGCTGCAGCTATATTAGTTGTAGCACAAATGGGTCGGCTCAACCGGAGTAGGACCACACTCTCACGGAATAAAAGTGTAAAATTGCAGATTAAGGCCGCTGTGTTTAATATGCTAATGTAAATAACCGAAGACCCTTTTTACTGGAAACGAGGAATTCTATCTTAGTATTCATGGGTGAAAATGCAATCTATATTTATATCAATGCAACTCTTACAGTATTAAGAATATTTTATAAGAATTATGACAATATTACAAGAAATAAATTTTTGTTATTATATTTGGTTTAACACAACAGAACTGCCCCCTGCACATAAATAATATATAATATACGTATATATTTTTTTATACTTATTTGTGTATTTTAATTTTAAATATATAAGGGTGCCACTGAAAATCAGGGTTGGGGTGCTGTACTTCTGATACATTCCAACATATCCTGAGTGGCTTTCCTTTTTGGAGCAGAACAGCATTAACGGGTGGATTATCTTTGTAATACACCTTATGCATTACTCCTTATTCTCTAGTTCTTTATTATATTTATTATTATTATTTTTAATATTATTGTTTGCTGTTTTGTTTTTTTTTTAGTTTAATTTTACCATATCTATAAACAAGGAGTTAATGTCCTGTTTCATGATTTCTATGTATAATTTTTTGTTTTTTTTTGTTTGTTTGTTTGTTTGTATGAATACTTAAATGTTATGTGTTTTATGTAATCCGCTTGAGTGTGCTGCATGTGCCAAATAAAATCTGTTTCTTTCTTTCTTCTATTTTGATTCTTAATCAAGGATAAAGCATCCACATACCATCAGGAGAACTGTGTGCTCGTTTTTCACCCCAATTCTCTAAATAAATAGCAAGTTGCCGACCGTAAATTTAAAAATTTGTCAGTTCGAAACTGCCATTCGACTAGTGCATCACCCCTGACAAAAGTATTTTAAGCTTATCTAAATCAGTAAATGGTAATATCAGTAATGTTAATAACGATGCTAGTATTTTAACTAAAATAGAACTTTTTAACCACATCAATAATATCAGCTATAAAATACTAAGATTGACAGAGTTTTGACATTCTCAATATGAGTGTTTAGACTGATAGTTGAGTTATAATTAAATTTAATGTCATATTATTATACACAAAACACTCTCCGGCAAATTTAGGCCTGTTTATCTGTCTCCTCTGACCAGTTCTGCACCTAGGTTGAATCTGTCCATCCATGGACCAGTAGTGTAGATATAGGATGAGGTAGATCTTAATGTTGATTTAGAATAAATCATTAGAAATAAATAATTTTGAATAGAATGAATGAATCTTGCTGTGTTCTCTTGATGTTTTAATTTTAATGTATTTTCGTGGAGTGCGTGACGGTTGCACTCGCGGTATTCGAATTATTTACAGAATAACGGCGCGCTAGCGCAGAGCACGTTATAAGCGTGACGATTTTAGTAGAGGTTACCATAAGAGGTAACTAACAACGAATCACGACGTAACTGCTAATGGTCGCATTCATGAGCTGCAAAACAATATGCTCCTAGACTACACTTTTGATATTCTCGACAGTACTTTAAATGAAAACAGATCTAGTCCTCTTTTGATTTATGTTACTTTTTACTGCTGTGCTCAATTTGAGGAAACTAATTCGCATTCACATTCCAGTCTTTAGTTAGGCGCGCACTTGACGTGAGAGCTCTTGTCAACTTATCGCATGATAGCGTGTCGTTTCGATTTGAGGCTTCTGTTTGATATGAAATAACTTTTCAACGTAACGATGCATGATTGTAAAATTACTGATTTGTTATAATCTTACACAAATATAAAATAAATATCATAAACTTAAAATTTATTACAAAGATATATATTATGCATGATAATTAGTTATTATAAATATAAAATAAGTAATTATATATATATATATATATATATATATATATATATATATATATATATATATATATATATATATTATATATATATATACATATATCATTAAATAAATAATACTTATTGAAAGTCCCTCTTTTGTTTAATTACCACTGGTTCGAAAAAAAAACTCTCTCCTGAGAAGAACCAGCAAGAAACCCAGCGGGACTTTTTTTTTAAATAACAGCTTACAGTCATCTATGTTACAACATTAATCATACAAAATAAATTAAAATAGCTTGGTAAAGATCACCTCTTTTCCAGGGATTCTTAGGTATCATCCCTAAATTCATTAATTTTATAATATCCCTTTTTATACAAACTTTGTTGAACAAAGTTTTTGAACTTTGACAGTCATCTATGTTACAACATTAATCATACAAAACAAATTAAAAATGGCTTGGTAAAGATCACCTCTTTCCCAGGGATTCTTAGGTATCATCCATAAATTCCTTAATTTTATAATAACCCTTTTTATACAAACTTTGTTTAACAAAGTTTTTGAACTATAAGCAGGTTAAATTTTGTATATTTTCTGGGAATTTGTTGCAAAAGCGTAATACATCGCCCCAAGAATGAATTATCGACACGGTGGATCGCGTAACTGTACTACTTTAGCTTGTGTCTGTTCCTAGTATTTACAGAATGAATTTCACTGATTTTTGTGTTTGTACAAGATTTTGTGTATGGATAAGATTTTAAATCATAGATTGCTCTTATGGCCTTCCTCTGTAAAACAAATATAATTTCAGTGTCAGTCGCGTGTCCCCTTAGCAAAATACCATACGACATTATGCTATGGAAATAGCTAAAGTAAACTAGTCTAGCTGTTTTCCCACTGGTAAGATTTCTAATCTTTTTTACAGCATATGCTACAGAACTAAGTCTACTTGCTAATTTTGATATGTGGGGGCTCCATTGAAGCTTCACATCTAGTGTTATTCCAAGAAAAATGGTAGTGTAGACTTAGATCCTCCCCAATTAAAATTACATTAGTATTTAATTGTTTGACATTTGTAGTCATGAATTTCATACATTTATAAATTAATTATTTACTACTTTAACTATGTACTACGTAACTTTATTTTGCTCAATATATAATATTTAAATTCTACAATAAAGGTAATCACAGACTTAATGTTTTAAAATAATATGTATAATAGTAGAAGTAAAGATTAATTTAAGCGCGTAATACTATGCATTTACAACGAAATATTTGATAGTTAAAATTAATTAAAAAATTGTCAAACAAATAATAGTCAATATTATAATAAGTTTTTTTAGTTAAAAATATGTTAAGTTGTTTCTTAATGTTGTTAAGTATATTATAAGCATTAAAAATGTTAAAAAAAACCCTTTGTTATCGACTACAAATGGGAATCGTCGTAGATTTCCAGTCGTAAAGTCCATTTTTGACAAAAATCCTACTTGAGCCTAACAATTCTTGACTTTCTTCTCACCTCTCTTTTTGGATTCAAAAATCCTTTAAGAAATGAGAAGATATATTTGCGTACTTAAATGATTGTTATCTACCATCAAAGTAAAAATTAAATATATATTTCTGAAACAGCCCGAAACACTTAAAGTAAATCAATACTCGATTATGAATTATTCATTCTACACACGGGCAATAATGGAAGGTGAATATGATTTTTCTTTTATATGGAGGTACGCCAGTGAATAGCTGGAATTGCCTGCGATCGACTGATAATAACTCATCGATTGTTTACAACCGCGCGGATTTGAAAAACAACATTGGTTTCCTTTTTTCAGAAATGTTTTGTTATTTTTTTAACAGCCGCTTTGGTTATCTACGACAAACAAGTTATAACAATCATTAATTTATTCATTCATTCATTTGAATAAATATACGTTTTATACAGACTACACAGATTACCTTATAGGTATGGTATATAGGTATCTTTCTAATAACAAATAAAAATTCAAAAAACTGCGGAGATACCAAATCAAAATGCAAATGGGTTGTCGCCCCTGAGGTCTAAGATGGAGTGCGCCGTTTCCAGTAAAAAGAGTATTTGGGTTCTGTTTCACTCATATGAAACACAATGTATTAAATTGCTATTCTCGGTCCCGGTCGAGCCGATCCATTTGTGCTACAACCATAATAATAGCTGCAGCATGGCTCTACCACGTAAGGTATCGAACTATCGAAAGAGGCGACTGTGAGAAATGCAAGAGAGATGGCATGGCCCCCGGCAGATGGCAGCATAAACATCCTACTTACGCCAGGCATAAAATACTTATACTGCAGACGGGGAGCAGCGTTAAAGGTACGAGACGTCTGACGTAAGCTTGCTAACCGTGGTGATTTATATAATATATAAAATACTAATTTCAATATTAAATGAGTTAGCTAATTCATTAATTAAAATTTTTAGTTCGATGTGAAATAAGTGGCAAAATTAAATATTTTGTACAAACGACTTCAATATAAATAAAATTAGAACATCATCAATGTAGTCGAAGTCAATTAAATACGCATTATTAAAGATAACACAACAAAATTATCTTTAATAGTGAGGTCAGATATTTATAAAATTTATATGGGACCACATAAAAAACGCCCGCTTTCAAATAAAAACATAATTATCAAAATCGGTTCATCAAGAAAAAAGTTCTGAGGTAACACACATAAAAAAAACGATCGAATTAAGTACCTAGAATCGAATTGAGTCTTTTCTTGAAGTTGCTAAAAATACAAAACATTTATTCCAAAGATAAGTTTAAAAATGAATACATATTCGTTGAGATCTTCTCTTTATTACCTAATTTTACGCAAGTAACTATCTAGTAATGATCTCGACTGTTGCTGATCTTGGGTGACTAACAGATTGAGTACACTCTTGTTATTAGTTTATGATAGTTTGTTATTTATCATCGTATTACATTCTCGTATTACATTCTCGTATTTACATACTCGATTGCTTTTATGTCGATTATCATTAGATTTTTATGAAATTTTTACCATGATTTAGTGTTTAAGTTAGATTATATTGTTGGATGAACAGTGATGAATTACTTTGCTGTCAGTCTGTACTAGGTATATTTTGATGAAGTTTTTTATTTTTATAATCTAATCATACTTGAAATTATTTCATCCACACTTGATCTCGTTAAATGAATTGTAATGTAGGGCGCGGAAAATGGCTTCACTACAAGAGGTAGACTTCTTGTACTGAAGTTTGTCTAATTAAACTAGTAATTAGCCAATAAAAGTTATAAAAATCGTTGAACAAATGTTTTTTTTTACTTAACGTATTAAAATGAAATGAAACTAAATATTAAATTTATTCCTTCGACGTAAGAAATAAAAAATTTGTTGTTAAATGTATTTTTTAAACCATCTAGGTATTGTTTTGAAATGAAGTTCATCGGTCCGCAAAAGAAACGGCGTAAGAAACTCCGCAGGTATCCTCTCTTTTGTCATTTATATTATATATTTATATATAATTTATAACGTATACACGTTAGAACGTTCTAAATGGTTTCAAAAATTTCAGAAGATGTAAAAGCGCGTTTTAAATTCGTTGAATGTACCAGGAATGCCATTACACTGTCTTAAATTGAAAGTTGGTTCACCAATAATTTTACTACGAAATCTGAACTCACCGAAACTGTGTAATAGTACAAGACTCTGCATCAAACAACTACAGAATAAAATTATCGAAGCCAGTATGACGGGTAAAGAAAAAGGACAAACGGTATTTATACTGCGAATAGTTTTATATATCGACTGGATTACCTTTCAGTTTTAAGCGATTACAGTTCCCAGTCAAGTTGGCTTATAGCATGACCATCAATAAAACACATGGCCAAACATTCCTATATTATGGCGTTAATTTGGGAGAATCATACTTTTCACACGGTCAATTTAACCTCACATACTCAAGAGTTTGGTCACCTCGAAGATTGTTCCTTTACAGTCCAAATAATAAAACAACAAATGTTGTATATAAGCAAGTTTAGTGAACAAAAATTTAAAGTTTTTGTTCACTAAACTTGCTTGATTCGATAATCAAACTATTTTCGATTTTGATTCATAATTATTTTAATGAGTCAAACAATCAGATTATTTCGTATAATACTATATACAATGAACTTCTAATGGCACAAAGATTTTTGTATAATATATAAGGTAGAAAAACTGATTTTGTAACCATTAAGCGTGCGATGTATTTTGACCCGGGCAAAGCCGGGTTTTACTGTTAATATTCTTATATTTACAAAGGAGCGTTTAAAATTAATCTCAAAATCAAAATCTGTGGTAGACGTCCGGCAAACAGCTCACTTCAATGTTTTAAAATGGATTGAGATAGCCTTTTGGCTTTCTGTGCACCAGAACCCATTAGACTTATTAAAAATTCGAATATAACAAGAGTTACTACACTGAAAGCAGTAGGATCTCAATGTACTCAGGTTGAAGATTTTATAAAAAAAATGTTCTGTTATTAATAATACTAATATTAACAGTCCAAGGCTGGTTGCGAGTAACGTATGCCAACTGGGGCCTTACATGGCATTGTAAAGTCATCTACAATACAGCACCGCCTGCTAAGCAAATAACAGCACGACGAGACTCAATTAACTTAAGTGACTTAAGAATATTTAACATAGTATAATACCCATCCGATAAGCAAGATCTTTTCATCACGACTCCTTCTGACGTAGTGTAGACGGCCTTGGCGGCTATATGGAAGCGAGATGGAATAATATCCACCTTCTTGTCCTCGTTATTTCTGTGGGTGTTTTGGGTCTTGAGGTCGTCTAAAATCCCCCATCAACATGGTAGTGGAATTAAATAAAAGACTACCCCAGAAGGGTACCAGCACCCTTGGAGAATCTCTCGCTGAGCATCCACGACCAACCAAACTACTTCACTCCTGAGCGTGGGTACTCAGGCTGCCCCGCGTATTCTGGAGGGGGGGGGGGGTGGAGGCAAAATTCCGCTCGCGACTAATGCTGCTCGGGGCAATACAACCAAGGCGACCCCTGTCACGCTATCCGTGAATTTTCGCAACATCAGGGGACTTCATTCCAACCTTAACGCTGTCCATTACCATCTAGAGACGGCGAAGCCTTTGTCTTTTTAACCGAGACTCAGGTGTCCTCTCTGGCTGATACTTCATATCTATCCTACCCGGGGTACAAATTGGAACACTCCTTTGTGCCCCGGGCTGGAGTTTGCGTATACGTCAGAGAGGACATCTGTTTTCGACGCCTCGGCAGTCTTGAAGGTATGGACCTGTCCATCCTATGGCTACGTATAGACAGCGACGACCATCCCCGCGTCTACGGGTGCCTCTATAGGTCCCATAGCGGTAATGCCGACACATACTGACTCATCGACCACGTCCAAATGGCTGCCAGACTCCGTGCTACAACAGGTCCCATCCGTAGAGATCGTGATACTCGGTGATTTTTAACGCCCACCACGCTGAATGGCTTGGTTCTCGTTTAAACGATAATGCGGGTAGATCTGTCTATGACTTTGCTTTGGCATATGGTCTAAAACAACTGGTTACTTTGCCTACGCGGATCCCAGATGTGGAAGACCATGTACCTTCCCTGGTGGACCTTCTGCTGACCTCTCATCCGGACGGATATCATTTCTCCGTCAATGCCCCTCTGGGCTCTTGGGACCATTGTCTGATCCGGAGTACGGTGCCACTCACGCTCCAATCGTAGAGGCGATCTGCTAATAAACAATTTGAAGAACTCCGGTCACTTCTCATTTGTATTACAGCCTTTATTTATGTTATAGCAGTTTTAAGTTTCCTACGAACAATACAAATGCAAATAAAGCTGACCACGCTACGCTGAGTTTGTGGACGAAAATAATAACCCGTAACTTTTACGCTGTGCCACCGAAAAAATAACCCCGGGCGCATTTGAAGCAACAGTCGGACTTAAAATGTTATTTAGCGCAGAAATTATTTTAAGTGAAAATGGCATTGTCTTAGCTTAGGTGGATGTTAATTTTATTTATTCACTTTTAATTTTAAATATGGTAATTTGACATTTAAAAGAGAACGTTTTTCGTTATGAAAACGAGAGTTTGCTTGGAGCTATAAGCCGGCCCCTTTACAATAAGTACAGTTTACTGATACTGGGTATCCTCATATTATATTATTATAAAATTAATAAAACCTTAACCTTATAATTTAACAAATGCAGTAAAAGAGACATTCGAACCCCAAAACTATTTTAGTTCTTTTATTTTTATTTTGGTGTTCGTTGCTCAAGTGTAGTATAGAAATGACCAGAAGGAACTAAAGACCTCAGCTAGATGGGTTTTACTATTTATATATGCTAGGTGTATATTACTATGACCAACGACAGAAAAAAATGGTCCAATGTGTAAATTATTGGTTAAAAAATAGTGACAAACGATGATATCCGGGCCGCGTGTTATGTATTTGAAGAATAGGATTAATATAAACAGAACTTTTTAGAAACGTTGTTTGTCTGTCTGACCGCACAAGCATCACGCAAAAATCCTTTAACGGATTTGGGTGGGACTTTCACTTCAGTGTTACGTAAGGGTTGAGCCGTTAGGACAAATATATATCTTCACGCTGTATATTATAAGAGCTGCGTAGTAGGCATGTGTTTGTTCCCTTTTGCAGGTACAAAAAGTTTTAAAATTTACGTTTCCGTGGGATTTCAAAATTACGTTATCCAATTTTGGTTGTTTTATATTGCTCTTTTCTATTTTCTAAATAAGATTTTTATTTTAGTTTTTATTTTAGCAATAGAATATGAAATAGAAATATGAAATTAGGACCGTAACTACTTTTATGACGTAGGCATCCACGGCACAATTTTGAAAAATTCAATGCTTAGTGCTTAGATGATGAATTATGGTGATCCATATTTTAAGTATTTTTTTCGGGCGATTTGATATTTGTACTGATAAAGATTATTAAATAAATGAATTAAAACAGGCGTTAAGTTACTGCATACTTAAGATCGCTCTACCGTCTCTAAAAATTTCTCCCATACATAACTAAACATATGCATGTTCAAACACTCGTCTTGACTGTCATTGATTATGCAGATGTTTGTTACTCAGACTTGAATCAAAATCTTCTCAATAAGCTTGAGCGCCTTCTTTATAACTCGATCAGGATTATTTTCGGTCTTCGAGAATATGGCCATATCTCTCATTTTCGTATTTGCCTTAAATGGCTAACTATCCGAGAAAGGTGCACTTCCAGAATATTGTCTATTCCCTATTCCATTTTAAATGATTTGTTCTCCTCTTCCTACCTTAAAGACAAATTTCCATACCTTTTCTCCAACCACGACAAGGTACTTCGCTCTTTAACTAATCTGAAGTTTTCAGTTTCACTCCATTTTACTGGCTTTATCCACAATTATTTTACTGCTCAGGCTACACTACTCAGGAACTCCTTACCTGAAGACATTAGGAAAGCACCAAATAAGATAGCCTTCAAATGATTGATCCGGCAACATCTCTCAAAAACAATGTCGTCAGCATAATATCAATAATGCTACCTTTAACCAGACATATTATGTTTGTAGGTATTGAAAGGCAAAAAGCCGTAATATCTAATCAGCTACGGCTAAGTGATCCCTTGTATAAATTACAAGCTAAACAAGAACATTAAAAAAATTAAGTTTTAAGAAAATGAGTAGTTATTATACAAATACTTCAGGATTATAAACGTATGATCACGACATATATCGCGTAATGTAAGTGGATTAGACTAGGCTCATATGGATATATTTAAATCCTGCGTGATTAAGCTTTATAAAATAGATTGATAAACATAAGTTATTATAAAATATGAAATTTTAATTTAGATCCCGAGGTTATTTTTAAATACTTACACGACCACAGTTGATACTTTTGAAATGCAGGCAATTATAATTACCGTTACAATAACAGCCTATTTTTATTCCGCCAGTGATTACACCACCATCGACGGAAGTGTATTTTCAATTTCAACACAGTTACTTTTTTGTATACGAGTACAATCTATTTTTTTTAAATTTAGTAACTGTTTTAATAGGACATTCTTTACTGCTGCGATTTGATACAGAGTGAAGTGCTCCTCTTAAGTTATAGTTAACATAGATTTAAATATATACATACATACATAACTAAAACAAATAATAATACATTGCGTCTCTGTTTATAACTTTTGTAAAATTTTACTAATAATGATAATGTGTTTTATTAAAGTGATTAAGACAATTTACAACAATTTTGATAAATTTATTAAACGATTCCAAAGTTGCTTCCTTTTCCATCGATTTTAATATGATATAGGGTGACACTCTGCGGTTGTTGTAAATTGTCTCGTGATTAAACCTATGCCCAGAGAAAGCAGGACGAAGAGGCAGGCAGAAGTTGTTCTAAGAGATGTGTCAGCAGTTGAGATGAGGTGCCATCGCATAGGCACTTGTCGTCGTCTGTGATTTTAAATCTATATTAATAAAATTTATGAAATTCGGGATTTGTAAAAAACTGAGTCATATGAAAACTTGTCGTGATTAAGGATCTAAGTTTTTTAATGTCTTCTAAACTAGGTAACTAGTTCTTTAGTGTTTCGGCCTTGTTCCACGCTATCATATCTTGCTTGCCAGCCGGTTAGATTGTCTTTTTTGATTCTGTGCTTAACGTAAGAGATGGGCGTAGCAAAGTAATCCGGTTTTTTGTGTAATCTAGCTCCGGCATTAGCCGCTAAGTCAGCTGCCTGTGATGCCAACATGACTTTTGATCCAAGCCAGATCTATTCTGCCTCTATTGCATGTCCTGATACGTAATATGATGTATTTGTGTTACAATTGGGTGTGTGTTGCTTCTGTTGCTGATTGCTTTTATAGAGGAGAGAGTCTTTTAAAGTCCATAACAGCCTATTAAAGTCTACTGCTAAACATAGGTCTCCCCCATTGATAGCCTCATAGGGGAGATATTTGCCATAGTTGCTAGGCTTGGCAAGCGGGTTGGCAACCGCAGTTTTTATTTTATTCGTTATTAGGAAGACGCTACTGCCCACCTCCTGATTTGTTTCTCTCTGTCGCCTCCTACGACACCCACGGGATGATACGGGGTAGTGGATATTCTCACGCCGCACTCAAAATTAAGTTAAATAAAATGCGATGAAACGTAAGCGAAACCCTCTTGTAACTGGATTAATGTGGGTCGAAAGTGCATTACTAGAAAGATGTCTTACCTTTTTTTCTTAAATATACTTTATTTATTGACCATTCATTACAGCCAATTTAAAATCTTCTATTGAATATTTGATAGGCCGTAATTGGCCGGCTTGGCTAGCTACTGCAGGTTTAAATGTTTTTGATTTCTTATCAGAAAGAAATTATTGTCAATCTCATGTTTCAGTTTTCCTCCGTCACATTCTAAGACTTCCACAAAAAATTTGGCGCTTAGACTTATTACTTCATATTTAAGTAACAGAACTCAAAAAGTCGTGATCAATGGTAAAGGTTCCTCCGGATCCGTAGCACAGCTAGATTAGAGTATTTTAGTTACTTTCATAGCGTAATGTCTTATGGAATTTTGCTATGGGGTAATACGACTGATATTGAAGCTATATTTGTTTTGCAAATGAGAGCCGTTCGGGCGATTTATAATCTAAATTGTAAAGAGTCCCTCAGACAAAAATTTAAAGAAATAAACATATTAACTTTGGCAACTCAATATATTTATGAAAATGTAATGTATGTAAATGAAAACATAAATAGCTTTAATAAGAATAAGGATGTGCATACTTTAAACACTAGGAACAAACGTAAGCTTGTAATACCAGTTACTGATGGGTCTCTTATTGTTTTCCATTCCATACATTATAAATTACACGACAAAATTGAAGGTCACATTTTGTTGATGAACAAGAGGCTTGTGTTACCCATGTCTGGATTAACCCAACTAGAAAAACCAAAACGTTATGAAGACTTATAAACAAATCCTTAATTGTAAAACTATATGATAGAGCGCTCGTATTGTTTTATCTATCTGCCCATGCTTGTGTTCTAATGGTTGGTTAGTAAAGGGTTTCGGTTTCATTGAGAACCGTTTCATATTGCAAAAAAAGACATGAAGTCAAATACTGCTTCAATAATTTACCACAGTTTTACATTTTAAATTCGACGTCATTTTCCGCACGATTATAGTCTGTATTGTTATATTATATACACTGCAGTATAATAAAAAAATAACAACCGAATTCAGAGAGCTAATTATAATATATTAATTTATTACCTTCTGAATTCAGGGCTTTCACTTTATTTTCGACACAGATGGCAAAACAACCACCATAAGTTTTCCAGACCTTAATTATTTTAACTGATATTGGACAGCGGCGTTTACATTATGTGTTGCCATGATAAACATCGTCAATTCGTCTGTTATCCTTGGCAATAGCGCCTAATTCTTCTACCTCTGAAGATAGCAAATTCAAATAAAATATAATTGGTAAATACAATTGAGCATACCTTAAGCGCATTAAAAAATACGAAAACATGATTATACGGAATTTTTAAAGTAGTTTAAATACATTTCGACAGCACTATCTGCTTCAACACCCTCGAAACCCATGAAAATGACACCCATGATGAAAAAGTTGATACCCATTTCAGCCGCTACCTTGGATTTAGATTTCGACAGCACTATCAGCTTCAACACCCTCGAAAACCATGAAAATGACACCCATGATGAAAAAATTTATACCTATTGCAGCCGCCATCTTGGATTTACATTTCGACAGCACTATCGGCTTCAACACCCTCGAAAACCATGAAAATGAAACCCATGATGAAAAATTTGCTACCTAATTCAGCCGCCATCTAGGATTTACATTTCAACAGCACTATCGGCTTCAACACCCTCGAAAACCATGAAAATGACACCCAATATGAAAAAATTTATACCTACTGCGGCCGCCATCTTGGATTTACATTTCAACCACCCTATCGGTTTCAACACTCTCGGAAACCATCAAACTCACCCATGACAAAAAAATTGATACTACTTACATTTAGTACGTACTACTATTACTTATTCTGTGCTTTTAAAATATTGTAATAAAAAAATCTCATACATAAACATAAACACTCACGCCTGTCACCCAGAGGGGTAGGCAGAGACTATGGACTTCCATTTGGCACGATCCTGACAGACTTCTCTCGCTTCCTCCACATCCATTTACCTACGTATACACGCTCGTCGGTTAAAGGTACTGTGTAATAAAAAAATCTCTTATTATTATAATAATCAGGTATTTAAGAAATTTGGATATTCGAATATTGTGTATTTGTACAGCGGTCTTTTTGAGCCGCTGCAAACATCCGAAACATTGTCCACTCACGACGACGGCGACTGACCAGTATATAAAAAGTACTCTGTGCGTCGAACTGAGTGAGTGAGTAAACTACTCCGTGGCTTTAGCTCCCTTTACAGAATTAATGTACATACAAGGCTACCAAATCAACGAAAATTTCGCCATTTTGCAGCCGAAAAAAATTAATTATAGCTAAACAAAATAAAATTACACTGCCATTTACATTCAGTGGCTTCCCACATGATAGATGAAGAGATTAAAAAATTGATTGAGTTAAACAATTGATATTTTCAAAAGTTAGAGTGTTTACAAGCCTTCCGGACTTGATAAATTCACACCATAAGCCACAAAAACCCCTTTTTTATTTGTAAATAGCAATTAATCAATTTAAAAAATATATTAATAAGTTCAACAATAATTTATCTTTCTAACAATGTACTTTTTATATCATTTATATGTATAATATGATTGCTAGATACGATTTTATTCGATAAAACGTTGGAATCTTAATTTTTAGGCGATAGTAGAACATACCTTGCACTTTCGCTTAAGGTATGCAATAATGAACGGTTACTGTATATCGATGGTGATGGCGACTATAGTTCGAAGTATACGTGTTTAAACATAAAATTATACATTTAACTTAATCGGCTCGGAAGGAATGAACAAGGACGCTGAATACTTTAATCCTGCTACATGAAATAAGACTTGTTTTAAGGTTATAAATAAAGGCAGTTCCCTCGTTTCTGCAAGATAATGAGGCAGAAGAAATTCCGTATTGCCCTGTTGCGGGACAGCGAACATAAATAATATAGGTTTTAGACTGTTTAGACTAATAATTTTTTAGTATATAATTTAGGCTGCGTCAACGGAGATCTAACTCCTGTTGCTCCTATAATTAAAAATTTCGGACTTACATTAGCCCAATAACATAAATGAATATATTAATTTTATTTACAACTCATAATCATCATCAACATCCTTAACAATCCCACTGGTGAAAAAAGGCCTCCCCCAAGGAATACCATAAAGCACGGTCATGAGCCACCCGCATCCATCGAATTTTTGCATGTCTTGCCAGGTTGTCACTCCATCTTGTCGAGGGTCACCCTACGTTCCGCCTACAGGTACGAAGCTGCCATTCGAGAAACTTTCTTCTCCATCAGTAGTCGGTTCTTCGAGCTATGTGGCCGGCACTTTGTTACTTCAGCTTACTAATCCGTTAGGCAATATCGGTTACTCTGGTTCTACTGCAGACATCCTCATTTGTAAGTCTTTCACGCGGAGAAACCCTGAGCAATGCCTCTTCATAGCTCGCTGAGCGACCTTGAGCTTCCTCATACGGACAGCAGTGGTGGACCACGTCTCAGATCCATACGTCATCACTGGCCACACGCACTGCTTTACAACTAACATAATTTATTGTAATATTAATACTTCTAATTTATAATAATAGAATAATAAAATATTCTATATATAATAGAATTAATAAACCAAGTAGAGGGTTTAGGAATATGCACTATCCCATATCGTCCCTACGTACGTACGTTCGTAGATGTATAAAGTTTCCCTGTCCGCGTAACAGACACAATAGTTAAACAATTGAAATGTTCATATATGATTCATGTGACAAGGAAAGGGTTAAGTAACAAACCAGGTGATGTGTAGTAGCGTCCTCTTAGTAACAACCTGCTAAATAACCCGCTTGTCATGCGAGGAAACTTTAGTAAATAAATTATGAAGCAATCTATGGGGAGACCTATATTTAATAGTAGACGAACAAGATTAGATAGTAACCAAGTACCGTTACCGTTCAGTCTATTTGAGTACACTACTGAATAAAAGCCTTCTCCATAGATTGCCTCATAGGGGGATATTTTCCGTAGTTGCCACGCTTGGCAAGCTGGTTGGAAACCGCAGTTCTTATTTTATTTTTGATCGTTATTAGGAAGACGCAGCTGCCCATCTGATTTGTTTCCCTCTGTTCCTCTTACGACACCCACGGGATGATATGGGGTAGTGGATATTCTAATACCGCGAGTACACAGTAAAAGTTATATATTTATAGAATAATATGCATAGATGTTTTAAGAAAGAATAATTTCATATTCTTATATAAGAATCATAATAATAATAATAATGTCCTCCAGACCGAATTTCGGCCACGGCGGCCAGTCTCAACGGAGACTAGTCATCGGCGCAGGACAGGATTATAGTGCCCAAGTGTATGCGCAAGCACAGGTGCACTCTCTATTCCCTCACTCTCATAGCCCGATGGGACGGTAAACCGACACGACCGGAGAGATATCAGACGCAGGACCAACGGCTTTACGTGCTTTCCGAGGCAGCGAGTGAAGCACTGCCAACTTCCTGACTCCGGGCAGCTACTGAGAATTTCTTGATAGAAAAACTCAATAACTGATTTTTGGCCCGACCCGGGATTCGAAGCCGGGACCTCATGATCAGCAGTCGCACTACTACAACCACTACACCAACGAGGCAGTGAAATAATAAGAATAATAAGAATAAGAATCATATGCACCGTTCAATGAAAATGAAAAGATTATACTGACGATGTCTATGTGCCGACTCTGTTTTAAACATGCAGAATATTTAAGCAGTGTATGTGTAATTAAATGATCACAAATTAAACTAAGGCAGGTGAATGTTCCTTTCTATGCCATTCCAGCTAAGCTGTGTGAACATAGCATGAAAGAAATATGAGTGTACTCGAGTGAACATTCTTTCGAGTGAACCGTCTGATTCCGCCTGTACAGTCGTGCCCCTTTGGAACAAATTGATATTAATAAACAAAGTACTTACTGCCTATGATTATGTGATTTAAAATTAAATTTGCAGTATTTAAAGTGATAATGTGTACAAATTATTTAAAGATTTTAATCGACTGACAAACGAACTTACTTTTCGCCAGATGGTAATTGGTTACTGCAACCCGTGGTCTCCTGCAATCAACTTCAAACAATTAAGATCACTACTTCGTCACATCTGAACACTTAACAAACCACACTCACACATACATACAGTCTAGCAGTATTTAACTACACATATTAGCTATACCTTGCTTTTGAAACCGGAACATCAAGCTAATAGAGTGCACTGTTATTTTATGGTCACCTCAATAGAAAGGTGGTACTTGACGTGACATTGAAATGGCTATATAGTTCGGAGAACCGATAGCCAATAGGTTCTCGGCGCCATACGGATGGATGCAGGTGGATTGGAACTCGTACGTAAGCCTTAGGAGGCTTTTTTGTTTATTTCAAAAATGTTAGCAATATCAACAAAATATATTATATTTTACCTATTTCAGTGAAAAACAATAGGGGTCATGATGCATATACGAGTACATACAATGTAACAGAAGGGCGATAGAACTAAATTATTAGAAATTCTTGTGTCACAGCTATACTCCCATAAATCGAACGAACTCATAAACGAATCATTAACTACGAGCGGAAAATCATCACTCATTCAAGTTTTATACATCCATCCATCAACTTACAAATTCCATTAAAATTTTATTGCAAAATCTGTTGCCAATTACTCGCTGAAAAGGTAAACACATCATTTTCAACATTCTTAAATCACTTTCATCGTTTTATGATTACTTCATTTTTCGCTCCAATGGACTCGATAATAATGTTGCTCGATTTGTTACTTATGTACACTTATCTCATTTTACGATTGTTTCTTTACAAAGTTCAATATTTATTTGTTTATTTAATTTTCTTTAATGCACAAAAAGAACATATGGTGGACTTAATACCAAAGGACATTAAATCTTAATGAACCCGCCAAGAAGAGATAAATGTTTTAATTTAACGGACTCTCTTAATCATCCTGTGTATGATTTTTGTTTTCATGCATGATAAGTAAATACCCCACCTGCTGGAAAACGGTGATAAAGCCCTAAATGATAAATAACACAATCTTCGCGTTACAAAATTTGAATTCTACTCGTTGTTTTAAAACACCCATATTGTAATCGGGTGGGAAGGTACATTCTGGCATTGACTTATTCCATTCCTTTGCTGTACAAATTAGGAAAGGTGAAGCAAACCTTTAATTGAAATACGTTGAATACCCATACTAAAGGGATGAGACCCGCTGAACGTCTTATCCGGTGGTGAAAAGAGAAGGCAGGAATAAACAATGTAATTCCTGCGCACACTCGTCAGAATTTATTCTATAAAATAACGAGAGACAAGCTATTTTGCGCTGTACTCGATGTTGAGAAGATTGGTTACAAACAAGTAAATAGTCACAAATAAACATTTTACGCCTCTCCATTGAGTTGAGCCGCTCTTTAGCAAGGACACATAGTTTTTTTGTGGTTGCTTTGGATTTGGATTCAATAAACTGCCCTAAAATCAATTACTCCACTTTGTTCAGTGGGAGTCGTAAGAGTCGATTATGGAATTTACCCATCTCTTACTGACCTCCAATAAATTAACGATTTTTATTCGACATTATTCTAATTATAAGTGGAAAAGCCAAGCTGCAGCTATATTAGTTGTAGTACAAATAGGTCGGCTCGACCGGAGTAGGACCACACTCCCACGGAATAAAAGTGTAAAATTGCAGATTAAGGCCGCTGTGTTTAATATGGTAATGTAAAGAACCAAAGACCCCTTTTACTGGAAACGAGGAATTCCATCTTAGTATTCATGGGTGAAAATGCATCTATATTTTGATTCATAATCAAGGATAAAGCATCCACTTACCATCAGGAGAACTGTGTGCTCGTTGCAAGTTGCGGACCGTAAATTTAAAAATTTGTCAGTTCGAATCTGCCATGCGACTAGTGCACCACCCCTGACAAAAGTATTTTAAGCTTATCTAAATCAGTAAATGGTAATATCAGTAATGTTAATAACGATGCTAGTATTTTAACTAAAATATAACTTTTTAACCACATCAATAATATCAGATATAAAATACTAAGATTGACAGAATTTTGACATTCTCAATATGAGTGTTTAGACTGATAGCTGAGTTATAATTAAATTTAATGTCATATTATTATATACAAAACACTCCCCGGTAAATTTAGGCCTGTTTACCTGCTTCCTTTGACCAGTTTTGCGCCTTGGTTGAATCTGTGCGTCCCGGGACCAATAGTGTAGATATAGGATGAGGTAGATCTTAATGTTGATTTAGAATAAATCATTAGGAATAAATAATTTAAAAAAGAATGAATGAATCTTCCTGTGTTCTCTTGATGTTTTAATTTTGGTGTACTTTCGTGGAGCGCATGACGGTTGCACTCGCGGTATTCGAATTATTTAAATAAGGGCGCGCTCGCGCATAACACGTTATAAGCGTGGCGATTTTAGTATAGGTTACCATAAGAGGTTACTAAAAACGAATCACGAAGTAACTCCCAATGCTCGCATTCGTGAGCTGCAAAACAGTATGCTCCTAGATTACACTTGTTATATTCTCGACAGTACTTTAAATGAAAACAGATCTAGTGCTCTTTTGATTTATGTCACTTTTTACTGCTGTGCTCAATGTGAGAAAACTAATTCGCATCCACATTCCAGTCTTTAGCTAGGCGCGCACTTGACGTGAGAGCTCTTGTCAACCTATCGCATGACAGCGTGTCGTTTCGCTTTGAGGCTTCTGTTTGATATGAAATAACTTTTCAACGTAATGATGCATGATGGCTAAAATTACTGATTTGTTATAATTTTATACACACATAAAATAAATATCATAAACTTAAAATAAATGACAAAGATATTTATTATGTATTGTAGGGAAAGAGGGTAAAAAAAAAGAAAATATGACCGAACAAATGAAAGTATAATGGTAATCTCCCACTTGTTTTAGCAGTATTAAGTACCGCACAGGCGACTAAGAGGCATCAATCTGTAATTTTAAGAGTCCCACTGTCGTTACTCTGCCCGTTGGGGTATTCTACTAGTGTAGGCAAGGAAGGTTGTGTTGCTGAGAGACGGCCCTGTAACACAGTGTCTCTCAGCAACTATTGAGATGGGTGGTGATGCTGTTGGTTTGCATACTTTGGTGTTATCATATAATTGGGGTGCTGATAGTAAGCAGGGTTTGTTATGGAGTAGTGTTCTTTTATTTAAATACTATCGAAGATAATTTCTAACATCAGAAGTGGAATAGTTTCTTACTTCAGAAGTGGGATTAAAGCATTTTCCTGTAGCTTTACATTGAAATTTCTTACATCAGAAGTGGGATAAAGATCTCTGTTACCGTCCACATATAATCTTTGAATAGTGCGAGGGTTATTACATTCGTGAAAGATTATAATGCGCCTTGCGTTGATGCCTTTGTTTATGTTAAATGTCGTAATAAAATTTGTTGTCCTATTTTCGACATTGACATATTATTAAAGTGTAAAGTAAAAGTATAAAGTGAAACGTTTTTAAGCCAAAAGTTAAATCTTTTTGTTCGATTTATATAAAAAGTACCCGCGAGTTCTTTCATTGTTTCTTAACGTACTCAAATATGTTAACAAATTTTGAAAGAAATATTGAAAAAATGTGTTACTTAATAAGTTTTAGTTTGCATCCAGTGATAACTTAACTTGTTCGAGTTTTGTTGTAATTGATGAATATCTAGTTTTGATTTTTTGTGAAATGATATGAAAATACGTAGTCCACGAAATAATGTAGCCAATACATTTTAAAGTTCGAAATGTTTAAGCAATATATCAAACAAAGAATTAACTTTAACGTGCTATGAATTGAAAAAATAAATGGCCTGTTTGTATTCTAATGTGTTGATAAGTGTTACAGTTTACTCCAAATAGTCTACGGCCATTTGGACAATGGCGTGGCCGAGCCTTGGTATGATTGAGGCTACGCCGCTGCTACCTGCTGTGTCTTGGCGCATCTTGCGGCGGCACGGCTCGGGCTTCTGCCGACCACATGATTCTTTGGCGTGGTAAAATGACGTCTGACGCTTACTCAGCTTGCGAGTGGTGAGCCATGTCACGCGGATATATATCTGACCGAGACGACTTACTATTTCAATTTGTGTGATGTCGTTTGCAGTGTGTGATATTTTACACAGCTGCCTTTTTTATATTTACAGTGTGTGATATTTTCATACAGTTGATTTTTATATTTGCAATGTGTGTAGTGGCCTACGCATAGAATTATAATTCTATGGGCCTACGTCTCTGCATGCAGTTGCCTTTGGCAATGCGTAGATCTTGCGCAGTTGCCTACTTCCCTTTGGAATATGTGGTGGGATCAGTCTCTCTACACAGTTTCCGTTTTTGCAATGTGTGCAATGGTTTGAGTGCCATGTCACACAGTTGCCGTTTCTTAAGATAATTTGAGGTAAACTTTGGAAGCCCGTAATTCTTTGGTTCTCAATATATTTACTTCATTTCTTTTTATTTTTAATTTTGAAAAGCATATTGTTTGTTTCGTGCACCTGAAACGTTTTACATCTGTTTCAGTCTTAAAGTATTTTGGATACCTATTTTGCGAGACCTGCGTTGGATGAACTTAAGTTCACGCTTGTGCATCTTACGCAGTTGTTTCCATGTCTTTTCATTTTACTATTGTGTACTTCAAATTGAAAATTAAAGTTTTCTTGTGTAAAATCTAATGTGAAAAAGTTTCGGGTACTAGTTATCCCTAGCTTTGTGCCTACGTCACAGCCACTGTGAGGTATGCAAATTTGGTGCATAGACATAGGCCTACAATGTGAAAGTGCAGCGCGGTGTCTTGCTGGCCCTGGTGCGGCGCAGCGGCTCACTGACAATGCGTTGGTGCGGCGCAGCGGCTTACTGGCGCTGGTGCGGCGCCACAGCTGGCTAGCCTGAGTACACCGCGACAGGTCGCTGGCACTGGTGCGCCGAGACAGGTCGTTGGCGCTGGTGTGCCGAGACAGCTCGCTGGCGGTGGTGTGGCGAGACAGCTCGCTGGCGCTGGTGCGCCGAGACAGCTCGCTGGCGCTGGTGCGCCGAGACAGCCCGCTGGCGCTGGTGCGCCGAGACAGCGAGCTGGTGCTGGTGCGCCGAGACGGTTCGCTGCAGAGCGTTTAACTGAGGGGCCTGTGCCTTCAATGCATAGTACGATATGTGCATTGTGCGCAGTGTTCCTTGGGGAAGATTGTGTTATATACGACGTGCGTTAAACTCTAGTAGGAAGCGTTGTATACTAAAACCTGATTTGGGCGATTTTTTTCAGTTCTGTAAAATTTTAGTCTGTATGAAATGTATTCAAGAGCTCACTCATTGTGTGCTGTTGAATAAGAATTGGTAAAGATTTGAAAACAATATTTTATCGCTTCATGGTCAGAAATGGCCGAGACAGGAAAGTTACATGAAACCAGTAACGTTACGTATTTAGCCTCCGACGAGGCGTGTGCTTGCCCCATGTTTACGTAGTAGAAATAGCTAACGTAATGCTTCCTTTCTGAAAGAGTAATATTGGAATACGCTAACGTTGTGCCTTTTTCTCAAAAGTAGAAGGCGAACAAGCTAACGTCGTGCCTCTGTGGCGTCTAGCTTAAGTTATGCTAACGTCGTGCCTATGACTTAAGTAGATGTTAAGTTATGCTAACGTCGTGCCTAAGACTAAGTAGATGTTAAGTTATGCTAACGTGGTGCCTATGACTTATTCGGTTATTATTTGATTATGTTATCCTAACGTTGTGCCTATTACTTAATGAGTTATTATTTTATAATTAATAGAATCAGGCGTTACTTTGCGGAAATCCATTATATAAAACTTTTAGAAAAATTTTACTAAAAGCTTTTAGTTATTATTTTGTTAAGTTACCTTTGTTAACGTTGCATCGTGCATCGTTATTTTGTTAAGTTATGCGAATGCAGTGCCTATGACCTTAATCAGCTATTTTAACCGACTTCAAAAAGGAGGAGGTTTTCAATTTGACTGTGCTTTTTTATGTGTGTTTCTCGGAACTTTTTTCTAGGTGACCGATTTTGATGGTTCTATTTTTGTTTGAAAGCTGTTGCTTATAATGTAGTCTCGTAAATTTGATGAAGATCTGACTAGCAGTTTATGAATTATCCTTAATAATGCGCTTTATTAATAACGGACTTTTGACAATTTTTTTATTTTACCACTTGTGTTAAGTTGTGCGAACGTAGTGCCTATGACTTACTCTGACGACACGTTGTGCTAACGTAGAGCCATTTCCAAGCGCGTCGTCTGTGACCTAAGTGGTGCCCTGCATCCCCAAGCCGTGATAGAGACTAATATTTAAAGCTAAAGCAGCTCGAGGACGAACCTCCTGTCAGGAGAGGCCGCGTAGGGAATGAGAGTAAAAAGAAGAATAAAAGAAAATATGAACGAACAAATGAAAGTATAATGGTAATCTCCCACTTGTTTTAGCAGTATAAAGTACCGCACAGGCGACTAAGAGGCATCAGTCTATAATTCTAAGAGTTCCACTGTTGTTACTCTGCCCGTTGGGGTATTCTACTAGTGTAGGCAAGGAAGGTTCGTGTTGCTGAGAGAGGACTCTGTAACACAGGGCCGTCTCTCAGCAACAATTGAGATGGGTGGTGAAGCTGTTGATTTGCATACTTTGGTGTTATCATATAATTGGAGTGCTGATAGTAAGCAGGGTTTGTTACGGAGTAGTGTTTTTTTATTTAAATACTATTGAAGATAATTTCTAACATCAGAAGTGGAATAGTTTCTTACTTCAGAAGTGGGATTAAAGCCTTTTCCTGTAGCTTTACATTGAAATTTCTTACAGTATGATAATTAGTTATTATAGATATAAAATAAGTAATTAGTTATATGTACCTATATAAAAATATAAACCTAATTAAATAACTTTTAGATATAGAAACTGAAACTTTTTATTCACTATAGATTATAAATAATACTTATTGAAAGTCACTCTTTGTTAAATTACCACTGGTTCGAAAAAAACCTCTGTCCCGGGAAGAACTAGTAAGAACACTAGCGGGACTTTTTTTAAAATAACTACTTACAGTCATATGTATGTATGTTCACACAAAACAAATTAAGAATAACTTCGTAGCGATCACCTCATTCCCAGGTGTTATTATGTATCATCCATTAATTCCTTAATATTATAATAACCCTTTTTATACAAACTTTGTTTAATAAAATTTTTGAAAGTTGAGCAGGTTAAATTTTGTATTATTTTCCGGGATTTTGTTGCAAAAGCGGTGTACAAGAATAAATTACTGACTCGGTGGAGTCGAGTAACTGGTACTACTCTAGCTTGTGTCTGTTCCTGAGTATTTACAGAATGAATATCACTGATTTTGTGTACGTACATTAAATTTTCATAAATGTATTGAGAGGCCAAAGTTAATATATTAATTTCCTTAATTTTTTTGTCGCAGCGACTCTTTAGGTTTTTAATTATAGATTGCTCTTATGGCCCCTCTTCTGTAAAACAAATATAAATTCAGTGTCAGTCCCGTGTCCCCATAGCAAAATAACATACGACATTATGCTATGGAAATAGCTAAAGTAAACAAGTCTAGCTGTTTTCCCACTGGTAAGATTTTAAATCTTTTATACAGCATATGCTACAGAACTAAGTCTGCTTGCTAATTTTGATATATGAGGGCTCCATTGAAGCTTCGCCTCTAGTGTTATTCCAAGGAAAATGGTAGTGTCGACAAGACTTAGTTCCTCCCCAATTAAAATTACATTAGTATTTAATTGTTTGACATTTGGAGTCATGAAACTTTATTTTTCTTGACATTCTTGTTTTTTTTATTTATTTTTTAAAACGTTACCCCCACACTAGGATTTTCTCCTGTATCGTGGAGGCAGTTTACAAACACAAATTGCATACGGACAAACATCCAGGACCCGGAACAATTATTTTGTAGGCCATACAAATACATGTTCCGTGATGAATTCGAACCCGCGGCCCCCAGCGCAGCAACTCGTTGCTAAGCCACTGCGCCACGGAGCTGTCATTCAATATATAATATTTAAATTCTACAATAAAAGTAACCACAGACTTATTGTTTTAAAATAATAAAATAATAGACGTAAAGACTAATTTTAGGGCGTAATACTATGCATTTATATACAACGAAACATTTGATAGTTAAAATTTAAAAATTGTCAAACAAATAATGGTCAATATTATAACAATTTTTTCAGTTAAAAATATGTTTGTTGTTTCTTAATGTTGTTTAGTATTGTGAGCATTAAAAATGTAAAAAAAACTTTTGTTATCGACTGCAAAGGGGGATAGTCCTAGATTTTTAATTAATTATTTTGGTGTTATGAAACACTACTTAAGTCCATTTTTGACAAAAATCCTATTTTGAGCATAAAAATCCTTGACTTTCTTCCCACCTTTTTTTTTATGGAATCGGGGGGGAAAACGAGCATGCGGCTCACATGATGGTAAGTGACTACCGCCGCCCATGAACAACCGCAACACCAGGGGAATTGCAGATGCGTTGCCGACCTTTTAGAAAGGTGTAAGCTCTTTTCTTGAAGGTTCCTAAGTCGTATCGGTCCGGAAAATTCGCTGGTAGTAATTGATTCCACAAGGAAGTCGTGCGAGGGAGAAAACTTCTTCTAAATCGCACAGTGGTGGACCGCCAATCATCCAGATGGTATGGATGGTAACGCGAGTTTTGTCGTGATGTGCGATGGTGAAATTGAGCGGCTGGGAATTAGTCCGAACAATTCCTCAGAGCACTCCCCGTGATAAATGCGATAAAATACGCAAAGAGATGCAACATCTCTACGCAGTGCCAGTGTATCGAGCCGATCTGAAAGAACTCGGTCGTCGACGATTCGAACCGCTCTGCGCTGGATGCGGTCAAGTGGAAGGAGCTGGCACTGGGGTGCCCCGGCCCAGAGATGAGAACAGTATTCCATGTGGGGGCCGAACTAACGCTTTGTAAAGTTGCAAGCGATGTGCCGGCATGAAATACTGTCTCGCTCTGCTGAGCCACGCCAAGCTTTTTAGAGGCCAATTTGGCTTCCCTTCCAAGTGACCACGAAACTGCACACTATTCAATATGTCGACGCCAAGGATTCCGATACTAGCTGAGGCAGCAAGGGGAGTGCCTTGAAACTGAGGAGATACGACAAAGGGGTTCTTTTAGCGGTAAACGCGCAAACTTGTGTATTCTGGGGATTGAATTGGACTAGATTTAGTCGGCCCCAATCCGAGACTTTGTTAAGCAAAGACTCGACCTTCAGACACAAGTTTGTCCCGGTACTCGGCGACGTTTTCCCGAGAAATATTGGCACGGCCGGTATATAAGGCATCACCAGTGCTGTCGTCTGCATAGCAATGAATGCTACCAGTTAGCAACATATCATTGATATGCAGGAGAAACAGCGTTGGTGATAGCACGCAGCCTTGTGGAACACCAGCGTTGATAGGCTTGAGATCAGAGCATGCACCGTCTACTACGACCTTGATGCTCCGATCAGCAAGGAAACTGGTGATCCATTTGCACAATTTCTCAGGAAGCCCATACGCAGAAAGCTTCGAAAGAAGCGCTTTGTGCCAGACCCGATCAAAGGCCTTCGCTACGTCCAAACTAACGGCTAATGCCTCCCACTTGGACTCTACTGCCTCCGCCCCATCTATGAGTTAAGTAGACTAGAAGATCACCAGCTGATCGACACCGACGAAAACCGTACTGGCGGTAACTAATAAGCTGGTGATCCTCAGGTACCTCATGAGCTGGCAGTTTATAACGGCTTCCATTATTTTGGAGAACAAGGAGGTGGATGGCGATAGGCCTGTAGTTGGACGGGGTCTGAGCGGTCGCCTTTTTAGGGATCGGGTGCACCAAAGCTGTCTTCCATGAGTTCGGGACTACGACTTGGGGAGTAGGAGTACCGGAAAAGACGCGTTAAAACCGGTGCCAACTCCGGGGCACACGTCTTCAGCACAATGGAGGGACTCATTCGGGCCCACTCGACTTGCTGACGTCCAGGGAGAAGAGTGCTTTGCGGACCGAGCGCTGTGTAAATCGCACATCCGGCATGGAGCACTCACATCGCGGGATGGTCGGCGGTGTGTTCCCCCCGTCATCTAGAGTCGAGTTGGACGCAAAAAGAGAGCTCAACAGATCGGCTTTCTCCTTTGCGGCATGGGCCAGTGAGTCGTCCTCTCTGTGCAGAGATGGAAGAGATGGCTGACAGAAGTTCCCTTAGACAGCCTTGGCGAGAGACCAGAATGCACGGGTTCCCGAAGGAAGGCAAACTAGCTTCCAATTCTGCCGATGTGCTCAGACCTTGCCTTGGCAATGACGCTTTTGAAGGACCTGGAGGCGGAATTATACTTCTTTTTAAGTGTGCTGGTGTTTACATCCGAGACGTTGATGCGTCAGCCCAGGCCTGGTAGCACTCCTGCTTATAGCGTGATGCTATTTTACAGGAGCGACCAAACCATGGCTGGGATCTGCCTCCGATGGGGCACCACAGAGGATGGAATAAAAAGTTCCATACCCTGAAGTACCACATCAGCACAGAATCGGCAACAACGTTGGGATCCTTCCGGCGAGAAGCAAACCCGCCCCCAAGGGTAGGGGTGCAAAAAAAACCGCATCCCGTCCCAATCAGCTGACCTATAGTGCCAAACACGGCGGCAAGCTGTAGATCGCAACTGCGATTGGAGCGTGAGGGGCACCGTACTCCGGATCAGACAATGGTCCGAAGAGCCCAGAGGTGCATCGACGGAGACCTGATATCCGTCCGGATGAGAGGTCAGCAGAAGGTCCAACAGGGAAGGTACATGGTCTTCCACATCTGGGATCCGCGTAGGCGAAGTAACCAGTTGTGTTAAACCATATGCCAAAGCAAAGTCATAGACAGATCTACCCGCATGATCGGTTAAACGAGAACCAAGCCATTCAGCGTGGAGGGCGTTGAAATTACCGAGTATCACGATCTCTGCGGATGGGACCTGTTGTAGCACGGAGTCTGCAGCCATTTGGACGTGGTCTATGAGTCGGTCTGTGTCGGCATTACCGCTATGGGACCTATAGAGGCACCCGTAGACGCGGGGATGGTCGTCGCTGTCTACACGCAGCCATAGGATGGAGAGGTCCGTACCTTCAAGACTGCCGAGGCGTCGAAAATAAATGTCCTCTCTGACATACACGCAAACTCCAGCCCTGGGCACAAAGGAGTGTTCTAATTTGTACCCCGGGTAGGAGAGATAGGAAGTATCAGCCGGAGAGGACACCTGTGTCTCGGTTAGAAAGAGCAAGGCCGGCTTTGCTATCTCCAGATGGTAGTGGACGGCGTTAAGGTTTGATTGAAGTCCCCTGATATTGCAGAAATCCACGGTATGCGTGGCAGGGGTTGCCTTTGTTTTCTTGCTCCGCTTGCCCCGAGCAGGTTTCGTCTTGAGCGGAATTTCGCCCCCCCCCCCCCCCAGAATACGCGGGGCAGCCTGAGCACTCACGCCCAGGAGTGGAATAGTTTGGTCGTGGATGCTCAGAGAGGGATTCTCCAGGGAGCTGGTATCCTCCTGGGGTAGTCTTTTATTTCATTCCACTACCATGTTGATGGGGGGGGGGGATTGGGCCTCCGGCCACCTGCACTCACCAAGCGCAACGCAGAGGTAAACCTCTACTTCACGCTGGTATTCTGTGAGGTCGTGGTACCACCCCGGTTCGAGCTGGCCCATTCGTGCGACAGCAAAAGCTACCGCTTGGCTCTACCACTGTTAAAACCTCTCTTTTTGGCCTCAAAAATCCTTTAAGAAATGAGAAGATATATTTGCGTACTTAAATGATTGTTATCTACCATCAAAGTAAAAATGTAATATATATTTCTGAAACAGCCCGAAACACTTAAAGTAAATCAATACTCGATTATGAATTATTCATTCTACACGCGGGCAATAATGGAAGGTGAATATGATTTTTCTTTTATATGGAGGTACGCCAGTGAATAGCTGGAATTGCCTGCGATCGACTGATAATAACTCATTGATTGTTTACAACCGCGCGGATTTGAAAAACGACAATGTATTTTTTTTCAGAAATGTTTTGTTATTTTTTTAACAGCCGCTTTGGTTATCTAGGACAAACAAGTTATAACAATTATTAATTTATTCATTCACTCATTTGAATAAATATACGTTTTATACAGACTACACAGATTACCTTATAGGGGGGATATTTGCCATAGTTGCCACGCTTGGAGAGATATTTGAGGAGATATATGGATGCTACCTGCTTTCTGGAAATTAAATTTAACTGTTACAAATGTAGATTCATTTCGTATTTTTATGTATTTTGTGACTTTCCTATTTAAAGTGACATGTTCAAATTTACCACAAATCTTAAGAGACGACAAAGGGGAACAAACCAGGAGATGAACAGCATCGTCTTTCTAATAACAAATAAAAATTCAAAAAACTGCGGAGATACTAAATCAAAATGCAAATGGGTTGTCGCCCCTTTTTTTTTTTTTTTTGCGGATGGAAAATCATCTAATGACGCCTTTCGCTGTGGGTGGAGCGGAAGGGAGTGTCAGACTTTTACTGACTAAAAACCATCCGTGTTCCTTCAGTGCCCTTACGTTCCGGAGCCGCGGTATCTCTTTCGAACAGCCCGCAGCCCCGGCAGGCGTCGGCCCTTGCGGGCCCCTTCACGCTGCTGACAGCTCTTTGAGGCGCGCGTGGAACAAAACGCGCCGTCGACACGGCCTGTCGTCGTTAGACGGACGGACGGCGAGCTACCCATTGCTCGCCGTCCACAGGCCCGCGCCTACGGTGGTCGGGGGCCACGACGTAGCCCCCGACGCCCGGGGCGTCTCCCGCGGCGGCCGGGAAGGAAAGCTGTTGCTCTTTCCTTCTCCCGCTCCGCCACCTCCTTCGCTAGCATCACTGCTTCGCAGAAGGTGGCGACGGCATCCCATTCCGTCTCGCTCCGGACCATGGCTTCGACCAGGGCCGGACGCGAGAGGTCGCCGCCGTCTATCGCCGCTACGAGGACACGGCGGTGCTCCGCCCAAGTAGGGCACACCTCCACGGTGTGCTCCACCGTGTCCTCCGGTCGATCCTCGCAGTGGGAGCACCCGGGCGTTTCCTCCCGCCCGATTCGGTGCAGGAACCTCCCGAACATACCGTGTCCGGTGAGGACCTGCATCAGGCGGAAGGTGAGGACGCCGTGGCGTCTCTCAAGCCACTCCTCAAAGAGGGGTCTTATCGCCGCTATAGTGGCGTGCCCAGCACGGGGTTGCGACAGTCGCTCTCTCCATGTCGCCATGAGATCATGCCGGAAGTCTGTCCGCTGCGCGACAACTTGCCGCGGCAGCGGGGTTTCCCCCCGGCATAGTGCCTCCGCGCGCCATTCGTGCAGACGCGCGAGGACTATCGCCTCCAGATCCCATGGCGGCAATCCCGAAAGGAGGCTCGCCGCCTCGCGGGAGATCGTGCGGTAGCCGCGAACCATCTTTACGGCAACCACCCTTTGGGGCGCGTTTAGGTGGTGGACGGGCAAGCCGCGCCAAACCACGCGCCTACACCGGGGCCCCGTAAAGGGCCATGGACCTCACGATCCCCGCGTAGAGCCTCCGGCAGGAGGCGTTTGGCCCCCCCAGGTTCGGCAGGAGCCGCCTGAAGGCAGCCCCGGTCCGTTCCAGTTTGGGAGCCAAACGTCGGAAGTGCTCAACGAAGTTCCATCGGCCGTCGAGGACGAGTCCTAGGTGCTTCAACGTCGACTCGACGCCGATGGATACCCCTCCTACCATCACTGAGGATCCCGGTGGTGGCCTGTTCCGAGGACCATGGAAGTGCATGGCCTCGGACTTGTGCAGAGCCACCTCGAGACCCAGTTGCCGGATCCTCTCAACGACTATCGCAACCCCGCGTGTCATAGTTTCCGCCGCCGCCTCGTACGACCCCCCTTGTGCCAGTACCAGCGTGTCGTCAGCGTAGCAAACTACGCTGACGCCGGTAGGGAGGTCGGCGCGCAGCACCCAGTCGTAACCGATGTTCCACAGGGGCGGCCCCAGAACCGAACCCTGTGGGACACCGCACGACATCTCTCGCCGGTTCCACTCACCGTTTCGACCGGGGTAGATGACGGCCCTGTCCGTCAGATAGTCCCCGACTATACGACGGAGATAGGTCGGCACCCGGTGATACCGGAGTGCCTCCCTAATGCAGCTCCAGGGCATGGAGTTGAAGGCGTTGGCGATGTCGAGAGACACCGCCAAGACAACCCCCCCCCCCCCGGCCACTGCATCCCCCGTCGTGAGGGCTCTCACGCGCAAGATGGCGTCCACCGTAGAGCGCCTCTTGCGGAAACCAAACTGGTGTTCCGCAAGATCCGGCCCCGTCCCCGCAAGGTGCTCGGCGAGGCGGTTTGCAATTACTCTTTCAAAGAGCTTGCCCACCTCGTCGAGCAGCACCACGGGCCGGTATGCGGACGGAGAGTCCGCAGGGCGCCCCGGCTTCCGAATGAGGACCAGCTTCCCCGTCTTCCAACGAAGCGGGAATTGGCCTCTCTCCAAGCATGCGCTTAGGAGCCCCTCCAGTCGGGGCCCGAGAGCCTCCGAGGCCAGGACCCAGGCTTTGTCAGGCAAGCCATCGGGTCCTGGGGCGGTATTCCTGGCCTTGAGCCTACGTACCGCCACTCTCAGGTCTACCCCGGTCCCTTCCGGGATGTCGTCGTCGTCGGGTTGTCGCCCCTGAGGTCTAAGATGGAGTGCGCCGTTTCCAGTAAAAAGAGTTTTAGGGTTCTGTTTAACTCATATGAAACACAATGTATTAAATTGCTATTCTCGGTCCCGGTCGAGCCGATCCATTTGTGCTACAACCATAATAATAGCTGCAGCATGGCTCTACCACGTAAGGTATCGAACTATCGAAAAAGGCGACTGTGAGAAATACTAGAGAGGTGGCATGGCCCCCGGCAGATGGCAGCATAAACATCCTACTTACGCCAGGCATAAAATACTTATACTGCAGACGGGGAGCAGCGTTAAAGGTACGGAACGTCTAACGTAAGCCTGCTAACCGTGGTGATTTATATAATATATAAAATACTAATTTCAATATTAAATGAGTTAGCTAATTCATTAAATAAAATTTTTAGTTCGATGTGAAATAAGTGGCAAAATTAAATATTTTGTACAAACGACTTCAATATAAATAAAATGAGAACATCATCAATGTAGTCGAAGTCAATTAAATACGCATTATTAAAGATAACACAACAAAGTTATCTTTAATAATGAGTTCAGATATATATAAAATTTATATGGGACCACATAAAAAACGCCCGCTTTCAAATAAAAACATAATTATCAAAATCGGTTCATCAAGAAAAATGTTCTGAGGTAACACACATAAAAAAACCCAAAGTACCCAGAATCGAATTGAGTCCTTTCTTGAAGTCGCTATAAATACAAAACATTTATTCCAAAGATAAGTTTAAAAATGAATACATATTCGTTGAGATCTTCTCTTTATTACCTAATTTTACGCAAGGAAGGATCTAGTAATGATCTCGACTGTTGCCGATCTTGGGTGACTAACAGATTGAGTACACTCTTGTTATTAGTTTATGATAGTTTGTTATTGATCATCGTATTACATTCTCGTCTTACATTCTCGTATTTACATACTCGATTGCTTTTATGTCGATTATCAATAGATTTTTATGAAATTTTCAGCATGATTTAGTGTTTACGTAAGATTATATTGTTGGATGAACAGTGATGAATTACTTTGCTGTCAGTCTGTACTAGGTACTAGGTATATTTTGATGAAGTTTTTTTATTTTTATAATCTAATCATACTTGAAATTATTTCATCCACACTTGATCTCGTTAAATAAATTGTAATGTAGGGCGCGGAAAATGGCTTCACTACAAGAGGTAGACCTTTTTTACTTAAATTTGTCTAATTGAACTAGTAATGAGCCAATAAAAGTTATAAAAATCGTTTGAACAAATGTTTTTTTTTTTACTTAACGTATTAAAATGAAATGAAACTAAATATTAAATTTATTTCTTCGACGTAAGTAATAAAAAATTGGTTGTCAAATGTATTTTTTAAACCATCTAGGTATTGTTGCAAAAGAAACGGCGTAAGAAACTCCACAGGTATCCTCTTTTTTGTCATTTATACTATATATTTATATATATGCAATTTATAACGTATACACGTTAGAACGTTCTAGATGGTTTCAAAAATTTCAGGAGATGAGGATGTAGTGCGTTTAAATTCGTTGAATGTACCAGGATTGCCATTACACTGTCTTAAATTGAAAGTTGGTTCACCAATAATTTTACTACGAAATCTGAACTCAACAAAACTGTGAATTTGTACAAGACTGCATTAAACAACTACAGAATAAAATTATCGAAGCCAGTATAACGGGTAAAGAAAAAGGACAAACGGTATTTATACTGCGAATAGCTTTAATATCGACGGGATTGCCTTTCAGTTTTAAGCGATTACAGTTCCCAGTCAAGTTGGCTTATAGCATGACCATCAATAAAACACAGGACCAAACATTCCTCTATTATGGCGTTAATTTGAGAGAATCATGCTTTTCACACGGTCAATTGTACCTCACATACTCAAGAGTTTGGTCACCTCGAAGATTGTTCCCTTACAGTCCAAATAATAAAACAACAAATGTTGTATATAAGCAAGTTTAGTGAACAAAAATTTAAAGATTTTGTTCACTAAACTTGCTTGATTCGATAAACAAACTATTTTCGATTTTGATTCATAATTATTTTAATGAGTCAAACAATCAGATTATTTCGTATAATACTATATACAATGTACTTCTAATGGTACAAAGATTTTTGTATAATATATAAGGCAGAAAAACTGATTTTGTAACCATTAAGCGTGCGATGTATTTTGACCCGGGCAACGCCGGGTTTTACTGTTAATATTCTTATATTTACAAAGGAGCGCTTAAAATTAATCTCAAAATCAAAATCTGTGGTAGACGTCAGGCAAATAGCTCACTTCAATGTTTTAAAATGGATTGAGATAGCCTTTTCGCTACTTGTGCACCAGAATCCATTAGTCTTATTACAAATTCGAATATAACAAGAGTTACTACACTAAAAGCAGTAGGATCTCAATGTACTCAGGTTGAAGGTTTTATAAAAAAAATGTTCTGTAATTAATAATACTAATATTAACAGTCCAAGGCTGGGGGCGAGTAACGAATGCCAACTGGGGCCTTCCATGGCATTAGAAAGTCATCTACAATACAGCACCGCCTGCTAAGCAAATAACAGCACGACGTGACTCAATTAAATTAAGTGACTTAAAAATATTTAACATAGTATAATACCCATCCGATAAGCAATATTTTTTCATCACGACTCCTTCTGACGTAGTGTAGACGGCCTTGGCGGCTATATGGAAGCGAGATGGAATAATATCATCATCGTTTTGGGCCTTGAGGTCGTCTAAAATCCCCCATGAACATGGTAGTGGAATTAAATAAAAGGCTACCCCAGGAGGGTACCAGCATCCCTGGACTCTGGTGCCTCTATAGGTCCCATAGCGGTAACGCTGAATCAGACCGACTCATCGACCACGTCCAAATGGCTGCAGACTCCGTACTACAACAGGTCCCATCCGCAGAGATCGTGATTTTTAACGCCCACCACCATGAATGGCTTGGTTCTCGTTTAACCGATCATGCGGGTAGATCTGTCTATGACTTTGCTTTGGCATATGGTCAAACACAACTGGTTACTTCGCCTACGCGGATCCCAGATGTGGAAGACCATATATATCCCTGGTGGACCTTCTGCTGACCTCTCATCCGGACGGATATCAGGTCTCTATCGATGCCCCTCTGGGCTCTTCGGACCATTGTCTGATCCGGATTACGGTGCCACTCACGCTCCAATCGCAGTTGCGATCTGCAGCTGGCCGCCGTGTTTCGCACTTTAGCTCAGATGATTGGGACGGGATGCGGTCTTTTTTTGCATCCTACCCTTGGAAGCGGGTTTGCTTCTCGCCGGAAGATCCCAGCGTTGTTGCTGATTCTGTTGCTGATGTGGTACTTCAGGGTATGGAACTTTTTATTCCATCCTCTGTGGTGCCCATCGGAGGCAGATCCCAGCCATGGTTTGGTCGCTCCCGTAAAGTAGCATCACGCTATAAGCAGGAGTGCTACCGGGCCTGAGCTAATGCATCAACGTCTTGGGATAAACACCAGCACACTTAAATGAAGTATAATTCCGCCTCCAGGTCCTTCATAAGCGTCATTGCCAAGGCAAGGTCTGAGCACATCGGCAGAATTGGCGAGAAGCTAGTTCGCCTTCCTTCGGGAACCCGTGCATTCTGGTCTCTCATCAAGGCTGTCTAAGGGAACTTCTGTCAGCCATCTCTTCCATCTCTGCACAGAGAGGACGACTCACTGGCCCATGCCGCAAAGGAGAAAGCCGATCTGTTGAGCTCTCTCTTTGCGTCCAACTCGACTCTAGATAACAGAGGGAACACGCCGCCGACCATCCTGTGATGTTAGTGCTCCATGCCGGATGTGCGGTTTACACAGCGCTCGGTTTGCAAAGCACTCTTCTCCCTGGACGTTAGCAAGTCGAGTGGGCCCGATGGAGTCCCTCCCATTGTGCTGAAGACGTAAGCTCCGGAGTTGGCACTAGTTTAATGCGTCTTTTCCGGTACTCTTACTCCCAAGGCGTATTCCCGAATTCACGGAAGACAGCTTTGGTCCACCCGATCCCTAAAAAAAGCAACCGTTCAGACCCGTCCAACTACAGGCCTATCGCCATCACATCCTTGTTCTCCAAAATAATGAAATCCATTATAAACTGCCAGCTCATGAGGTACCTTGAGAATCACGGTTTTCGTCGGGGTCTATCAGCTGGTGATCTGCTAGTCTATCTGACTCATAGGTGGGTGGAGGCAGTAAAGTCCAAGGGGGAGGCATTGGCCGTTAGTTTGGATATAGCGAAGGCCTTCGATCGGGTCTGGCACAAAGCGCTTCTTTCGAAGCTTCCTTCCTGTGGGCTTCCCGAGAAATTGCGCAAATGGATCAACAGTTTCCTTGCTGTTCGGACCATCAAGGTTGTAGTAGACGGCGCATGCTCTGATTTCAAGTCTATCAACGCTGGTGTTCCATAAGGCTGAGTGCTATCACCAACGCTGTTTCTCCTGCATATCAATGATATGTTGCTATTTGGTAGCATTCATTGCTATGCAGACGACAGCACTGGTGATGCCTTATATACCGGCCATGCCAATATTTCTCGGGAAAACGTCGTCGAGTAACGGGACAAACTTGTGTCTGAAGTCGAGTCTTTGCTTAACAAAGTCTCGGATTGGGGCCGACTAAATCTAGTACAGTTTAATTCCCAAAAGACATAAGTTTGCGCGTTTACCACTAAAAAGAACGCCTTTGTCGTATCTCCTCAGTTTCAAGGCACTCCCCTTGCTGCCTCAGCTAGTATCGGAATCCTTGGCGTCGACATATTGAATAGTGTGCAGTTTCGTGGTCACTTGGAAGGGAAGGCCAAATTGGCCTCTAAAAAGCTTGGCGTGCTCAGCAGAGCGAGACAGTATTTCATGCCGGCACATCGCTTGCAACTTTACAAAGCGCTAGTTCGGCCCCACATGGAATACTGTTCTCATCTCTGGGCCGGGGCACCCCAGTGCCAGCTCCTTCCACTTGACCGCATCCAGCGCAGAGCGGTTCGAATCGTCGACGACCGAGTTCTTTCTGATCGGCTCGATACACTGGCACTGCATAGAGATGTTGCATCTCTTTGCGTATTTTATCGCATCTATCACGGGGAGTGCTTTGAGGAATTTTTCGGACTAATTTCAACCGCTCAATTTCACCATAGCACATCGCGACAAAACTGGCGTTACCATCCCCATGCCATCTGGATGATTGGCGGTCCACGACTGTGCGATTTAGAAGAAGTTTTCTCCCTTGCACGACTTCCTTGTGAAATCAATTACCACCAGCGAATTTTCCGGACCGATACGACTTAGGAACCTTCAAGAAAATAGCTTACACCTTTCTAAAAGGCCGGCAACGCATCTGCAATTCCTCTGATGTTGCGGTTGTTCATGGGCGGCGGTAGTCACTTACCATCAGGTGAGCCGCAAGCTCGTTTGCCCCCTCTTCTATAAAATAAATTGGGAGTCCTCGGATGATAGTTACATTCCTCTGGGTGGGCGTTTGTCTAAAAACAGAATTGCTTGGCGCGCAGGTGATTAGTCACACTGCGAAAATCGTCAGTCGTGTCTACGAATACGCGGGTGCCCTGACCGACGTTTTACACCTTCGGGCAGTATATTTTTATTTATCTATTTATTTTAAATGTTAACACCTTAATAACTAGGGTAACAAAGGGCAGACTTAATGCCTAATGGCATTCTCTGCCAGTCAACATTTCGTCTGATAATAAATTAATAGCGTAGACCATGGAAACATACCTATCCTTGATTACGAATCAAAATGCATATGCTTTGATCCACCAGTACAAACTAACTAAGTGGAGTTTTTGTTTTATAGAATAAAGGTGACAAACGAGCACACATTCTACCTGATGGTAAGTAGGTGCCGCGGCCCATAGACATCTCTCATCTACATTTATCATCAATTATGAATCAAAATGCAGATGCGTTATCATCCGTGAGAACTAAGGTGGATTGCCGCATTTCCAGTAAGAAGGGTCTCCGTTTCTCTTCACTCACCTTTCGAAACTCAGCAGCAATTAACTGCATTTTTACGCTGCTATTTTTTTATGTGAGATCATGGCCCTTCCCCGGTCAAGTCGTCCCATTCGTGCTGTAACCTTAATGTAGCTGCACCATGGCTCTACCACGTTTAAAACTAAAAGTAAGTAAGTATAACATTCGATTTTATTAAATTAATTTTCGTATTTAAGTAACTGCGTATTGTCTATGACAAATTTCAATCATCCATGTGGTATAACTCATAAAAAGCCCTCTGTGAAAGACAGACAAACAGATGAAAGGAAGAGGATTAAACAAGAATTCTGATGGTAGTCTTGGTATGGAATACTAAAAATTATACTTTCATTACCGTTCCGTTACAGCCCATCAAAGTCTGAAAATAGGTCTGCGCTGTTGCATACTTAGGAAGGGTTTTTGATAAAGTTGCCAGGCTTGACAAGTAATCTACTTGATGATAATAAATAATGCTTTATTTTTGTATAAGTTTGTAATCTTGGAAAAGCGAGTACTAACATACTTTTACAAAAATAATACAAAAATTGCTAATAAACAATTTGAAGAACTCCGGTCACTTCTCATTTGTATTACAGCCTTTATTTCTGTTATAGCAGTTTTAAGTTTCCTACGGACAATACAAATGCAAATAAAGCTGACCATGCTACGCTGAGTTTGTGGACGAAAATAATAACCCGTAACTTTTACGCTGTGCCACCGAATAAATAACCCCGGACGCATTTGAAGTAACAGTCTGACTTATTAAAATGTTATTTAACACTGAAATTATTTTAAATGAAAATGGCATTGTCTTAGCTTTAGTGGGTGTTAATTTTATTTATTCAATTTTAATTTTAAGTATGAAAATTTCACATTTAAAAGAGGACGTTTTTTGTTATGAAGACGAGAGTTTGCTTGGAGCTAAAAGCCGGCCCCTTTAAAATAAGTACAGTTAACTGATCCTGGGTATCCTCATATTATATTATTATAAAATTAATATAACCTTAACCTAGTAATTTAAAAAATGCAGTAAAAGAGACATTCAAACCCCAAACTAATTTTAGTTTTTTATTTTAATTTTGGTGTTTGTGGCTCAAGTGTAGTATAGAAAGGACCAGAAGGAACTAAAGACCTCAGGTAGATGGGTTTTATTATTTATATATGCTATGTGTATTTTACTATGACTAAAGACAGAAAAAAATGGTCCAATGTGTAAATTATTGGTTAAAAAATAGTGACAAACGATGATATCCGGGCCGCGTGTTATGTATTTGAAGAATAGGTTTAATATAAACAGAACTTTTTAGAAACGTTGTTTGTCTGTCTGACCGCACAAGCATCACGCAAAAATCCTTTAACGGATTTTGATGCGACTTTCACTTCAGTGTTACGTAAGGGTTGAGCCGTTAGGATAAATATATATCTTCACGCTGTATATTATAAGAGCTGCGTAGTAGGCATATTATTTGTTCCCTTTTGCAGGTACAAAAAGTTTTAAAATTTACGTTTCCGTGGGATTTCAAAATTACGTTATCCAATGTTAGTTGTTCTTATATTGCTCTTTTCTATTTTCTAAATAAGATAGTTTTTTATTTTGGAAATAGAATATGAAATAGAAATATGAAATTTGGACCGTAACTACTTTTATGACGTAGGCATCCACGGCACAATTTTGAAAAATTCAATGCTTAGTGCTTATATGATTAATTAGATTTTTTTTTCGATTTCGATTCGATTAGATATTTGTACTAATAAAAATTATTAAATAAATTATAAATGAATTAAAACAGCTGTTAAGTTACTGCTTACTTAAGATCGCTCTACCGTCTCTAAAAATTTCTCCCATACATAACTAAGCATATGCTTGTTCAAACACTCATCTTGCCTGTCATTGATTATGCAGATGTTTGTTACTCAGACTTAACCCTTTCGCTGTCCCGTGCACCACATATAGGTCATTGCTATTGTCTTACTATTGTGTTTTAAAACCGGATAGTGAACGTTTTAAACCAAAATCTTCTCAATAAGCTTGAGCGCCTTCTTTATAACTGCATTAGGATTATTTTCGGTCTTCGATTATATGACCATATATTAAACAAACACTTGAGGATTATAAACGTATGATCACGACATATATCGCGTAATGTAAGTGGATAAGACAAGGCTCATATGGATATATTTAAATCCTGCGTGATTAAGCTTTATAAAATAGATTGATAAACATAAGTTATTATAAAATATTAAAATTTCATTTGGATAGATATTATTATTAAAACTAAAACTTTTTTTATTACAACTAATAAATATCATCTATTTTCAATTTCAACATTGTTACTTTTTTATAGGATAAGGGTGACAAACGAGCACACAGTCCACCTGATGGTAAGTGGTTGCTGCGGCCCATAGACATCTACATCTATCCTCTATTACAAATCAAAATGTTGATTCGTTGTCACCCGTGAGGACTAATATGGAATACCTCATTTCCAGTAAAAGGGGCCTCCGGCCACCTTCAGTTTTGTATACAATCTATTTTTTTTAATTTAGTAAATGTTTTAATAGGAAATACTTTACTGCTGCGATTTGATACAGAGAGAAGTGCTCCTCTTAATTTATAGTTAACATAGATTTAAATATATATATATATATATATATATATATATATATATATATATATATATATATACATAACTAAAACAAATAATAATACTTTGCGTCTCTGTTTATAACTTTTATAAAGTTTTACTAATAAACTTAAAACTAAATACCACATATTATTATTAAAACTAAGACTTTTTTATTACAACTAATAAATATCATCTACTACGGTGATTATGTGTTTTATTAAAGTGATTAAGACAATTTACAACTATTTTGATAAATTTATTAAACGATTCCAAAGTTGCTTTCTTTTCCATCGATTCTAATATGATATAGGGTGACACTCTGAGTTTGTTGCAAATTGTCTCGTGATTAAACCTATGCCCAGAGAAAACAGGACATTGTTCTAAGAGATGGGTCAGCGGTTGAGACGAGGTGCCATCGCATGGGCACTTATCGTCGTCTGTGATTTTAAATCTATATTAATAAGATTTATGAAATTCGTGATTTGTAAAAAACTGAGTCATATGAAAACTTGTCGTGATTAAGGATCTAATTTTTTTAATGCCTTCTAAACTAGGTAACTAGTTCTTTAGTGTTTCGGCCTTGTTCAACGCTATCATATCTTGCTTGCCAGCCGGTTAGATTGTCTTTTTTGATTCTGTGCTTAACGTAAGAGATGGGCGTAGCAAAGTAATCCGGCTTTTTGTGTAATCTGGCTCCGGCATTAGCCGCTAAGTCAGCTGCCTTGTTACCAGTGATGCCAACATGACTTTTGATCCAAGCCAGATCTATTCTGCCTCTATTGCATGTCTTGATACATAATATGATGTATTTGTGTTACAATTAGGTGTAGGAAGACGCTGCTGCCCACCTCCTGATTTGTTTCTCTCTGTCGCCTCCTACGACACCCACGGGATGATACGGGGTAGTGGATATTCTTACGCCGCACTCAAAATTAAGTTAAATAAAATACGATGAAACGTAAGCGAAACCCTCTTGTAACTGGATTAATGTGGGTCGAAAGTGCATTACTAGAAAGATGTCTTACCTTTTTTTCTTAAATATACTTTATTTATTGACCATTCATTACAGCCAATTTAAAATCTTCTATTGAATATTTGATAGGCCGTAATTTGCCGGCTTGGCTAGCTACTGCAGGTTTTAATGTTTTTGATTTCTTATCAGAAAGAAGTTATTGTCAATCTCATGTTTCAGTTTTCCTCCGTCACATTCTAAGACTTCCACAAAAAATTTGGCGCTTAGACTTATTACTTCATATTTAAGTAACAGAACTCAAAAAGTCGTGATCAATGGTAAAGGTTCCTCCGGATCGGTAGCACAGCTAGATTAGAGTATTTTAGTTACTTTCATAGCGTAATGTCTTACGGAATTTTGCTATGGGGTAATGCGACTGATATTGAAGCTATATTTGTTTTGCAAAAGAGAGCCGTTCGGGCGATTTATAATCTAAATTGTAAAGAGTCCCTCAGACAAAAATTTAAAGAAATAAACATATTAACTTTGGCATCGCAATATATTTATGAAAATGTAATGTATGTACATGAAAACATAAATAGCTTTAATAAGAATAAGGATGTGCATACTTTAAACACTAGGAATAAACATAAGCTTGTAATACCAGTTACTGATGGGTCTCTTATTGTTTTCCATTCCATACAATATAAATTATACGACAAAATTGAAGGTCACATTTTGTTGATGAACAAGAGGCTTGTGTTAGATTAGCCCAACTAGAAAAACCAAAACGGTATGAAGACTTATAAACAAATCCTTAATTGTAAAACTATATGATAGAGCGCTCGTATTGTTTTATCTATCTGCCCATGCTGGTGTTCTAATGGTTGGTTAGTAAAGGGTTTCGGTTTCATTGAGAACCGTTTCATATTGCAAAATGACATGAAGTCAAATACTGCTTCAAAAATTTACCACAGTTTTACATTTTAAATTTGACGTCATTTTCCGCACGATTATAGTCTGTATTGTTATATTATATACACTGCACTATAATAAAAAAATAACAACCGAATTCAGAGAGCTAATTATAATATATTAACTTATTAGCTTCTGAATTCAGGGCTTTCACTTTATTTTCGACACAGATGGCGAAACAACCACCATAAGTTTTCCAGACCTTAATTATTGTAACTGATATTGGACAGCGGCGTATACATTATGTGTGGCCATGATAAACATCGTCAATTCGTCTGTTATCCTTGGCAATAGCGCCTAATTCTTCTACCTCTGAAGATAGCAAATTCAAATAATGTACGGTTACTGTATATCGATGGTGATGGCGACTATAGTTCGAAGTATACGTGTTTTTAAATGTAACGTAATGTAGTAAACTTGTATTAAAATGTAATAAACTTCACTATAAAAAATAATTAAACAAAAGAAACATAAAATTATACATTTAACTTAATCGGCTCGAAAGGAATGAACAAGGACGCTGAATACTTTAATCCTGCTACATGAAATAAGACTTGTTTTAAGGTTATAAATAAAGGCAGTCCCCTCGTTTTTGCAAGATAATGAGGCAGAAGAAATTCCATATTGCCCTGTGGCGGGACAGCGAACATAAATAATATAGGTTTTAGACTGTTTAGACTTATAATTTTTTAGTTTATAATTTAGGCTGCGTCAACGGAGATCTAACTCCTGTTGCTCCTATAATTAAAAATTTCGGACTTACATTAGTCCAATAACATAAATGAATATATTACTTTTATTTACAACTCATAATCATCATCAACATCCTTAACAATCCCACTGGTGAACAAAGGCCTCCCGCAAGGAATATCATAAAGCACGGTCCTGAGCCACCCGCATCCATCGAATTTTTGCATGTCTTACCAGGTTGTCACTCCATCTTGTGGAGGGTCACCCTACATTCCGCCTACCGGTACGAGGCTGCCATTCGAGAACCTTTCTTCTCCTTTAGTAGTCGGTTCTTCAAGCTATGTGGCCGGCACATTGTTACTTCAGCTTACTAATCCGTTAGGCAAAATCGGTTACTCTGGTTCTACTGCAGACATCCTCATTTGTAAGTCTTTCATGCAGAGAAAGCCTGAGCAATGTCTCTTCATAGCTCGCTGAGCGACCTTGAGCTTCCTCATACGGACAGCAGTGGTGGACCAAGTCTCATATCCATACATCATCACTGGCCACACGCACTGCTTTACAACTAACATAATTAATTTTATTATTAATACTTCTAATTTAAAATAATAGAATAATAAAATATTCTATATATAATAGAATTAATAAACCAAGTATAGGGTTTAGAAATATGCACTATCCCATATCGTCCTTATGTCGTACATACGTACGTTCGTAGATGTTTTAAGTTTCCCTGTCCGCGTAACAGACACAATAGTTAAACAATTGAAATGTTCATATATGATTCATGTGACAAGGAAAGGGTTAAGTAACAAACCAGGTGATGTGCAGTAGAGTCCTCTTAGTAACAACTTGCTAAATAACCCGCTTGTCAAGCGAGGAAACTTTAGCAAATAAATTATGAAGCAATCTATGGGGAGGCCTATATTCAGTAGTAGACGAATAAGATTAGATGGTAACCAAGTACCGTTACCGTTACAGTCTATTTAACTCCACTGCTGAATAAAATTCTCCCCCATAGATTGCCTCATAGGGGGATATTTACCGTAGTTGCCACGCTTGGCAAGCGGGTTGGGAACCGCAGTTTATTTTTATTTTTGATCGTTACTAAGAAGACGCAGCTGCCCATCTGATTTGTTTCCCTCTGTTCCTCTTACGACACCCACGGGATGATATGGGGTAGTGGATATTCTAACACCGCGAGTACACAGTAAAAGTAATATATTAATAGAATAATATGCATAGATATTTTAAGAAAGAATAATTTCATATTCTTATATAAGAATCATAATAATAATAATAATGTCCTCCAGATCGAATTTCGGCCACGGCGGCCAGTCTCAACGGAGACTAGTCATCGGCGCAGGACAGGATTATAGTGCCCAAGTGTATGCGCAAGCACAGGTGCACTCTCTAATCCCTCACTCTCATAGCCCGATGGGACGGTAAACCGACACGACTGGAGAGATATCAGACGCAGGACCAACGGCTTTACGTGCTTTCCGAGGCAGCGAGTAAAGCACCGCCAACTTCCTGACTCCGGGCAGCTACTGAGAATTTCTTGATAGAAAAACTCAATAACTGATTTTTGGCCCGACCTGGGATTCGAAGCCGGGACCTCATGATCAGCAGTCGCACTACTATAACCACTACATCAACGAGGCAGTGAAATAATAAGAATTATAAGAATAAGAATCATATGCACCGTTCAATGAAAATGAAAAGATTTTTCTGACAATGTCTATGTGACGACTCTGTTTTAAATGTGCAGAATTTTTAAACAGTGTATGTGTAATTAAATTATCACAAATTAAACTTATTCTAAGATGCACAACATTTTGAAAGAAGCAGGTGAATGTTCTTTTCTATGCCATTCCAGCTAAGCTGTGTGAATATAGAATGAAAGAAAAATGAGTGCACTCGAGTGAATATTCTTTCGAGTAAACCGTCTGATTCCGCCTGTAGAGTCGTGCCGCTTTGGAACAAATTGATATCAATAAACAAAGTACTTACTGCCTATGATTATGTGATTTAAAATTAATTTTGCAGTATTGAAAGTGATAATGTGTACAAATATGTAAAGATTTTAATCGACTGACAAACGAACTTAGACTCCGCCAGATGGTAATTGGTTACTGCAACACGTGGTCTCCTGCAATCAACTTCAAACAATTAAGATCACTACTTCGTCACCTCTGAACACTTAAAAAACCACGCTCACACATACATACAGTCTAGCAGTATTTAACTACATATATTAGCTATCCCTTGCTTTTGAAACCGGGACATCAAGCTAAATGAGTGCACTGTTATTTTATGGTCACCTCAATAGAAAGGTGGTACTTGACATGACATTGAAATGGCTATATAGTTCGGAGAACCGATAGCCAATAGGTTCTCGGCGCCATACGGATGGATGCAGGTGGATCGGAACTCGTACATAAGCCTTAGGAGGCTTTTTTGTTTATTTCAAAAATGTTAGCAATATCAACAAAATATATTATATTTTACCTATTTCAGTCAAAAACAATAGGGGTCATGATGCATATACGAGTACATACAATGTAACAAAAGGACAATAGAACTAAATTATTAGAGATTCTTGTGTTACAGCTATACTCCCATAAATCGAACGAACTCATAAACGAATCATTAACTACGAGCGGAAACAAAATCATCACTCATTCAAGTTTTATACATCCATCCATCAACTTACAAATTCCATTAAAATTTTATTGCAAAATCTGTTGCCAATTACTCGCTGAAAAGGTAAACACATCATTTTCAACATTCTTAAATCACTTTCATCGTTTTATGATTACTTCATTTTTCGCTCCAATGGACTCGATAATAATGTTGCTCGATTTGTTACTTATGTACACTTATCTCATTTTACGATTGTTTCTTTACAAAGTTCAATATTTATTTGTTTATTTAATTTTCTTTAATGCACCAAAAGTACATGTGGTGGACTTAATACCAAAGGACATTAAATCTCAATGAACCCGCCAAGAAGAGATAAATGTTTTAATTTCACGGACTCTCTTAATCATCCTGCGGATGAGTTTAGTTCCAGGCCTGATAAGTAAATATTCGACCTGCTGGAAAACGGTGATTAAACCCTAAATGATAAATTACACAATCTTCGCGTTACAAAAGCTTATCTACTCGTTCTTTTAAAACACCCATATTGTAATCGGGTGTGAAGGTAGATTCTGGCATTGACTTATTCCATTCCTTTGCTGTACAAATTAGGAAAGGTGAAGCAAACCTTTAATTAAAATACGTGAAATACCCATACTAAAGGGATGAGACCTGCCGAACGTCTTTTCCGATGGTAAAAAGGGAAGGCAGGAATAAACAATGTAATTCCTGCGCATACACGTCAGAATTTATTCTATAGAATACCTAGGGACAAGCTATTTTGAGTTGTACTCGATGTTGAGAAGATTGGTTACAAACAAGTAAATAGTCACAAATAAACATTTTACGCCTCTCCATAGATTCGAGCCATTCAGTTTTTTTGTGGTTGCTTTGGATTTGGATTCAATAAACTGCCCTAAAATCAATTACTCCACTTTGTTTAGTGGGAGTCGTAAGAGTCGATTATGGAAGTTACCCATCTTTTACAGACCTCCGATAAATTAACGATTTTTAATCGACATTATTCTAATTATAAGTGGAAAAGCCAAGCTGCAGCTATATTAGTTGTAGCACAAATGGGTCGGCTCGACCTGAGTAGGACCATACTCTCACGGAAAAAAAGTGTAAAATTGCAGATTAAGGCCGCTGTGTTTAATATGGTAATGTAAAGAACCGAAGACCCCTTTTACTGGAAACGAGGAATTCCATTTTAGTTTTCATGGGTGAAAATGCATCTACATTTTGATTCTTAATCAAGGATAAAGCATCCACTTACCATCAGGAGAACTGTGTGCTCGTTTTTCACCCCAATTCTCTAAATATGAAGTTGCGGATCGTAAATTTAAAATTTGTCAGTTCGAATCTGCCATTCGACTAGTGCACCACCCCTGACAAAAGTATTTTAAGCTTATCTAAATCAATACATGGTAATATTAGTAATGTTAATAACGATGCTAGTATTTTAACTAAAATATAACTTTATAACCACATCAATAATATCAGCTATAAAATATTAAGATCGACAGAGTTTTGGCACACTCAATATGAATGTTTGGACTGATAGCTGAGTTATAATTAAATTTAATGTCATATTATTATATACAAAATACTCTCTGGCAAATTAAGGCCTGTTTATCTGTCTCCTCTGACCAGTTCTGCACCTAGGTTGAATCTGTGCGTCCCTGGACCAGTAGTGTAGATATAAGATGAGGTGGATCTTAATGTTGATATAGAATAAATCATTAGGAATAAATAATTTAGAATAGAATTAATGATCTTACTGTGTTCTCTTGATGTTTTAATTTTGGTGTACTTTCGTGGAGCACATGGCGGTTGCACTCGCAGCATTCTAATTATTTAAATAACGGTGTGGATCGCGCATAACCCATAAGCGTGGCGATTTTAGTATAGGTTACCATAGATTTAGTAGAGGTTTCTAAAAACGAATCACGACGTAACTCCCAATGCTCGCATTCGTGAGCTGCAAAACAGTATGCTCCTAGATTACACTTGTTATATTCTCGACAGTACTTTAAATGAAAACAGATCTAGTGCTCTTTTGATTTATGTCACTTTTTACTGCTGTGCTCAAGCTCAAGATAACTAATTCGCATCCACATTCCAGTCTTTAGCTAGGCGCGCACTTGACGTGAGAGCTCTTGTCAACCTATCGCATGACAGCGTGTCGTTTCGCTTTGAGGCTTCTGTTTGATATGAAATAACTTTTCAACGTAACGATGCATGATTGCTAAAATACTCATTTGTTATAATGTTATACAAATATAAAATAAGTAATATATATATATATATATATATATATATATATATATATATATATATATATTTATTTAAATAAATAATACATATTGAAAGTCACTCTTTTGTTTAATTACCACTGGTTCGAAAAAACTCTGTCCTGAGAAGAACCAGCAAGAAACCCAGCGGGACTTTTTTTTTAAATAACAGCTTACAATCATCTATGTTACAACATTGATCACACAAAACAAATTAGAAATAGCTTGGTAAAGATCACCTCTTTCCCAGGGGTTATAAGGTATCATCCATAAATTCCTTAATATTATAATAACCCTTTTTATACAAACTTTGTTCAACAAAGTTTTTGAACTTTGAGCAGGTTAAATTTTGTATATTTTCTGGGATTTTGTTGCAAAAGCGTATACATCGCCCCAAGAATGAATTACCGACACGGTGGAGTCGCGTAACTGTACTACTTTGGCTTGTGTCTGTTCCTAGTATTAACAGAATGAATATCACTGATTTTTGTGTATATACAAGATTTTGTGTATGGATAAGATTTTAAATCATAGATTGCTGTTATGGCCCTCCTCTGTAAAACAAATATAATTTCAGTGTCAGTCGCGTGTCCTCTTAGCAAAATACTATACGATATTATGCTATGGAAATAGCTAAAGTAAACTAATCTAGCTGTTTTCCCATTGGTAAGATTTCAAATTTTATTTACAGCATATGCTACAGAACTAAGTCTGCTTGCTAATTTTGAAATATGGGGGCTCCAAGTTTAAGTTTTTAAGTTTTAAGTTTTTTTAGTTAAAAATATGTTTAGTTGTTTCTTAATGTTGTTTAGTATATAAGCATTAAAAATGTAAAAAAAGAAAACCTTTGTTATCGACTACAAAGGGGAATCGTCGTAGATTTTTAAATAATTATTTTGGTGTTATAAAACACTAAAGTCCATTTTTGACAAAAATCCTACTTGAGCCTAAAAATCCTTGACTTTCTCTCACCTCTTTTTTTGGCCTCAAAAATCCTTTAAGAAATGAGAAGATATATTTGCGTACTTAAATGATTGTTATCTGCCATCAAAGTAAAAATGTAATATATATTTCTGCAAAAGCCCGAAACACTTAAAGTAAATCAATACTCGATTATGAATTATTCATTCTACACACGGGCAATAATGGAAGGTGAATATGATTTTTCTTTTATATGGAGGTACGCCAGTGAATAGCTGGAATTGCCTGCGATCGACTGATAATAATTCATCGATTGTTACAACCGCGCGGATTTGAAAAACAACATTGGTTTCTTTTTTTCAGAAATGTTTTGTTATTTTTTTAACATCCGCTTTGGTTATCTACGGCAAACAAGTTATAAAAATCATTAATTTATTCATTCATTCATTTGAATAAATATACGTTTTATACATACTACACAGATTACCTTATAGGGGGGATATTTGCCATAGTTGCCACGCTTGGAGATATTTGAGGAGATATATGGAAGCTACCTGCTTTCTGGAAATTAAATTTAACTGTTACAAATGTAGATTAATTTCGTATTTTTATTATTTTGTGACTTTCCTATTTAATGTTCAAATTTACCACAAATCTTAAGAGACGACAAAGGAAAACAAACCAGGAGATGAACAGCATCGTCTTTCTAATAACAAATAAAAATTAAAAAAAACTGCGGAGATACCAAATCAAAATGCAAATGGGTTGTCGCCCCTGAGGTCTAAGATGGAGTGCGCCGTTTCCAGTAAAAAGGGTTTTAGGGTTCTGTTTCTCTACACTCATATGAAATACCATGTATAAAATCGCTATTCTACCCCGGTCGAGCCGATCCATTTGTGCTACAACCATAATAATAGCTGCAGCATGGCTCTATCACGTAAGGTATCGAACTATCGAAAGAGGCGACTGTGAGAAATGCAAGAGAGATGGCATGGCCCCCGGCAGATGCAGCATAAAAATCCTACATACGGCGGCTCTACACGTTGGCCAACACACTTGAGAATGTGTTGGTCAACAACGATGGCCATCGTGTAGAGCGGGTGTTTAAGCTACGTTGGTACGTATTGGAACGATGACCCACAAGTTGGCGCGAGATCCGTCTGGTGTCAGTTTTTTACAAAAGATCAAAGGTTTGTGGCAGAGTATTGGCCACCGCGTCCACACGTTGGGCGCACGTTTAGTTTGCTACGAGCTCTCAGAGTGATCGCACGCACGCACGCTTAAATTTTGTATTTACGCGTCGTATCTAGTATCTACAAAATGGCAGTAACTATAACCAATGAGGAAACTTTTCGCTTTATAGAGCTCTACCAACCCGAAAACTGTTTGTGGAACCCAAGAAATAAAAATCACAAAAATAAAAACATTGTATGTACTTAACTTAGTCTAGTAGTGATAACGTGTGCGCGTACCTCCTACTGTTATTTTGAAAATTAGTTACGTACAAAATTGTTTATTTTGTAATCTAATATATAAAAAATTATATTTCTTTGTTCGTATTTTTGCGCTGCCATACAATTCATCAGATTACGTTAAAACTTTGACATCTTATTGCTTGCACTTTCGGGAAGGTTATATGCATAGTACAATTGACTTACAGTAGGTGGCGCGTGTATCGTACCGACAATTTTTTTATAGGATAGGGTGACAAATGAGCACACATTCCACCTAATGGTAAGTGTTTGCTTTGAACCATAGACATTTACATCTATTCTCGATAAATTATCAAAATGCAGATGCATTGTCACCTGTGAGGACTAAGATGGAATGCCTCTTTTTCAGTGAAAAAGGGTCTCCGGTTCTCTACACTCACCATACGAAACACAGCAGTATCAAGCTGCCATTTTACGCTGGTATTCTGTGAGAGCGTGGTTCTGCCCCGATCGAGCCGACCCATTTGTAGTGTTTGCACAAATACACAAACATATATTTATATATAAGTCACAGTCTCGAGCGCACCGGTCAGTTACACGAGAGCCTCGGGCGAAAGTGGACGTGTTTAGTTAAGAGCGTGCCGAGCCTGTGTTACACTACAGTGATTAGAGAAGACAGCAGACAATACAAATGGCGACGAGGAAAAAGATAAGTACCTATTTAGCATAAAGATATAATCAAAAATAGGTTAGCAGTGTGAAACTATTAGCATTGCAATTGTAAACTAATTCCTAGAGTACCCGCGAAAAAAAAAACTGTGGATTATGAATTATGATTTATTGTTTTAACCCTGTTATGATCATTTTAATAATTTATATAAATTATATGTTCGCATATGACCACGCTTATGGTGTCCAAAAATTTATTTTCTTTATGTCTTTAAGTTATTTATTATTATAATATTAAAGAATTTATGGATGATAGTGGCCCCTGGAAGTGAGGTGGTTGCTCCCAGGCTGTTTCTAATTTGTTGTGTTGTTAATTTGTGTAACATACATGATTGTAAGCTGTTCTTAAAAAAAATGAGTCCCGCTGGGTTTCTTGCTGGTTCTTCCCGGACGGAGGTTTTTTCGAACCAGTGGTAATTATACAAAAGAGTGACTTTCAATAAGTATTATTTATAATCTATATTGAATAAAAAAAAGTTTCTGTTTCTGTAGCAATGATAAAATAATGATTTATTTTAACATAATATGTCTATTAGCACAACTTTAATTTAAAAATATTTTGATGGAAAAATAGTAGATGTAACTAAGCACTCCTCTCGATTCGATTCGAAATACAATGTCGTTAGCTAAATTTTAGTGGCATTTTACATGTAGGTGTGATATTTATCGCCTTTAATGAAAATACTATTTTACCGCTTTCAGGGCTTACAAATGTCTTACAAAAAATCGTGGACACTTCACGACTTCTGTAAATTGCATAGTAGGTAACTAGTAATACTGTGAATGCGCATTATAGGTATTGAATTCACCCAAAGCCTAAATGGCACAGCAATGGAAGTAGTTGGTATAACAAATAAACCGAAAGAGAAGGGCGAGTGTTTTGGAACATATTACTATCATGGAATTGAGTTTGGGTACTAAGATACCATCATTAAATTGAGTTGGGTACTAAGATACCATCATTAAATTGAATTGGGTACTAAGATACCATCATTAAATTGAATTGGGTACTAAGATACCATCATTAAATTGAGTTGGGTACTAAGATACCATCATTAAATTGAGTTGGGTATTAAGATACCACCATTAAATTGGAAGTTGGGTATTAAGATACCACCATTAAATTGGAAGTTGGGTATTAAGATACCACCATTAAATTGGAAGTTGGGTATTAAGATACCACCATTAAATTGGAAGTTGGGTACTAAGTTACCACCATTAAATTGGACTTTGGGTACTAAGTTACCACCATTATATTGGACTTTGGGTACTAAGTTACTACCATTAAAATTGACTTTGGGTATTAAAATACCAGCATTAAATTGGAAATAAAAATATAAGAAACTGTTTCAGTTTGCCCCTAAAATTATTATTTACCCCTTTGCCCCTTTATTATTAATAATAATGATACCGTTATCAGTTTTAATGTGATAGCACATCTATGGCTATAAGGTGTGAAAAATGGAAAAGGTCTCTACTAATCAAATCTGGACGCAGCTGAAGTTACATCAGCACTCAAGTAACGAGCTACACTATTGTATTTTGGTGGCTCTGGGATACAAGAAATATTCTACAATTTAACGGTTGCCAATGTCGAATCATCAGAAACGATGATGCATTTAAAGTAGCCATAAAAACTCTACGAGTATTTTGAACCTAAACGGAGCAAAGTTTATGAGCGGCATGTTTTTCGATTGCTAAAACATGAAAAAGGAGAAAAATTTGGGAAGTTTTTGATAAGATTGCGTCAACAGGCCGAAAAGTGTGCATTCGAAAAGCAAGATGATCATCTCATAGATCAAATTGCGGAAAAGTGTAATTCGAAATTGCGCAAGAACCTTATGTCTTACAAAACGTGGGAAGAGTTAAAAAGCAAAAAAGTATATGCTTTTAATCAAATGTAAAGACCAGACAAGACATTATTAGCATTATAGTAGTAACTCTCCTTTGGCAATAGAGGGTGCATTTGAAACTATACTCGAAGTCGATGAACGAAAGGAACATACAACCATTACGTGATTTCGGGGGGTACTAGAGACCTGTTGGGTAAGAACACAGCAGTCCGTCTAGGTGTCTTAAAACTTGGTATCAGGATAAATCAAGTGGAGAGTACTGATCCCCATTAAAGAGAAGGTTGCAATCAAAATTAAGGAATCACTAAACAGTGATATAATTGAAGAAGTGCAAGGCCCGTCTAAATGGTTGCACCAATGTTCCAATCATGAAAGAAAATGGTGAATTACGTTTGTGCGTAGATATGAGATGTACGAACGCCGCTATGTTGCGAGAAAACCACCCCCTGCCTACTATGGACCATATTTGCCTAAAATGAAGAAAAGCTAATTATTTTAACAAATTAGCCATAAAAAAATGCCTTCCATCAAGTGGAAATTCACTCTGAATCCAGACACAACGACTTTTATAACCCCTAAAAGATTATATAGATATAAAAGAATAATACTAGGAATTACCTGCGCTTCCGAGATTTTTCAGAAGATCATTGAAAGGATGCTGATAAACTGTGAAGGGGTCGTCAATTTATTGATGATATCCTGGTATTCGGGAACAGTGAAGAAAACCATGACGCATGACTAAAGAAAGTTCTACAGGTACTTAGTAAAAACAACGCCGTGCTGAATATCAATAAATGCATATATAAAACGCAGGATGTGAATTTTCTGGGACACAGGATTACACATGAAGGAGTAAACCCTTCAACAAGTACGCTGAGAGCATTATGAAATTTAGGGTCCCAAAGACCATAGAAGACTCCAAAGTTTTTTAGGACTCTTAAACTACATAAACAAATGGATACCTAACTTGGCCGCCATGACAGAACTTCTGAAACACCTGCTAAGACAGAAGATGAGCGAAAGGAAGAGCTTGAAAAAACAATGGTCTGGGGAACAAGATAAAGCATTCAAAAAACTCAAACGGATGCTCACGGAAATACAGATTTTAGGGTATTATGACGTCAGAGATGCAAGACAGGTGATAGCAGATGCTAGCCCTGTTGGACTTGGTGCTGTCCTTGTATAAAATGATACAAATGTCCCTAGAATTATCGCCTATGTTAATCGAACTTTGACAGACTGCGAGCGCAGGTATAGCCAAACGGAAAAAGAGGCACTAGCATTAGTTTGCGGGGTCGAACATTAATATTTTTTTATTTGGAAGCTCTATTGATTTAGTCACTGACCAAAAGCCGCTAGAGATATTGTTCGGGTCTAAATCAAAACCATGTGCGAGGATTGAACGATGGGTACTGAGGCTACAGTCTTATTCATTCAAGGTTGTATATAAGCCAGGAAAACAAATATAGCTGATCCCTTGTCATGATTATGTAACTATCCTGATAACCCACCAAAAGGAAAAGACCAGCATGTGTACCACATAGTGGAAAATTCTAGACCAGTTGCTATACCAATGAGTACCATTGTAGCATATTCAGAAAAAGACCAAGAGATTTACAAAGTGAAAAAAGGTGTCTATCAGAACGACTGGGACGATTCAATTAAGAGTTACAAATTTTTTGAAAACGAGTTGTTTCCACGATAGCATTCTACTTCGTGGAAATAAAATTGTAATACCACAGCAACTCTTCAAGAGTGTATTAGATGCGGCATATGAGGGTCATCCAGGTATCATAGCGATGAAGGGACGCTTGAGATCAAAGGTATGGTGGCCCCGTATCGATAAAGACGTAGAACGATTAGTAAAGGCCTGTAAAGTTAGTGGGTTTGCCAAACCCACCTGCAGCAATAATGAGACGAGAGTTGCCTGCAGCTCCATGGATAGATGTCACAATGGATCTAATAGGACCATTGCCAAGTAATGAGTATCTGTTAGTAGTGGTCGACTACTATAGTCGATACAAAGAAGTAAAAAATTATAAAAACATCACAAGCTTACAGATTATTAAAATGGTAAAAGAAATGTTCAGTAGACTTGGTTATCCTATTTCTATCACCGCAGACAATGGCAAGCAGTTCGTTAGTGAAGAGTTTCGATCTTTCTTCAAAGAATATAACATTAAGTTATTTAGTACTGTACCATATTGGCCTCAAATGATCGGCGAAGTTGAAAGACAAAACAGAGATATTTTGAAACGTCTTCGTATCAGCCAGATCGAGAGGAAGGATTTAAAAGAATGTTTGTGGGAGTATCTTCTAATGTATAACAGCACCCCTCCTTACAGTTACCGGGAAGTTACCGTCTGAACTGTTTTTTTTCAATGAAAAAGTAGGGATAAAATTCCATCAATAGGTGAAATAAATTACAGACAATCATTTAGATTCAGATATCAGGGATAGAGACAAAATACAAAAAAAAATCTTGATAAGAAAGAGATGTAGTGTTTGCACAAATACACAAACATACATTTATATATAAGTCACAGTCTCGAGCGCACCGGTCAGTTACACGAGAGCCTCGGGCGAGAGTGGACGTGTTTAGTTAAGTGCGTGCCGAGCCTGTGTTACACTACAGTGATTAGAGAAGACAGCAGACAATACACCATTCATACTACAACTTTTTTTCTAGTCATTTTTTTTAAAAAACGTTACCTCCACACTAGGATTTTCTCCTGTATCGTGGGGGCAGTTTACATACATAAATTTCACAAGGACAAACATCCAGACCCGGAACAATTATTTGTAGGCCATACAAATACTTGTTCCGTGCGGGATACGAACCCGCGGCCCTTAGCTCAGCAACTCATTGCTAAGCCACTGCGCCACTGAGCCTACACTACACACTACACTATACCTACTACTAATATAGCTGCAGCATGGCTATTATTCAACTTCAATGAATGTATTATGTATTATCGTTCCTAATCATTACAAATAAATAAAATTAGAGTATCTCTTTGTAATGTCAAAATAACTCTTTTTCACTAAATTCATAAAAAAGTATATACGTTACTTATACAAGAACACAATTTTTAAGTGTTAAGATGCTATTTTACCCTGGTATTTTATGAGAGCGTAGTCCTTCCCCGGTCGAGCCGACCCATTCGTGCTACAACTATACTACTAACTAGCTGTTCCCCGCGACTTCGCCCGCGCGTAATATATTAAGATTGGATTTCATGGGTTTTAATTTTTTGCGCGGAACCCTAATTCTTTTTCTAAAATAAAAGTAGCCTAAGTTACTCCTCGTGAAATTAGCTATCTGCCAGTAAAAAACCGGTCAAAATCGGTCCAGCCGTTTCGGAGATTAGCCGGATGAAACAGACAGACTAAAAATTTAAAAATCGTGTTTTTTTATAGTACTTAGGACTTGCAGGTAACAATTAATTGTTATTTAGTTATTTTATTTATTATATAATATAGATTAATTATTTAAATATCTAGTGTCCTACATTATTAAACCCATTGTGTAAGTGATGTCTGAAACACAGGTAGGTACCTACTCAACCTAGTTCAGGCAGGTAGCTATTATTATAAACTTGACTTTTCTATTTTTCTTTTGTATATTCTACATTATTAAGCTACACATTGTTTTAATTTTATCATAGCATGTTATTTTTGTTAGACATGTTGCTACTTTATTTAATTGTAATCATATTTGTTCCTGTATATAAACATGTGTAATTGGAAATGAAATAAATATTTATTATTATTATACTTTCATATGCACATAGTCATCATTATCATCATTACAGCCCTTCACAAGTCCACTGCTGAACATAGGCCTCCCCCAAGAATGCCACAAAGCACGGTCCTGAGCCACCTGCATCCATCCACTTCCTGCATGTCTTACCAGGTCGTCACTCCATCTCGTGGGGGGATGCCCTACACTTCGCCTACCGGTACGAGGCTGCCACTCGAGAACCTTTCTTCCCCATCGGTTGTCGGTTCTTCGAGCTATATGGCCGGCCCACTGCCACTTCAACGTAGTAATCTGTTGGGCTACGGTTACTCTGGTTCTACTGCGGATATCCTCATTCCTAAGTTTATCACGCAGAGAAACTCCGAGCATAGCCCTCTCCATAGCTCGCTAAGCGACCTTGAGCTTCCTCATACGGCCAGCAGTGAAGGACCACGTCTCAGTTCCGTAAGTCATCACTGGCAACACGCACTGGTTGTACAATTTCGTTTTAAGGTTTTGAGGTATGTCTGACGAGAAGATGTGTCGTAGCTTCCCGAACGCTGCCCAGCCGAGTTGAATCCGTCGATTGACCTCTCGGTCGCAGATGGACTTACCTAGTCGGACTATTTGTCCCAGGTAAACATACTCGTCAACAACTTCGAGCTTAGTGCTCCCAACAACTACCGGCATGGGTGTGACATGGACATTAAACATAATCTTTGTTTTGTCCATGTTCATCTTAAGACCTATCCGTTGGGAGACACTATTGAGGTCATTGAGCATAGTGCTTAGGTCCTCCAGCAATTCTGCCATAAGGACTATATCGTCGGCAAATCGAAGGTGAGTGATGTACTCGCCATTGATGTTAATACCGTATCCTTTCCAGTCCAGAAGCTTGAAAACGTCTTCCAATGCAGCGGTGAAGAGTTTCGGGGATATAACATCACCCTGTCTTACACCTCTCTGCAATTGGATAGGTTTCGTACTCTGGTTCCGTACTCGGATAGCCATCGTAGCTCTACTGTACAAACACTTCAGCACTTCGATATACCGACAGTCAACTTGGCACCGCTGAAGGGACTGCAGCACCGCCCAAATTTCGACGGGATCAAAGGCCTTCTCATAGTCCACATACGCCAGACATAGTGGCATATTGTACTCTTCGGACTTCTGTACAATTTGCCAAAGGGTATGTATGTGGTCTATGGTGCTAAAGCCCTTTCGGAAACCGGCTTGTTCGGGAGGCTGGAAGTCGTCAAGTCTGCGCGCGAGACGATTCGTAATGACTCTCGAAAACAGCACGTAGACGCGGCTCAGAAGGGAAATCGGTCTGTAGTTCTTCAAGAGAGCGTTGTCACCTTTCTTGAAGAACAAGACCACCGCACTTCTGCTCCACGCCTCCGGTGTAATGCCACCATGGAGGACGGAATTAAAGAGCTTCTGAAGGACTTCAAGTACCGGTTTTCTACCCGCTTTTAGAAGCTCCGCTGTAATTCCATCCTCGCCTGGGGCCTTGCCATTTTTAAGGTGCTGGAGAGCCATTCTAATCTCGTTTAGACTAATGTCCGGCATATCATCGGAATAATGTTGGATAAGACTCACTCTTGGATTGTTACTCACACTTTCGTGCGGCTCCAACGATGATGTATACAGCTGCCCATAGAACCTCTCAATCTCACTCAAAATCTCAGGTGTCCCGGAAACAATGCTGCCACATTCGGTCTTCAGCTTTGACAGTTGGCTCTTTCTGGCAGACAGATCTCTGGCAAAGACTTTGGAGCCTTGGTTCCGCTCGATCGCTTCTTCAAAACGAGCTGTATTGAAGTTGCGTAAGTCCCGCCGCATGCATTTGGAGATTTGTCTGTTCAGTTGCCTGTATGCTGTCAAACCTGTTGAAGAAAGCCTTATCTCTCGTCTAATATCCATGAGATTAAGAGTGTGATCGGAGAGTTTTTGTGTTATTCTGCGGCGGGTCTTGCAGAACTTAGCTCCAAACGCATGGACAGTTTCCACGAGCTTGTCATTCATATCGTCCACTTCATTGCAATCTTCTAGGCACTGAAAACGGTTTTGTAACTCGAGCTGAAAGGTTTCGGGACTTTGGATTAGAGCACGAGGGGGACGGAGCGTTGACTTCATTAGACGAGACCTCTCCAACTTAACATTTAGGTTCAGTGTGCCTCTAACCATTCGGTGATCGCTGCCGGTTTTCACCCTCGCGATCACTGAGACATCACTGAACAGTTGTCGTCTGGTCGTCATAATGAAGTCAATCTCATTTTTTGTTGAACCGTCGGGGCTCGACCAGGTCCACTTCCTGTGGGGCCGCTTCTTGAAGAAAGAGTTCATCATAAAGAGTCCCTCTTTCTCCATGAAGTCGGCCAGCTGCTGGCCCCTTGGGTTCCGTTGCCCTATTCCAAATTTTCCTACTTTCAGCTCACCGTTCTCTCTTGTGCCTAGTTTTGCATTGAAGTCTCCCATTAACACCGTATATTGGGTTTTGGAGGAATGCATGGCTCTAGAGATATCCTCATACATTTCCTCCACCTCCTCATCGGGGTGTGCCGAGGTTGGTGCGTAAACCTGTATGACCTTCAGCGAATACCGTTTTGTGATTCTGAGTATATGGTACGCAACCCTCGTCGACACACTCCCGATCTTTACAACGTTGTTAACGAGAGACTTGTGGACGATAAATCCGAAACCTCCTTGGGCCAGGTGGTCGCCCTCCCGCTGATAGAGCAAGTTGCCGGATTCGAGGTTTACCGTTTCCTCCCCCTCTCTTCGGACTTTGGATAATCCCATAATATGCCAGCGCAACTTGTCTATCTCTTCTTCCAGCTCCACGATCTTCTCGTCAGTCCTCAGGATGCGTGCGTTGTACGTTGCCAGGTCGAGTCGTCTAAGGTGGCAACCGAACCTCCACCGGAGATTCTTAGCACCCCCCTGCCCCGCCGTTACCATGGTCGCCACCGTAGCCAGGAATAGCGGGGCCGCCGGGGACTGGGGGCCGTCTCTTCGTAACTCTCATAATGGGGGGTATATTGCCATAGTTGCCACGCTTGGCGAGCGCGTTGGCAACCGCAGTTTTTTTATTGTATTTTTGCCGTTAACCAGGAAGATGCTGCTGCCCATCTCCTGTCTGTTTCCCTTTGTCGCCTTTTACGACACCCACGGGAGGATATGGGGTAGTGGATATTCTTGACCGCCACTACACGGCGAATGCACATAGTAAAAAGCTGTTATTTTGACATTACAAACAGACACTTCAACTTTATTTATTTGTATAGATATAGCTGCAGCATGGCTGTTATTCAACTTCAATGAATGTATTATGTATTATCGTTCCTAATATATACAAATAAATAACAGTTTTTCACTAAATGCATATAAAAGTATATACGGTACTTATACAAAAACACAATTTTTAAAATGTTTGTCTGCCTGTTTGTTCCGGCTAATCTCTGAAACGCCTGGACCTGGCTGATGTTATAAGGAGTGACTAAGGCTACTTTTATTCAAGAAAAATAGAGTTCCGCAAAATAATTTAAAAACCTAAATTACACGCGGGTGAAGTCGCAGAAATAGCTTGTTAAACAATATAACTGTTCTAAATTTAAAACAATATTATTCTTCAATTTCTCTTTATTCCACAATTATTTCTTCTGTGGCAGTAACGCGCTTGGTAGCTAGTTTAATAACCTAACAATGAACTTATTTCAGATCAACAATTCTTGGAAACGTATTGCAAATACGATGGGTGTACCGATTCATGAATTAAAGAAAAAAAAGAGAGCTTAATGACATGCTTTCGCAATAATTTAAAAAAAATTATTATCGTTGAAGTCAGGTGTTGGAGAGGCAGATGCATTTAAGCCTATTTGGCAGTTCTCTGATGTGCTAGAAGTGTTTTTAAGGGATGTATATGAATGCAAAAGCATCTGCAATAGTGAAGAAAATGTAAGTAAAACATAATATAATTTCTTTTAATTTATTATAAAAAATAAAAAATTACAATTTAAACTATAGGTGTGTCTTAAGCAGTTTACGCCTGACTGTGATTTTGTCTTTCGTAAATATAATTCATAAAATTTACCCTCGTTTCAAACGCATTCACTGTACTTCTACGAGGTACAGCGTCCAATGGAGTAATAGATTTTTATTTATTATTACGTCTCCAGGATCCTCCCTGAACTAACTCGCCATTAACGTAACTGTCTACTGTGCCTGGAGGGGGGTAAGAATTTCGAGAAGAAATGCTTTTTCTTAAAAAATTGTGTAACAAAATGCATGTCATTGTAACTTTAGAAGCTTTAAATTCGTCAAGAGGTATACTGCTTTTAAAAATTCTAAACTTGATGGACAGAATACCAAAAGTATTTTCTACGAATACACGGGATCGAGACAGTTCTTGATTGAATATTCTCTCTGGAGTACCTAGTGCATGATGTCCAGGAAATGGCTTCATGATATGTGTACTCAGTGCAAATGCTGAATCGGCTAAAAATACATAGGGCAAATTACTGGTACTATTGGGAGGTGGTAAATTGATGCTATTTGTTTCAATTTCTGTCATGAAATACTTTGATTATATACTCCTCCGTCACTAATTCGTCCAGGGCAACCTATATCTACAAACATAAAACAATAGTCACTATCAACTAGCGCTAAAATCATAATACTGAAATGCCCTTTTTAATTGAAGTATTCGGAGGCAGTGTGCGGTGGTGGTAGAATCATGATATGTTTTCCGTCCAAAGTGCCGATACAGTTGGGAAAACTAAAACCTTCTGCTTTAGATAACCACTCGTTCTCGGTTGTTGGAATCTGAAAAGATACACAATTGTAGTTAGTCAAGTTGAGCAGTAGCCAAGCATATGTTTAAGAAGTAAAAAATGGTCACATTGCAAATATAATATAAATAAAATATAATAAATAAACATTTTGTTCCAGACCCAAGACAAAGAGGAAGATATAGGCTTTGATGTATTTGATGGTGGGAAAAGTAGCAGTACTGCTGAAGTGCAAAATAGCGAAGCAGGAAACAGTATCTTACAAGCTTCTTTAGAGAACAGTAACCCTGCAACTAATTCGAAAGTGGTACAGAAACGTCGAGCGAAAAACCCGCCAGAATTACAGGAAGCCAGCAAGCAGATGAGCGCTGCATTTAGTACATTAAATAGTGTGTTGCAAACTAATAAAAATAGAGAAAATAAAGAAAATGATGACGCTGATTTGTTTTGTAAACTTCTGGCAAAAAAGCTCAAAGATTTCCCTAAAGACGAAACAGAAGAGATTATGTACAAAATACATGGATTGATACTAAACAAACGTCGTCAATGCCGCGGCCGAGTGTTTGAGCCCATTATTTCACCTTCTATTTATAATCGCAGTTCATCAGCACACAGCTCTTTATACTCGAATGAATCGCTGCCACGAAACATTATTTCTCCGGACTCACCTATCGTTCAACAACCTCCATTCTACTCTGATACTTCTCCGCAAATAATAATCAATCGCCCTTCATCATCACGCAGCTCCTACACTATACCAACGCCGCCACAAAACTTTAATCAAGAGAGATTACATCAGACATTACCTGTTGATCAACAACCTACTCTATACTGTTATACTTCTCCTTCGCAAATCTTAATTAATCGCCCTTCATAATCACGCAGCTCCTACATTACACCAACGCTTCCACAAAACTTCAATCAAGAAATATCGCATGAGGGTCCTAACAATGTTCAAATACTATCTCAAGAGACGTTTCAACTAGGAAGAAATAATACCTTGCTTGAAGCATTTGAAAAAGCGACAACGGAACAAGAATGAAGAAAAAATTTACTAACGAGTATATGTTGAATTTTACGTATATGTGTCACTACTTGGCACAGGCTTCCTCTCATTTCTGAGAGGGTTTTTAGGGCAAAGGAAGTGTCCTGCGCGCTGCCCCAATGCATGTTGGCAAACTTCACATGCCTTTGAAATATTTTATTTCTTATTTCTCAGACATGCAGGTTTCCTCACGATGTATTCCTTCATCGCCGAGCCGGCGGGCATCGAACCCGGGCTGCTCGCGTTGCTGTGAAACTTACAGCGAGCGCTAACCATCTGAGCTTCCACGGCTCTTGTGTGTTTATTTTGTTGCAAATGCGAATTTTATAACAATACACACAACAAGCACCTTAGTTAATAAAAAGTTTTTGTATTGACATAAAATATTTTTATTTACCTTTACTAAATCCTTCAAAACTTACAAAACGAGTGCTGAACATACTTCTGGGATAATTTCAGATATAATTTGGCTTGAAATTTTAAAAAGATGATGCAAGCTTTTGTAACTGTCCCCTGTAGCTAAATATCTTAATGTTACCGCCAGTTGTATTTTAACAGGAATCGCATCCCTCCAATCAGTATCTTGTTTAGCAACGATTGGAGATATTTTATGTAATAGGTATTCAAAATCGTTAACTGACATCCGAACAAAATTATCAAACTCTCCTGATGGCTCAGCGAGAAGTTTTGCTAGTTGTTTATCCATGCTACTTCTGAAATTAACAATAATTTAATATAAAATATTTGTACAAAACGGAGTTAATATAAATTATTAAGAATAACTCAAAAACTATTAAATTATATCAAAGACAGCTGGATACTGAGATTCTTGTCTCTCGTGAAAAATTTTGTTAAATTTAATAATTTTACCATCAAATACCACCGAAAGAGAAACTCTTTTCGTAATTTTTACATTAAAATAAGGGTTTACAAGTTTGTACCATGAACTTTTAATTATATAAATTATTTTATTTTAGTTTTTATTATATAAATCGAATATACCATTTTTAATTAATATTAAAATAAATTTCGTAATATTGCATAATATTATTATATACAATTTGTTATAATACAAGTAAAGACGAACCTCGACAGTCTTTTTAAAAACACAATTTAAAATATGAAATGATTTAATGTTCTTTCGAAGGTGGTTAGTTACAGAATGAATTAGTATTAATGTTAATAAAATAAGTCTAGTACAGTTATCATATCGTCTTACATTACTTTTAGAATTATCACTTGAGTTCTCACGCATATGCTGATGTGGCTGTTTGGAATATTGAGCTAGGGACGGATTGAGGCGATATAACTCCTCCCTCCACAAGTTCGGGATTATCCTCGGGATTATCTCGAATTTTACAGATTTTACAGATCTCAATTAATTTATGTTTAAAAATAATACTTAAAATAATTAATATAATAACTAAAATAATAATGTTGACTAAACTTACAATTTTATTAGTAATTTCACTTTTTCCATTTTCACTTAACTCACTGTCACTAATTTCTCCCATACTTTTCTGCAGTAATAGATTCAGGAACTGTACTTCTGCTATATTAATTCCATCGAGATTCATAGGCTTCTTCAGAGTGCTTGACGGGTTGAATATTATCTTTGGTAAGTTTATTAATGGCTGTCTTAGGTAGGTTATTTCTTTACCTTGAATCTGATGTCTTTTCAGTTCGTATCCTTTGATTTTCACCTTGCAGTTATCATCCATAGTTAAGAGGTAGGTTCCTAGTGGAATCTCTTGGCTTACTTCATTGTCGCAGAATTTAGTCATAGCTGTTTCAGTATTTGAGTAAACTATCCAGCGATTTGGTTGTATGAGGTAGATCTTTACATTTTCAAGGGTGACAGGGATCGGGTGACAACTTGAGATATTTGTGTGAAATTGGTGAAGAGTTGTATGTCGTTCTCATGACACAGGAATCGTCGTTCGTCGACCTCGCGACATGACTGAGAGAGCGGTGTTGCTTTCAACCCTTTCGCAAATAGGTACGGATTTTTAGGTAGGATTTTTTTTTAGGAGAGTCGTCTGGCCATTATGTAATAAAGATGGGAAGAAGGGAATTAATTTATAATAGTTAAAAATTTCATTTCTAATAAGTGGAATACTCATAATAAACTTTATCTGATTCTGTTTAATATAGGCTTTTATCTCGATACATCTTTCTAATTTTACAATATTTTCATAAGTGACAGGAAACACTAATTTGTCAGTTTGTTCTATTTCCTTTAACAATATTATAAGTTCTTCTGTATCAATTATTGACTAGTGTAGTACATTAATTTTACTAAAAGCAATAGCTGTTTCGATTTTATTCAAATGGAAATATAAATTATGAAAATTATCAAGGAAGATATTATAAACGTGAATGAGTTTGGTAATTGTTTGTCGAAAATCGGAGTTGTTTAAAGCTTGGATAATGTTTTGAATATTATCTTCTACACGTATAAAATTGCTTTTAGTAGAATTTGCCATGGCTGTAAAGGAACCCACCATTTCGGAAACTATTGTCATTTTATTTTTAATCACGTTTTGTTCCGTATGTAGCTTATTTATTAATCTTTCATATCTAAAAGCGTCGTTATTATCTAAGTTACCTGTGATGGCTTTTATCAAAGAGCCTACCGGATCGAGGAGACCTCTTTTGGTTCGTAATGGAGGAATTAATTGTTTAAATTTGTCGATGGTAATATTCATAGTATAATCAGTTTTATATTGGACGGCAGTAAAATCTGAATCAAATGATTTATTTATTTATTTATTTATTTACTCTTTATTGTACACTAGAAAACAAAACAAAAACGAATACAATTAAATCTAAATTAGAAAAATGTACAAAAAAAGCGGTCTTATCACTCTGAAAGTGATTTCTTCCAGACAACCTTAGTGTAGAGAACTGATGTAAACAATAGTTAAAAATAGAGGGGGGCGTACAAAATAAAAATAAAAATATGAAAATACATACAAATAAAGGCAAGTGAAGATTATGTATGATATAATATAATAGATTAAATGAAAAGAGTACAAAAAAAGGAAAAGTGATTTATCTAATAGCGTTCTAAGTAATAAGATTTAACAAGACTTTTGAAATAATGAAGAGATTGAGCACGACGAATGTGGAGAGGTAAAGAGTTCCACAAACGTACAGCAGTTATTTACAGGATTTACTATCGAAACAACTTTGAACATGCTTTTTAAGTAACCCATATATATGCATACTTGATTCTAATTCGTCGTAAATTAAATTTAAATCTAATATCTTAATAACTATCCAATTATCATAATTAACGAATGCTTAACCTTCGTCAACAGGTAACAATCCCGGATTCTTGTCAATGCGAAGCTGATGAAGGGCCTGGATTCCCATCGTTCGGTTCACCAGTAGAAATAATCTGCGAAGGACGTTTTATGTCTTTAATAGGAACATTAGTAATACGTTTATTAGTTTCAACGGGAACTACATTTCTTTTTATAGCACCAATGACATGAGCCTTTTGGTTACGTGGTTTATCTTTGCCCCGTCTAGTATTAACACCTTTTATGAACACAGTATCACCTACGTCTAAATCGAACTGTGATTCGCCTGCGTGTTTTTCTCTCACGGTTAACTTTTTGTCAATTATTTTATCCGTAAGATATTCATATAAATATTTGGTCCTTTTAGCGTGATCCTTTACTAACTGCTGCTTGAATTGCTTATCGTAATTAATGGCAAATGTACTATTGGATTCGGTGTGTCCAAATACTACTTCAAAAGGCGTGAGATCTGTCGAAGAATGAATTGAATGATTGTATGACATAATAGCATATGTCATCACTGACGCTGCGTCTGTAATTTTATGTTCGTATTTCGCGATTCAGTAAAGAATCATGCCCACTTTCCATACATTTAAAAACCTGATAGTGAAAGTTGATGTATAATTATAAAGTATAGTAGAAAACCTACATGTAAGCTCAGAAAATAATATCATATAGTTATTTTTACGATTTAAACGCTACGAATCCCAAAATATACTAATGTCACTTTTTAGGTTAGGATTTGCCGTAACCAAATAGGTAATAAAGAAATAAATGTGCTATAACTTATTATTAACACTCGAAGTTAAAATAACAATACTTATCTAGTTATGGTCTAAAACGTCTTTTTTACTTTGTTAATTTCTTGAAACCAACTGCCCCTAAGTCACCGCTTACTCTCGATGATTGTCACCGTAAATTGAGTGTCTAACTCTATCTGCTATTTCTTCAGCACACATAAATACTTACTAAATACATTTAGTTAATCTTGTATTGTCAAAATGATCACTTATCAACCAAACACATTTCATTGGCCTATGGTATATACTTACTGATGAACAAAATGGGATAAACCAATAAAACAGTATATTAAAGTGGAATGGTTTATTAATTATCATCATTTTCACTTAAATCTCTCACCACCACGTCATCCAGAAATTCTGCTGGAGCAGAAATATTTTCTTGATACCATATAGGGTTGTAAAAAGAAGTAACATCAACAAAATGGCACAGTACACAACGAGACGCAAATGCAACAACGAAGAACTGCGCCGATGCCAATTGCAGAACTGTCAAATGTCAAAAAAATCCGTTTCATTCGTCCGCACTCGATGACATACTGAATGATTAATATATTTTATTATTATATTATTTTATATTAATATGTACTATACAAATACAAATAAATAAATACTTACTGATTAAATAAAACATAAAATAATGTATAAAACTCAGAAGCAGAGTTAAATAAAGTAAAGTAGCAGTGTATAAAATGGAACGTCCAAGAAAAAGGGTAGTTGAGATGCGTTCAAAACATATAATACATTTACCCTTGACGTAGAATAAACTTATAGAAATATGTAAAAATATTTTTTTCCTGCGTTTCTTTTAACATAGTGATAAGCGTAATTAATTTACAATTCAATTAGCTGAATTTTAAGATTTATTTCATTTCTATACATTGTCAGGTGAAAAATGGGCATTGTTCTTTCGGTAATAGTTGAATAGAACCTTTCGATAAGTCCCATAGAGTTGGGGTTGTGTGCAGTACCAATGTGTAAATTGATTTTGTAGAATGTTAGCATTTCCTTTAAGAGTACATTATTAAATTCCATACCCGGATCTGAACTGATTTTGGATGGAATTCCGTAAAATGAAAAATACTTTATTAAAGCTCTTATTACTTCCGGGGTAGATCTACTATTAATTTCAATTGCTTGACCCAATTTGCTGAACGCGTCTATCAAGGTTAGAAAATACTTACCTTCTATCGAAAAGGTATCAATGAAAATTTCTTGGAATGGTTTAGACTGGGTTTGAGTCAATTGAAGTTGAGGTTTTAGAGATTTACGGTCGTACTTCATTTTCTTGCAGACCTCATATGAGTTTATGATGCTCGCTACCGTTTGTTCCATATTATTCCAATAAAACGTTCGTCTCAAATGTACTTATGTTTCCCTAATGCTTCTATGACAATTTTTGCCTAAATGATATTTAAGAACTACTTCGCGTTGCTCATTTTCATCTTCTACATAGATTATCCTCTTTTTACATTCATAAAATTTAACACTATCCTTTTTGAATAATTGCGTTGTGACTTCCGAAAACTGTTAGCGATGTATGACATCTTCAAAATATAAAAAATATTTAATTTTAGATCTAATATACTCTTTCAAGAATTTTTTAATTAAATCAAAATTATTTAATGGTAAGTGAACTTCCAATATGTTTGTTTATCCCTAGACAAATTTTTTAACTGAACATTCATTTCTGTTCCAGGTATGAACTAGTATTTGATTTGGTTTCGCATCAATCGCTTCCTGAAGAATTAAAATTCCTGCTGTGTCTATGTCTTTAGCTGAATGAATTGTATTGTTTCTACTATGTCCTTCAGAAGCTGTGGCAGTGCTACTATTTGGAGATGGTATCGGATATGGAGATTGTCTCCCCTGTAAAGAAGGAATACTCAACGTTTCCGAATCGGATGATACTGTTACTACGTCCCCCGCCTGATTCGAATTACCTAGCTGTACAATTTTAGAAACTACATTGCTCAAATGGCGTTGAAGTTTTTTTTCGTTTTTGTCTATATTCACTTGCATGGAAACATCATCGTTATCAGTTAAGGCGTTAATCTTAATTCTAGATAAAGCATCAGCGTTACAATTTTGTTTCCTGTTCTTATACACTATTTCGTCATCAAATTCTGATAGGCGTAACTTCTATCTAGTTAGTTTGCTATTCGGTTCATTTTTGGAATTTAACCAGGCTAAAGGGCGATGATCGGTGTAAATTATATTTTTTTTTCCATATAAGTAAGGGCGGAAATATTTGACTGCCCAAACGATTGCCAAAAGTTCTTTTTCTATGGTGCTGTATTTCGTTTCAGCATCGTTCAACGTACGACTTGCAAAGGCTATAGGCTTATCACCACCGATGGCTCCCTGCGATAGAATTGCACCGAGAGCAAAGTTCGACGCATCTATGGTGAGAACGAACGGTCGAAAGAAGTCAGGGTATTGTAAAAGTGGGGCGTTTGTTAAAAGCTCTTTACATCTTTCAAATGCGTCTTTATATTCTTTTATAATTTCAATTTTGTTTTTCTTTTTCAGGCAAGAGGTAAGCGGTTGTGTAAGTTTAGCGAAGTTTTTAATAAATTTTCTATAATACCCTACTAATCCGAGAAAACTTTTTATTTCCGTGGCTGTACGCGGTAATGGATATTTTAATACTGCTTTAATTTTTTCATCATTTCGTTTCAAACGCTCTTTGGTAATAGTATGACCTAGATATAGAACTTCTTTTCTCAAGAATTCACACTTATCTAACGTGACTTTTAAATTGGTTTCTCTGAGACGATCAAAAATTTTCCTTAATTTTTCAATGTGTTCCTGAAGACTTGCCGAATACACAATTATGTCATCGAGGTACACTAAGCAATGGAGACCTTGGAGGCCTCTTAAGATATTATCTATTGCTCGCTGGAAAGTTGCAGGAGCTATCTTTAATCCAAACGACACGCGTTTGAATTCATAGTGACCGGATTGAGTTGTAAAAGCTGTCTTTGGCCTATCAGCTTCATTAACTTCTAGTTGGTGGTAGCCACTTGCCAGGTCAAGGGTACTAAAATATACAGATTTGCTTAACTTATCAAAAAGGTCGGTTATATTAGGTAACGGTTATTTATCGTCTATTGTATTCTCATTTAATCGCCGATAATCTATAACCATTCTAAATTTAGGCTGCCCGGATGCGTCTAGCTTTTTGGGGACTAAGTGAACCGGTGCGCTCCAAGGTGAGTGAGAATTTTGGATTACGTTATCTTGAAGAAGTTTGTCTTCTTGTCTTTGGACTTCCTCATTTTGGGAAGGTGGGTGGCGATACGGTCTGATATATATAGGATCTTCGTTAACTGTTCTAATATTATGTTTTACCTGATTTGTAAAAGAAAGCGGAATTTTTTCACTATAAAACATGTCGCGGTATTCATAGCATAATTTAGTTATAGCTTTCCGTTCTTCTTCATTTGTATGATCTAATCGTAGTTTAATAAAATTTTCTTTTAAAATCTCATTTATCTCGCAATCGGCATTTATCACATTTACGGCACACACATTATTTTCAAATACAGTTACATTAAACGGTTCTAATAAATTCTAATAAATTTAATATGAGCTTTTTCATTGGACACATTTTGAATAATGGTTTCGGCAAAGAAATTATCACACTTGATAAGGACACATGGCATACGAACTCCCTCACTGAATTGGGTAAAATTAATGATCGCGTCTCCGTTTTGTAAGTTGGTAGGTATTTTTACTCGTGTTTCTGATCTTGGTTCTAAATTAATTTCATAAGGTGGATTATAAATTATTAGAATTTCAGTGTTAGGTGTTCGTAAAATTTGGTGGTTCATGTCGATATTAGCTGCCAATTATTTTAATAAGTCTGACCCAATAAGGCCGTCGTATCTACCGTCCACATCGTATATGTAAAATTTATGTGGAAGAGTACTTTTGAATGTTTTTAAAAGCGGTATAAAAATTATTTCATCGTGCATGCTTTGCGCATGGGTACTTACAACTGTGAAAGATTCATTGTATTTAAATTCACCAAAATATTGGTAAGCCTTGGCAGGACTAATAAAGGATCTACTGCTTCCGGTGTCTATTAGAAATTTCGAATTTATTTCGGGAATTACTTTATGAGGTAATTTTAATATGCTATTGCAATAATTAAGATGGATCATTTCGGAGGGCTTTCGAAGGCTACTATCGGAAAATTTTCAGGTACTGTATTATCTTCATTATTAACTTCATTAGAATTTTCTACATATCGACCTTCAAATGAATGGTCATCTACAAAACCATCATAGTGGTCGTAGTAGTAACCGTCAGTATTATCGTGAGAGAAATCTTGACATGACGTTGAAGGTTCCTCGCTAAAGAACAAGTCATTCGTCGTCATGTTTTGCCTAATTGGTGCGGTACGCGTAGATACGTCAGTGTCGTAAACGTTTTTGGGCGGTTGATTTTGTATGCCGAATTTGAATTGATTGGGTTGCTGTTGTATGCCGTATTTAAATTGATTAGGCTGTTGTTGAAAGCCGTATTTAAACTTATTAGGCTGTTGTTGATTCTGCACGCCGTATTTTTGAGCTTGGTGTTGGGGGATTCCAAATTTGAATCCACCAACTTGGAATGGTGCTCGTGGTTGTTGGGTAAATTGATGATTGAAATTACGTGGCATTGAATTTTGTGGTGATGCAAAATGATAGCCTTGTTGAGAGGCCGCGAATTTATTCGTGTGCATGAAATTAGGTCTATATCCTATCTGGTTATTGGGTACACCAAACTTGAAATTACTACTATTATTATTATTGTTTGGTGTCGAATTTGAATTTATAAATGCAGTTGGTCTCACGAAACTTTGCAGAGCTAATTGCTTAACTGGTTTGGCTTTATTATTTTTGGCGATATACTGAGCCAAGAAGTTAATTTCCTCTGTGACTATACTTAAAGCAACCTCCAAAGTAGAACAGCCTTTGAGTCGGACAATTCTAATAAGATCTTCGGGTAAATTTTACAAAAATACATTCAAGGCGGTATTATTATATATAATCATTTTGGCTGCCTTGATTCCTTCATCACAATGTCTTTGGACTTCAGCAAATAAAGAACTTTTTTGTCCCTGCATATCTGAAATGCAAATTTCAGTATCAGGGCGATTCTCACAACCGATGTCTCCGTTCCGCGGAAAATCTAACTCTTCATGTTCCTTTCTGTCGCACGGGCTTCTCTCACAATTCTTTCACTTCAAATGCAGTAAGACTCTGGAACATGTTACCCAGAAATATAAAAGAAGCAAAAACTAAACCTATCTTTAAACGTTTACTCTGGGAATATTACTTAACGAAGTAGTAGTAGTTTCGGATAATAATAAAAAATTTAAAAACTTCGGAAACTGTTATATTCTCAAGTATGTATAATATAAAAATATCATATTTATCTATTGTGTATGTATTTATTGTGGGTATTTGTGTATATGTATAAAATACTATTGTATGCATGTAAGTAGTAATGTAAATGTATATGTATGTGTATTGTATTTATTATCATTATATTATAATTTTGTATTTTTTTCCTTAAACCTTTAATTTTTTTTTTTTAATTATGAGTTTTGCACCCATCACTAGATTCTCTGCACAAACCAAAGGTAGACTGGTAGAGAATGCCTTTAGGCATTAAGTCCGCCGTTTTGTACAATTTTTGTGTGCAAATAAAGCTTAAATAAATAAAATAAATAAATAAACTTTTTACATTTTGTATTCTAGTACAAAACTGAATAAATGACTCTCCTTGTTTGATTTTTAGAGATTCTAGCTCGATAGCAATACATTTCTCTGAACGGGGGTCGCCGAAATGCTGGGTCAAAATTTCTTTCAAATCCTCCCACGTACTTAAACTAGGGTTATCACTAAGTAGAGTCGCAGCTCTACCACTAAGCTTACTACTTATAGCATGGAATCTATATAAATTTTGAATCGGAGTATTGTCGCCTCCTGAATTTAACAAAACATATTCACATTTTGAGATGAATAAATTGAGTAATTTTTCATCTCCATCGTATCTAGGAATTAAATCTAAAATATGTGCTCGAATAACAGTTACTGCCATTTTTATTTAAACTATCTTACTTAATCTAACTTAAACTATTAAAAAGAATATTATCAGCCTATTTTGTGCCAACAAAATCAGATAATGGTAAATAATTTGGCCCGACGATTTTAGTTCGGAAAATGCGGAAAAGAATGGGATAAATGTAAACAGGATGTGAAAAGGTTTACTCACAGTATGTTCAATCCCATGTCCTCCAGTTGATTCTGACCACTTCGATATGTACTGCCGATGATCCAATGCGCGTAATCGATTGATTTGAAAACGATAGCGCGCGCGTCGCGGGAGTTATTTGTTTGGTTCGAGGATATCCGAACCTGACTGCTATACTGACGCTTAAACCGATTTTGGGGTCCGAAAGGCGTTAGCACGACAGCAGGATATATACGGATATCCTACCGGCTGCGCCACTTAAATTGCGACGAACCCCGACAGTCTTTTTAAAAACACAATTTAAAATATAAAATGATTTAATGTTCTTTCGAAGGTGGTTAGTTACAGAATGAATTAATATTAATGTTAATAAAATAAGTCTAGTACAGTTATCATATCGTCTTACATTACTTTTAGAATTATCACTCGAGTTCTCACGCATATGCTGATGTGGCTGTTGTCGTGAAGCGACTGTTAAAAGATAAAAAAATATAGAACCTAACCTAAGAACAACAAAACAACAAAAGAAGACCAATAAAATAATATATTTAAAGTTTTAGAAAGGTATTTACAATTTTATAAAAAAAATGAAATATGATGATGATGGATGAAGTGATATTACAATTAGATTAAAAAAAAATAAAGATAGGAGAATAGGAGAATATAGTATTATAGTGGAGCCTAAAGGTTGAAGTGACACGCTGCTTTTGTAGAAGTAGGCACACGCGGAGCTTGAGGTTTCTTAGCGGCGACGGCACGCAGCGCCTGGACTGGGCACACGCAGCGTCCGGAGCCGGCGCACGTAGCGCCTGGGGTAGGTGCACTCAGCACTTGGAGCAAGCAGTCGCAGCGCCCAAAGGTAGCGCAGGCAGTAGGTGCACTCGGCGCCTGGAGCAAGCAGTCGTAGCGCCCGAAGGTAGCGCGGCAGTAGGTGCACTCTGCGTTTGGAGCAAACAGTCGTAACGCCCGGAGTAGTGTGGCCCGGGGCTTGAAGTAGACTTCGCCGACGACTTCACGTGTAGATGGAGGCTTGCAGGATCCTAGGGCAATGCGGCCCCGGGATAAGGCCTTTAGTAGATGCTTCTCGTTTGAGAACTGAAGCGAGACTTCCTATATTCTCCAATTGTTCGGCTTTTATACCTTTTTAGAGAGAACGAAAAATTATTTAAATTAAAAGGAAATTTATTGTAAATGACCTATAGCCATAGAGAATTTATGTGAAAATATTAAATTAAGAACAACACACCAGTGACGAATTTGAATAAAAGTTACCATAACAACCATATAAATAATGGCTGTCAGATATAAAATTTTGGTTTTAGGACTGTTATTAAGAAACTACAAGTTTTATGTAAGAAATAAAATATTATTGATATAGGAAAAAAGGGAGCGCGGCAGCGCGCACGAATCCCGAAATTGCAGAGTTACGGAAAACTCAATAAAAGACCGAAAAAGGTAAGACTTCATTGACAGCGATTTTAAAAGGTACTGATAGTGTGAAAATACGAAGTGAAAATGATTTGTTATTGTGTAAAAACGTTACAGGATCCTATGGAAATCAAAGTGATGCAAAATATAAATGCAGAAAATCAAAAACAGAATGGAAAAGTAGTGTAAAATGATATGTTAGTAGTATAACTAATAGCGTGAAAAGTGATGCAGAAAATCAAAAACAGAATGGAAAAATTAATAAAATGATATGAAAGTAGCATAACACTACACTGTTTGGAATATTGAGCCAGGGACGGATTGAGGCGATGTTACTACCTTGTTCTGTTTCGATGTATTGACAACATCCACCACCTTCTTTTTTTCCATTTCTTTTTAATAACCCTTTTCTTATATACATTCATGTAGTAGCGGTATACTGTGAATAAATAAACTGCAGCAGCTGTTAGCGTCTCAACATCCATTTTAATAAATTCGTCCGCACATAGGCCTGAACCAAAGCAAACTGAACGACCTTCCAACGTGTGGACGCGATCACTAATTCTTGGCCAATATCTTAGCCAACACATTCGCCAGTGTGTTGGCCAACGTGAAGAGCTGCCATAAAATACTTATACTGCAGACGGGGAGCAGCGTTAAAGGTACGAGACGTCTGACATAAGCCTGCTAACCGTGGTGATTTATATAATATATAAAATACTCATTTCAATATTAAATGAGTTAGCTAATTCATTAATAAAAATTTTAGTTCGATGTGAAATAAGTGGCAAAATTAAATATTTTGTACAAACGACTTCAATATAAATAAAATAAGAACATCATCAATGTAGTCGAAGTCAATTAAATACGCATTATTAAAGATAACACAACAAAGTTATCTTTAATAATGGGTTCAGATATTTATAAAATTTATATGGGACCACATGAAAAACGCCCGCTTTCAAATTAAAACATAACTATCAAAATCGGTTGATCAAGAAAAAAGTTATGAGGTAACACACATTAAAAAAAACGATCGAATTGAATACCTAGGACCGAATTGAGTCTTTGCTTGAAGTCGCTAAAAATACAAAACATTTATTCCGAAGATAAGTTTAAAAATGAATACATATTCGTTGAGATCTTCTCTTAATTATCTAATTCTACGCAAGGGAGGATCTAGTAATGATCTCGACTGTTGCCGATCTTGGGTGACTAACAGATTGAGTACACTCTTGTTATTAGTTAATGATAGTTTGTTATTGATCATCGTATTACATTCTCGTATTTACATACTCGATTGCTTTTATGTCGATTATCAATAGATTTTTATGAAATTGTTAGCATGATTTAGTGTTTAAGTTAGATTATATTGTTGGATGAACAGTGATGAATTACTTTGCTGTCAGTCTGTACTAGGTATATTTTGATGAAGTTTTTTATTTTTATAATCTAATCATACTTGAAATTATTTCATCCACACTTGATCTCGTTAAATAAATTGTAATGTATGGCGCGTAAAATGGCTTCACTACAAGAGGTAGACTTCTTGTACTGAAGTTTGTCTAATTAAACTAGTAATTAGCCAATAAAAGTTATAAAAATCGTGGAACAAATGTTTTTTTTTTTTACTTAACGTATTAAAATGAAATGAAACTAAATTTAAAATTTGTTTCTTCGACGTAAGAAATAAAAAATTGGTTGTCAAATGTATTTTTTAAACCATCTAGGTATTGTTTTGAAATGAAGTTCATCGGTCCGCAAAAGAAACGGCGTAAGAAACTCCGCAGGTATCCTCTTTTTTGTCATTTATATTATATATTTATATATAATTTATAACGTATATACCTTAGAACGTTCTAGATGGTTCCAAAAACTTCAGGAGATTTAAAAGCGCGTTTTAAATTCGTTGAATGTACCAGGAATGCCATTACACTGTCTTAAATTGAAAGTTGGTTCACCAATAATTTTACTACGAAATCTGAACTCACCGAAACTGTGTAATAGTACAAGACTCTGCATCAAACAACTACAGAATAAAATTATCGAAGCAAGTATAACGGGTAAAGAAACGAGAAAAGAAAAAAAGGGTAAGGATAAAGAAACAAACGGTATTTATACTGCGAATAGCTTTATATATAGACTGGATAACCTTTCAGTTTTAAGCGATTACAGTTCCCAGTCAAGTTGGCTTAGAGCATGACCATCAATAAAACACATGGCCAAACATTCCTCTATTATGGCGTTAATTTGAGAGAATCATGCTTTGCACACGGTCAATTGTACCTCACATACTCAAGAGTTTGGTCACCTCGAAGATTGTTCCCTTACAGTCCAAATAATAAAACAACAAATGTTGTATATAAGCAAGTTTAGTGAACAAAAATTTTAAATTTTTGTTCACTAAACTTGTTTGATTCGATAAACAAACTATTTTCGATTTTGATTCATAATTATTTTAATAAGTCAAACAATCAGATTATTTCGTATAATACTATATACAACGTACATCTAATGGTACAAAGATTTTTGTATAACATATAAGGTAGAAAAACTGTTTTTGTAACCATTAAGCGTGCGATGTATTTTGACCCGGGCAACGCCGGGTTATACTGTTAATATTCTTATATTTACAAAGGAGCGCTTAAAATTAATCTCAAAATCAAAATCTGTGGTAGACGTCAGGCAAATAGCTCACTTCAATGTTTTAAAATGGATTGAGATAGCCTTTTGGCTATCTGTGCACCAGAATCCATTAGACTTATTACAAATTCGAATACAACAAGAGTTACTACACTGAAAGCAGTAGGATCTCAATGTACTCAGGTTGAAGGTTTTATAAAAAAAATGTTCTGTTATTAATTATACTAATATTAACAGTCCAAGGCTGGGGGCGAGTAACGAATGCCAACTGGGGCCTTACATGGCATTAGAAAGTCATCTACAATACAGCACCGCCTGCTAAGCAAATAACAGCACGACGTGACTCAATTAACTTAAGTGACTTAAGAATATTTAACATAGTATAATACCCATCCGATAAGCAAGATTTTTTCATCACGACTCCTTCTGACGTAGTGTAGACGGCCTTGGCGGCTATATGGAAGCGAGATGGAATAATATCCATCTCCTTGTCCTCGTTCTTTCTGTGTACTTCCCAGACCAAGAGGTTTTGGGCCTTGAGGCACGAGGTCGTCTAAAGTGTGGTTGATCTCGAGCTCATTTGGGAGTCCTCGGATGATGGTTACACTCCTCTGGGAGGGAGTATGTCTAAAAACAGATTTGCTAGGCGCGCAGGTGATTAGTCACACTGCGAAAATCGTCAGTCGTATCTACGAATATGCGGATGCCCTGACCGACGTTTTTCACCTTCGAGCAGTATATTTTTATTTATTTATTTATTTTAACTTAAATTTTAACACCTTAATAACTAGGGTAACAAAGGGCGGACTTAATGCCTAATGGCATTCTGCCAGTCTACCCGTGAGTGGAGAATGGAGTATGCCTAACGGCATTCTCTGCCAGTCAACATTTCGTCTGATTATAAATTAGTAGCCAATGTAAATATACCTATCCTTGATTACGAATCAAAATGCATATGCTTTGATCCACCAGTACAAACTTACCAAGTGGAGTTTTGGTTTTATAGAATAAAGGTGACAAACGAGCACACATTTTACCTGATGGTAACTGGGTGCCGTGGCCCATAGACATCACATTTATCAGCGATTATGAATCAAAATGCAGATGCGTTATCATCCGTGAGAACTAAGGTGGATTGCCTCGTTTCCAGTAAGAAAGTTCTCCGTTTCTCTTCACCCACCATTCGAAACTCAGCAGCATTGAAATGCTATTTTACGCTGCTATTTTATTATGTGAGATCATGGCCCTTTCCCGGTCAAGCCGACCCATTCGTGCTATAACCTTAATGTAGTTGCACCGTGGCTCTACCACGTTTAAAAGACAAAGTAAGTAAGTATAAAATTCGATTTTTTTTAAATTAATTAGTAACTTAAGTATTTAATTACTACTACTAATTAATTAGTAAATTAAGTAGTATTTAAGTAACCGCATATTGTCTATGACAAATTCTAATCATCCAAGTGGTATAGCTCATAAAAAGCCTTCTATGAAAGACAGACAAACAGATGAAAGGAAGAGGATTAAACAAGAATTCTGATGGTAGTTTTGGTATGGAATACTAAAAATTATTTCTTTTATTACCGTTCCGTTACAGCCCATCAAAGTCTGAACATAGGTCTGCCCCGTTGCATACTTAGGAACGGTTTCTGATAAAGCTGCCAGGCTTGACAAGAAATCTACTTGATGATAATAAATAATGCTTTATTTTCGTATGTTTGTATTCTTGGAAAAGCGAGTACTTACATACTTTTACAAAAATAATACAAAAATTGCTAATAAACAATTTGAAGAACTCCGGTCACTTCTCATTTGTATTACAGCCTTTATTTCTGTTATAGCAGTTTTAAGTTTCCTACGGACAATACAAATGCAAATAAAGCTGACCATGCTACGCTGAGTTTGTGGACGAAAATAATAACCCGTGACTTTTACGCTTTGGCACCGAATAAATAACCCCAGGCGCATCTGAAGCAACAGTCGGACTTATTAAAATGTTATTTAGCGCAGAAATTATTTAAAGTGAAAATGGCATTGTCTTAGCTTTAGTGGGTGTTAATTTTATTTATTCAATTATAATTTTAAGTATGAAAATTTCACATTTAAAAGAGGACGTTTTTTGTTATGAAGACGAGAGTTTGCTTGGAGCTATAAGCCGGCCCCTTTAAAATAAGTACAGTTAACTGATATTGGGTACCCTCATATTATATTATTATAAAATAAATAAAGCCTTAACCTAGTAATTTAACAAATGTAGTAAAACAGACATTGAAACCACAAAACAATTTTAGTTTTTTTATTTTTTATTTTACTGTTTGTGTCTCAAGTGTAGTATAGAAAGGACCAGAAGGAACTAAAGACCTGAGGTAGATGGGTTTTACTATTTATATATGCTATGTGTATATTATTCTGACTAACGACAGAAAAGTATGGTCTAATATGTAAATTATTGGATAAAAAAATAATGGCAAACGATGATATCCGGGCCGCATGTTATGTATTTGAAGAATAGGATTAATATAAACAGAACTTTTTAGAAACGTTGTTTGTCTGTCTGACCGCACAAGCATCACGCAAAAATCTTTTAACGGATTTGGATGGGACTTTCACTTCAGTAAGGGTTGAGCCGTTAGGGTAAATATACATCTTCACGCTGTATATTATAAGAGCTGCGTAGTAGGCATATTGTTCTGTTTTGCAGGTACAAAAAGTTTTAAAATTTACGTTGTCGTGGGATTTCAAATATACGTTATCCAATTTTAGTTGTTCTTATATTGCTCTTTTCTATTTTCTAAATAAGATAGTTTTTATTTTAGAAATATAATATGAAATAGAAATATGAAATTTGGACCGTTACTACTTTTATGACGTAGGCATCCACGGCAGAATTTTGAAAAATTCAATGCTTAGTGCTTAGATGATGAATTATGGTGTTCAAGATTTTAAGTAGTTTTTCCGGGCGATTTGATATTTGAACTGCTAAAAATTATTAAATAAATTATAAATGAATTAAAACATCCATTAAGTTACTGCTTACTTAAGATCGCTCTACCGTCTCTAAAAATTTCTCCCATACATAACTAAGCATATGCTTGTTCAAACACTCGTCTTGACTGTCATTGATTATGCAGATGTTTGTTACTCAGACTTAAACCAAAATCTTCTCAATAAGCTTGAGCGCCTTCTTTATAACTGTATCAGGATTATTTTCGGTCTTCGAGAATATGACCATATTATCTCCCATTTTCGTATTTGCCTTAAATGGCTAACTATTCGAGAAAGGTGCACTTCCAGATTTTTTTATAGGATAAGGGTGACAAACGAGCACACAGTCCACCTGATGGTAAGTGGTTGCTGCGGCCCATAGACATCTACATCTATTACAATTCAAAATGTAGATGCGTTGTCACCCGTGAGGACTAAGATGGAATGCCTCATTTCCAGTAAAAAGGGTCTCCGGCCACCTGCACTCACCAAGTGAAACGCAGAGGTAAACCTTCACGCTGGTTTTCTGTGAGATCGTGGTACCACCCCGGTTTGAGCCTTGTCTTTTCTCTATTCCATTTTAAATGATTTGTTTTCCTTAACAGTGGTAAAGCCACGCGGCAGCTTTTGCTGTCGCACGGATGGGCCGGCTCGAACCGGGGTGGTACCCACGACCTCACAGAATACCAGCGTGAAGTAGAGGTTTACCTCTGCGTTTCGCTTGGTGAGTGCAGGAGGCCGGAGGCCCTTTTTACTGGAAATGAGGCATTCCATTTTAGTCCTCACGGGTGACAACGCATCTGCATTTTGATTCGCAAACGAGGATAGATGTAGATGTCTATGGGCCGCAGCAACCACTTACCATCAGGTGGACTGTGTGCTCGTTTGTCACCCTTATCCTATATAAAAAAAACCTTAAAGACAAATTTCAATACCTTTTCTCCAACCACGACAAGGTACTTCGCTCTTCAACTAATCTGAAGTTTTCAGTTTCACTCCATTTTACTGGCTTTATCCACAATTATTTTACTGCTCTACAGAATATTGTCTATTCTCTATTCCATTTTAAATGATTTGTTCTCCTCTTCCTACCTTAAAGACAAATTTCAATACCTTTTCTCCAACCACGGCAAGGTACTTTCATCTCATCTGAAGTTTTCAGCTTCACTCCATTTTACTGGCTTTATCCACAATTATTTTACTGTTCAGGCTACACTACTCTGGAACTTCTTACCTGAAGACATTAGGAAAGCACCAAACAAGATAGCCTTCAAATGATTGATCCGGCAACATCTCTCAAAAACAATGTTGTCAGTATAATATCAATACTGCTACCTTTACCCAGACATATTATGTTTGTAGGTATTGAAAGGCAAAAAGCCGTAATATCTAATCAGCTACGGCTAACTGATCCCCTTTATAAATTACAAGCTAAACTAGAACATTAAAAAAATTAAGTTTTAAGAAAATGAGTAGTTATTATACAAATACTTCAGGATTATAAACGTATGATCACGACATATATCGCGTAATGTAAGTGGATTAGACTAGGCTAATATGGATATATTTAAATCGAGCGTGATTAAGCTTTATAAAATAGATTGATAAACATAAGTTATTATAAAATATTGAAATTTCATTTAGATCCCGAGGTTATTTTTAAATACTTACACGACCACAGTTGATACTTTTGAAATGCAGGCAATTATAATTACCGTTACCATTACAGCCTATTTTTTTTCCGCCTTTAATTACACTACCATTGACGGGAGTGTAATTTCAATTTCAACACATTTGCTTTTTTGTATACAATCTATTTTTTTTAATTTAGTAAGTGCTTTAATAGGACATACTTTACTGCTGCGATTTGATACAGAGTGAAGTGCTCCTCTTAATTTATAGTTAACATAGATTTAAATATATATATATATATATATATATATATATATATATATATATATAACTAATACACACATACATAACTACAACAAATAATAATACTTTGCGTCTCTGTTTATAACTTTTATAAAATTTTACTATTAAACTTAAAACTAAATACGACATATTATTATTAAAAGTAAGATATTTTTATTACAACTAATAATTATAATCTACTATGATGATTTTGTGTTTTATTAAAGTGATTAAGACAATTTACAACTATTTTGATAAATTTATTAAACGGTTCCAAAGTTGCTTCCTTTTCCATCGATTCTAATATGATATAGGGTGACACTCTGCGGTTGTTGTAAATTGTCTCGTGATTAAACCTATGTCCAGAGAAAGCAGGACGAAGAGGCAGGCAGAAGTTGTTCTAAGAGATGGGTCAGCGGTTGAGATGAGGTGCCATCGCATAGGCACTTGTCGTCGTCTGTGATTTTAAATCTATATTAATAAGATTTATGAAATTCGGGATTTGTAAAAAACTGAGTCATATGAAAACTTGTCGTGATTAAGGATCTAAGTTTTTTAATGTCTTCTAAACTAGGTAACTAGTTCTTTAGTGTTTCGGCCTTGTTCCATGCTATCATATCTTGCTTGCCAGCCGGTTAGATTGTCTTTTTTGATTCTGTGCTTAACGTAAGAGATGGGCGTAGCAAAGTAATCCGGCTTTTTGTGTAATCTGGCTCCGGCATTAGCCGCTAAGTCAGCTGCCTGTGATGCCAACATGACTTTTGATCCAAGCCAGATCTATTCTGCCTCTATTGCATGTCTTGATACATAATATGATGTATTTGTGTTACAATTGGTTGTGTGTTGCTTCTGTTGCTGATTGCTTTTATGGAGGAGAGATAGTCTATTAAAGTCCATAACAGCCTATTAAAGTCTACTGCTAAACATAGTTCTCCCCTATTGATAGCCTCATAGGGGAGATATTTGCCATAGTTGCTAGGCTTGGCAAGCGGGTTGGCAACCGCAGTTTTTATTTTATTCGTTATTAGGAAGACGCTGCTGCCCACCTCCTGATTTGTTTCTCTCTGTCGCCTCCTACGACACCCACGGGATGATACGGGTTAGTGGATATTCTCACGCCGCACTCAAAATTAAGTTAAATAAAATGCGATGAAACGTAAGCGAAACCCTCTTGTAACTGGATTAAGGTGGGTCGAAAGTGCATTACTAGAAAGATGTCTTACCTTTTTTTCTTTAATATACTTTATTTATTGACCATTCATTACAACCAATTTAAAATCTTCTATTGAATATTTGATAGGCCGTAATTTGCCGGCTTGGCTAGCTACTGCAGGTTTTAAAGTTTTTGATTTCTTATCAGAAAGAAGTTATTGTCAATCTCATGTTTCAGTTTTCCTCCGTCACATTCTAAGACTTCCACAAAAAATTTGGCGCTTAGACTTATTACTTCATATTTAAGTAACAGAACTCAAAAAGTCGTGATCAATGGTAAAGGTTCCTCCGGATCCGTAGCACAGCTAGATTAGAGTATTTTAGTTACTTTCATAGCGTAATGTCTTATGGAATTTTGCTATGGGGTAATGCGACTGATATTGAAGCTATATTTGTTTTGCAAAAGAGAGCCGTTCGGGCGATTTATAATCTAAATTGTAAAGAGTCACTCAGACAAAAATTTTAAGAAATAAACATATTAACTTTGGCATCGCAATATATTTATGAAAATGTAATGTATGTACATGAAAACATAAATAGCTTTAATAAGAATAAGGATGTGCATACTTTAAACACTAGGAATAAACATAAGCTTGTAATACCAGTTACTGATGGGTCTCTTATTGTTTTCCATTCCATACATTATAAATTATACGACAAAATTGAAGGTCACATTTTGTTGATGATCAAGAGGCTTGTGTTATCTATGTCTGGATTAGCCCAACTAGAAAAACCAAAACGGTATGAAGACTTATAAACAAATCCTTAATTGTAAAACTATATGATAGAGCGCTCGTATTATTTTATCTATCTGCCCATGCTGGTGTTCTAATGGTTGGTTAGTAAAGGGTTTCGGTTTCATTGAGAACCGTTTTATATTGAAAAAAAGACATGAATTCAAATACTGCTTCGAAAATTTACCACAGTTTTACATTTTAAGTTTGATGTCATTTTCCGCACGATTATAGTCTGTATTGTTATATTATATACACTGCACTATAATAAAAAAGAACAACCGAATTCAGAGAGCTTATTACAATATATTAATTTACTAGCTTCTGAATTCAGGGCTTTCACTTTATTTTCGACACAGATGGCAAAACAACCACCATAAGTTTTCCAGACCTTAATTATTCTAACTTATTTTGGACAGCGGCGTTTACATTATGTGTGGCCATGATAAACATCGTGAATTCGTCTGTTATCCTTGGCAATGGCGCCTTCTTCTTCTACCTCTGAAGATAGCAAATTCAAATAATGAACGGTTACTGTATATCGATGGTGATGGCGACTATAGTTCAAAGTATACGTGTTTTTAAATGTAACGTAATGTAATAAACTTGTAATAAAAATGTAATAAACTTCACTATAAAAAAGTAATTAAACAAAAGAAACATAAAATTAATTCTTTTCTAACATAATTTATTCTATTATTAATACTTCTAATTTATAATAATAGAATAATAAAATATTCTATATATAATAGAATTAATAAACCAAGTAGAGGGTTTAGGAATATGCACTATCCCATATCGTCCCTACGTACGTACGTTCGTAGATATATTAAGTTTCCCTGTCCGCGTAACAGACACAATAGTTAAACAATTGAAATGTTCATATATGATTCATGTGACAAGGAAAGGGTTAAGTAACAAACCAGTTGATGTGAAGTAGAGTCCTCTTAGTAATAACTTGCTAAATAACCCGCTTGTCAAGCGAGGAAACTTTAGCAAATAAATTATGAAGCAATCTATGGGGAGGCCTAGATTCAGTAGTAGACGAATAAGATTAGATAGTAACCAAGTACCGTTACCGTTCAGTCTATTTGAGTACACTACTGAATAAAAGCCTTCCCCATAGATTGCCTCATAGGGGGATATTTGCCGTAGTTGCCACGCTTGGCAAGCGGGTTGGGAACCGCAGTTTATTTTTATTTTTGATCGTAACTAGGAAGACGCAACTGCCCATCTGATTTGTTTCCCTCTGTTCCTCTTACGACACCCACGGGATGATATGGGGTAGTGGATATTCTAACACCGCGAGTACACAGTAAAAGTAATATATTAATAGAATAATATACACAAACATTTTAAGAAAGAATAATTATATATTCTTATATAAGAATCATAATAATAATAATAATGTCCTCCAGACCGAATTTCGGCCACGGCGGCCAGTCTCAACGGAGACTAGTCATCGGCGCAGGACAGGATTATAGTGCCCAAGTTTATGCGCAAGCACAGGTGCACTCTCTATTCCCTCACTCTCATAGCCCGATGGGACGGTAAACCGACACGACCAGAGAGATATCAGACGCAGGACCAACGGTTATACGTGCTTTCCGAGGCAGCGAGTGAAGCACCGCCAACTTCCTGACTCCGGGCAGCTACTGAGAATTTCTTGATAGAAAAACTCAATAACTGATTTTTGGCCCGACCCGAGATTCGAAGCCGGGACCTCATGATCAGTAGTCGCACTACTATAACCACTACACCAACGAGGCAGTGAAATAATAAGAATAATAAGAATAAGAATCATATGCACCGTTCAATTTTTTTTTTATAGGATAAGGGTGACAAATGACCACACAGTCCACCTGATGGTAAGTGGTTGCTGCGGCCCATAGACATCTACATCTATCCTCGTTTGCGAATCAAAATGCAGATGCGTTGTCACCCGTGAGGACTAAGATGGAATGCCTCATTTCCAGTAAAAAGGGCCTCCGGCCACCTGCACTCACCAAGCGAAACGCAGAGGTGAACCTCTACTTCACGCTGGTATTCTGTGAGGTCGTGGTACCACCCCGGTTCGAGCCGGCCCATCCGTGCGACAGCAAAAGCTGCCGCGTAGCTCTACCACTGTTAAATGAAATGAAAAAAATGTCAATGAAAATGAAAAGATTATTCTGACGATGTCTATGTGCCGACTCTGTTTTAAACATGCAGAATATTTAAGCAGTGTATGTGTAATTAAATGATCACAAATTAAACTAAGGCAGGTGAATGTTCCTTTCTATGTCATTCCAGCTAAGCTGTGTGAACATAGCATGAAAGAAAAATGAGTATACTCGAGTGAACATTCTTTCGAGTGAACCGTCTGATTCCGCCTGTGCAGTCGTGCCCCTTTGGAACAAATTGATATTAATAAACAAAGTACTTACTGCCTATGATTATGTGATTTAAAATTAAATTTGCAGTATTGAAAGTTATAATGTGTAAAAATTATTTAAAGATTTTAATCGACTGACAAACGAACTTACCTTTCGCCAGATGGTAATTGGTTACTGCAACCCGTGGTCTCCTGCAATCAACTTCAAACAATTAAGATCACTGCTTCGTCACATCTGAACACTTAACAAACCACACTCACACATACATACAGTTTAGCAGTTTTTAATTATATTAGCTATCCCTTGCTTTTGAAACCGGGACATCAAGCTAAATGAGTGCACTGTTATTTTATGGACACCTCAATAGAAAGGTGGTACTTGACATGACATTGAAATGGCTATATAGTCCGGAGAACCGATAGCCAATAGGTTCTCGGCGCCATACGGATGGATGCAGGTGGATCGGAACTCGTACATAAGCCTTAGGAGGCTTTTTTGTTTCTTTAAAAATGTTAGCAATATCAACAAAATATATTATATTTTACCTATTTCAGTCAAAAACAATAGGGGTCATGATGCATATACGAGTACATACAATGTAACAGAAGGACGTTAGAACTAAATTATTAGAGATTCTTGTGTTACAGCTATACTCCCATAAATCGAACGAACTCATAAACGAATCATTAACTACGAGCGGAAACAAAATCATCACTCATTCAAGTTTTATACATCCATCCATCAACCTACAAATTCCATTAAAATTTTATTGCAAAATCTGTTGCCAATTACTCGCTGAAAAGGTAAACACATCATTTTCAACATTCTTAAATCACTTTCATCGTTTTATGATTACTTCATTTTTCGCTCCAATGGACTCGATAATAATGTTGGTTGATTTGTTACTTATGTACACTTATCTCATTTTACGATTGTTTTATTTGTTTATTTAATTTACTTTAATGCATTAAAAGTACATGTGTTGGATTTAATATCAAAGGACATTAAATCTCAATGAACCCGCCAGGAAGAGATAAAATGTTTTAATTTAACGGACTCTCTTAATCATCCTGCAAATGATTTTTGTTTTCATGCATGATAAGTAAATACCCCACCAGCTGGAAAACAGTGACTAAGCCCTAAATAATAAATAACACAGTCTTCGCGTTACAAAATTTTATCTACTCGTTCTTTTAAAACACCCTTATTGTTGACTTATTCCGTTCCTTTGCTGTACAAATTAGGAAAGGTAAAGCAATCCTTTAATTGAAATACGTGGAATACCCATACTAAAGAGATGAGATTTGCCGAATGTCTTTTCCGGTGGTGAAAAGGGAAGGCAGGAACAATGTAATTCCTGCGCACACTCGTCAGAATTTTTTCTACAGAATACCTTGAGACAAGCTATTTTGAGTTGTACTCGATGTTGAGAAGATTGGTTACAAACAAGTAAATAGTCACAAATAAACATTTTACGCCTCTCCATTGATTCGAGCCATTCAGGTTTTTTGTGTTTGCTTTGGATTTGGATTAATAAACTGCCCTAAAATCAATTACTCCACTTTGTTTAGTGGGAGTCGTAAGAGTCGATTATGGAAGTTACCCATCTTTTACAGACCTCCGATAAATTAACGATTTTTAATCGACATTATTCTAATTATAAGTGGAAAAACCAAGCTGCAGCTATATTAGTAGTAGCACAAATGGGTCGGCTCGACCGGAGTAGGACCACACTCTCACGGAATAAAAGTGTAAAATTGCAGATTAAGGCCGCTGTGTTTAATATGGTAATGTAAAGAACCGAAGACCCCTTTTACTGGAAACGAGGAATTCCATTTTAGTTTTCATGGGTGAAAATGCATCTACATTTTGATTCTTAATCAAGGATAAAGCATCCACTTACCATCAGGAGAACTGTGTGCTCGTTTTTCACCCCAATTCTCTAACTAATAAATAGGAAGTTGCGGATCGTAAATTTAAAAATTTGTCAGTTCGAATCTGCCATTCGACTAGTGCACCACCCCTGACAAAAGTATTTTAAGCTTATCTAAATCAATAAATGGTAATATTAGTAATGTTAATAACGATTATGTTAGAAAGTTATATTTTAACTAAAATATAACTTTATCGCCACATCAATAATATCAGCTATAAAATATTAAGATCGACAGAGTTTTGGCACACTCAATATGAATATTTGGACTGATAGCTGAGACATAATTAAATTTAATGTCATATTATTATATACAAAACACTCTCCGGCAAATTAAGGCCTGTTTATCTGTCTCCTCTGACCAGTTCTGCACCTAGGTTGAATCTGTGCGTCCCGGGACCAGTAGTGTAGATATAATGTTACGGGCGGCAGCTGCCTATCCCAGGAGTAGAATCCTTCGCGGCCCATAGACGAAGAAGCTACAGGCAGATGCTGGTCGGGCGTCCTGACGCCAAGGGTTAAAGTCTAATTACACTAAATAATCCGGGGGGAGCGTTACAATTATTGAACAGAGCTTACTTACCTCTATTCAAGGCGACTGGTCCCTCAGGATTCGGTCAGGTCTCGTGTGGATGTATTGTGCTAGAAAGTAAAGGTCAGTGATGTGTATTTGGGTGTGGCTGGTAGTGTTATTGAACTTATTTGACCGTTCCCCCTGCAGCAGTTCGGCCCTCAGCTCCTCTCCAAGCTAAGGTCGCCTTCCGCAGTCACTTTCTTCCTTTGTTACGATTGACTCGCGAAAATGAACACCGAACGTACGGGTCAAAGGTCACCGTTATTTCTAGAATATTAACTACCGCACTAGTAACTAATACAGTCGAATCCACTTATACAGATTCTGCGTTAAACCTAAAGTCCTGGGTAAACTATCAACACGCGCTACCATTCCCAGTGGTATATTTAATATACGCGCCTAACATAAAATTAGATCTAAGAGCTCCCAAAAAAAACGGCCTGCCTTCTCTTTCGACGCGAAGAAGGCATCTAATCTTTCGCTCTCGACTCCCACCGTTCAGTAAGCTCGGACGTTCAACACGCACGAACGTCATCCCGTATCAGCCGAGCTGAGAGCCATCTAACGTCGATGCCTGACACCAACGCTTTTGCGTGAACAAACCCCCGCCCCGGACATAAGGATTTAGGTCCGCGAGCAAACCGGTCAGCGGGACAGGGTCGCGACGGCAAGTTGCAAGATCGAATCTACAACCAAACTAGGCCACCCTACGCACCCAATCAGATCTTGCAACCCTGACCAACGCCTCAAAATTACAGCCCCAACGTGGGCTAGCCGGAGAGTTGAACTGGATGCCCTTCCTGGTCATCACAGCACATAAATAAGTCCTATTTCTAGACAGAAGTCAGACGACCTCCTTCAAACACCTATCTGCGCTCCTATGATTAGTTCCGCAACTCGACCGGATCAGGTCTGCAAACAGCGACGCGACACGAAGCGGCCCAGAGGGACCTTCAAGCTTCAGTGCAGAGAGCACCCCCAAATTCCCCATGAACGTCGTCTGTGGAGAGCTGAACGAAACGCACAGATGGTCCCTAGCAGGTGATCCTATGCTCATATTTCAACTAATTTTTCAAAAGCATCAATGTTCAATTACAGAATTAATTAAAACAAGTAATCACCGATGCACATAGGTCAACTTGGCAAAGTAAACAAAACAATAAACGTAAGGGACAGCCCTATTTCTTATTTCAAATAAATATCTTAGATAGTGCCAACAAAATCTAAACCAAAAGAGAATTGACTCCTATTTCCTTCGGCAACCACAGGGTTATCTAATTTCAACCTTCCTTATCACAAAGCAAAATGATTAAACACTATCACAAGCATTAAGGCGCGGGTTGAGCAAAATGTCGCGCTAGTCGTTATTTGTGCGGTTTTTAGGAGCTATCTACTTTTTATTTAAAAGATATATCAACAAATAAAAAACACATTATATTTCTACATAATCTTGATTTCATAAGAGCTGTATCCAATTTTTTTTTAAGGAATAAATATTAATATAATCTCCTTACAACGAAACCACATAAATGTGAAATTATTATTGATAACATGCATCTCCTCGTAAAGTAAGTATTATTTTATTTTGCGATTTACACCAATGGATAGGCAATTTATTAATGAACATTTCTATAGTAAAATTTTTTTCAAAAGACCGAAATTTGATTTTATTAAGAAATTATTTTAAAATCTGGGCGTATTCACTGCCCACGGGCTTGCTGGATCATTGAGCGTTGAGCTCTCGAACGTGGAGCCTGTGTCGTTCGTTAGAGCACACGCTCACGATCTTATCAGTCGATAATATTATTACTTATTAGGTTATTTTATAGGTAGTATTATTTGTTTGTTTTGGGTATAATTTTTCGTATTAGTTATACATATATTTGTTGTGTTTTTTACTGCGCGATGAAGCTTTTTGCGTGTATTTTCTTTGAAGTAAATGCAAATAAAAAAATGAAGCACCATTAGCATGTAAGGTTCGAATCCATAATTAACATTTCGACAAATATTATAATTTACACTATAAAAGGCTAATTCAATATTATCAGTATAGTATACAGTTAAAAATAATCGTAGTAACCAACTACAATATTTTCTCAAGTGTAGTACTGCCTGGTTGGTCTAGTGGTTGTAGTAGTGCGACTGCTGATCATGAGGTCCTGGGTTCGAATCCTGGGTCGGTTATGAGTTTTTCATTTATGTTCTAAGTTACAATTATAATTAGTATTACTAAGTTATAGTTTTTTGCTAAAATATAGTATATTATTCAATGCTTGTTTTTTCTTCTTTTTCAAAAAATAATTGAGTACATAAGGTGTTCTATACTTATAATTCGGTAAAAAGTATGTAAGTAGGTACTAATATACCTACTTTTTACTATAAACTAAAAAATTTTAAAACTAAATTTAACTAAAAAGACTAAGCTGACCATTTATTTTTTAACTCAAAACAGGACATGGGTTTATTTATACTCTAAAAAGTATAACTTTATACAATAAATTAAAAAATAATGTTGCATTTAAAAATAGGTAATTATTAAATGCAACATTTTTTAAAATTATGAATTACATTTGTCAGAGAATTAAATTTGCTTTAATAAAGTTGGTGATGATTTTAAATAAGAATAAAATTCTGCTCAATTTTTTTTTATTGTTATCTTTCAACATCGCCTTTAGAACTGGAACCGTAAGTGTTTCTTTCAGACGTCCACAATTTATTCAAAATAAAAAAAATACTCTTTCTATCGGAGCATTTGTACCAGGTAGACATAAAATATATTCGATTAAAAAAATTATGTTGAAGATTGTTGGCTTTGAATACTTCCATCCAAAGAGTTACGGGACAATTTTGTATCCCGGAGCTTTATTTGGGGACAACGGGACGTATGGTCACTTTACCTATAACCCGGCGACGGCTCCGTGGCGCAGTGGCTTAGCAATCAGTTGTTGCGCTGGGGGCCGCGGGTTCGAATCCCGCACGGAACAAATATTTGTAAGGCCTACAAATAATCGTTCCGGGTCTGGATGTTTGTCCTTGTGCAATTTATGTTTGTAAACTGCCTCCACGACTCTCATTATATATTACTCTCACTCTGCGAAACATCCTATTTATTTGTTTATTCTTTATTGCACCAAATATTTGTACTAAAGGCGAGCTATCTATCTATTTACCTATAGTGAGTAGGTATCTTTTAAACTCACAATTTTCAATGCTTCATTTTTAATATATAATTAATTATAAAATTTCATAATTAGATAATATATGAGAATACATAATTCTAATATAATGCAACTAATATACCGAATAAAAAAATTAAAATACATTTATCGTTGTACGCTGTGTGTATTTCCATAAAATAGTTTATTGATGTTGAAAAATACGTCCGTACAGTAGGTGGCATTGAGTTATACCAAAACTATGGTAGGTGGCGTCTTACATATTATTTTTTACGCGATCATATATTGTAGGGAGTTGGCGCGGCCGGCACACAAACGCTCAAGGTCGTTCGCATGGAGTAGCCCCTTAAACAAGGGCACACAATTTAATCTCAATTTTCCGTGCAACAACAAACGCAGTGATCAAATGTATTTACAAAACATATGCAGCAGCATTTAAAGGAGTATTTTAAATTTATTTCTTTTAATCATAACCACTACAATATGAATTTCGCGGAAAACCCAAAAGCATTTTAATTTAAATTTAAAGAATTTTTAACTAAGTGCTCGACCAAACCAAATCCAATACCCCTTGATAGCGTGATTCAACTCTCCAGGGGGCCCTAATCTTCCCACCACCAAGTGGAGGCCACACCGCGTGAACCCGATACTAACAGAGCGCAACCGCTAACGGTCGCCACTCGGGTTGTACGCCCTCACTGAGGCCGTCGGCAACAGAACAGCTTGACAAGTGGACTGTTGACGGCTTAAGGCTCAGTAGAGGCAGCCATGGTGGGAGCTAAAGCGGCAGCTAGCTAGGGCCGCCTCCATCAAATGGGGTACAGTGGTACACCAGTCGCGGCCACTCAGCTAACGGGAGTGATAAGGGTCCAGCGGACTGATGAGTGGCCGTGAAGTTCCTCTTCGCACGCTGAGGGGGGGTGATGACACCCCCGCCCCTGGGGGAATTACCCCCCGACTGGTCGGGGGAGGGACCCCTTCCAAACCTAGGGGTCTGTTGGCTAGCCGGCGGGCGCCGAGCGTCGCCCGTCAGAGGGCGTGGCGGAGCGCCCCCGCCCGTGGGGGTCGAGGGCCTGGCAACGCCCTGAGAGGAGACGCCGTTCGCACCCAGGCACAGTACGGCATGGTGATTGCCCTGGCAATGCAGACAGGGCCGCCGGTGCGGACAGTCTCGCTGGAGGTGCCCTTCCAAACAGGAGTAGCACCAGCGGCGCTCCTTGACGATAGTTCGCCTCGCCGGAACCGGCCCACTCAATAATTTTGGGCAAGACGTTACCCGGTGATCAGATGCTCGACAATAGGAGCAGGGGGGGGTTGACGACGACTTGCCCGGCGGATTTCGCCTCTCACTGGGCACGGCTCGTAAGTCGTCGACGGTGCCCGCCGCGTGCTCGATCTGTCGGCACTGCTCCTCCAAAAACCGCAGCAGGTCATAGAAGGGCGGAATATAGGAGGCCTCGTCCCCGCCGTACCTCTCCTCAAAATGCATTTGAAGGTCGAGAGGTAGACGGGACAGCACGATGCGGAGCAACAAGAAGGCCCATTCGCCCACTGGTAAATCCAGCCGCCTCAACATATTACAGGCCACCAAGACTGGATCCAACAGGTCCGAACGTAGTCTGGCCCGGTCACTCAGCAGCGGGAGGCTCAGAAGCTGCTTAACATGTTCGTCCGCAATTCGCCGGACGTTGGCGTATCTTCTGGCTAGGAGGTCCCGAGCAGTCTGGTAGGCGTCGTCCGACAAGCTCAAATGGCTGACAACGCCCAGGGCCTCCCCCTCCAGTGAGGCCAAGAGGTACGCCATCTTCTGGCTCGGAGTCAAGTCACTCCGGGTGTCCACTAGGCCGTCGAAAAGACCAACGAAGGTCAGCCACTCGGAAAGGACCCCGAAGAACTTTGGCAAGTCCAGAGTTGGGAGTCGTCCCAACAGCTCCGGCTGAGGCTGCTTCCGAACGGACTCGGGCAGGCCACTCGTCCGAGCTTCACGCGCCTCTTCGGCATACCTGCCTTCAGCCTCGATCAACTCGTCCGTGAGCCACAAGAACTGCTCGTAGTCTGCGAAGCAGGAGTCCAGGACTCCCTTTTCCACATCCGAATCCTCGAGCTCAGCGTAAGCCTCCTCCACTGCAGCCCTTCGAGGATCGACCTGCTCGAACCGCTTCATCAAATTATGGACCCTATCCGGTCGACCTATCAAAGCATGGGCGCTGGTGGCCCAGCGTAACTCAGTCCGCAGGCAACGGATTAGCATCTTGGGCGAGGACATCACTAATAAATACAAATTACGACGCCGCTCGAGCACAATTACAAAAATAACAAATAAAAAATACAAAAAAATTAACAGCTAACCAATGCAGTTCCTATCAAATCGAGTTGAATAGAAATTACACAAATAAGAACCGCTATTTATTAAATCAAACACAAGTTAGTACAAAAGAAAAGGCAAATCAAATTAACAATAACAAATACTAGTGCGATCAAATCAAGTTAAATTCAAATTACGTAAATACAAATTACCACTCTTTAGTTCAAATACAAATTACAATACGAAAGATACATAACGAAGATACACATCAACAAAAAATACCTTGCTCGGAAATCGACCCTTCGATAAGTAATACACTACAACCATCCGACAACGATAATTAACCGATTACGTAAAAATAACCATCTACCTACATGACGCTATCTCCCGCTTGCGCGCGAACCGGGCGTGGTTTTTCAAATTTACCCGCAAACAACAAAGCAAGCTAACAAAGAAAGGAATTTTATTATTACGTATATAATAAAAAAAAATATTTTTACGTATTACGGACGGGCGTGATTGTAGACACAAAATTAAACCAATCAACCCAACGCTCCCTGCCACCAAAATTATTTAATTTTTATCAAATACTATGGTCGGTGGATCGACCGGGAATCGATCCCAGAACCACGCTCTGCTACCAAATGTTACGGCCGGCAGCTGCCCATCCCAGGAGTAGAATCCTTCGCGGCCCATAGACGAAGAAGCTACAGGCAGATGCTGGTCGGGCGTCCTGACGCCAAGGGTTAAAGTCTAATTACACTAAATAATCCGGGGGGCGCTTTACAATTATTGAACAGAGCTTACTTACCTCTATTCAAGGCGACTGGTCCCTCAGGATTCGGTCAGGTCTCGTGTGGATGTATTGTGCTAGAAAGTAAAGGTCAGTGATGTGTATTTGGGTGTGGCTGGTAGTGTTATAGACCTTATTTGACCGTTCCCCCTGCAGCAGTTCGGCCCTCAGCTCCTCTCCAAGCTAAGGTCGCCTTCCGCAGTCACTTTCTTCCTTTGTTACGATTGACTCGCGAAAATGAACACCGAACGTACGGGTCAAAGGTCACCGTTATTTCTAGAATATTAACTACCGCACTAGTAACTAATACAGTCGAATCCACTTATACAGATTCTGCGTTAAACCTAAAGTCCTGGGTAAACTCTCAACACGCGCTACCATTCCCAGTGGTATATTTACTATACGCGCCTAACATAAAATTAGATCTAAGAGCTCCCAAAAAAAACGGACTGCCTTCTCTTTCGACGCGAATAAGGCATCTAATCTTTCGCTCTCGACTCCCACCGTTCAGTAAGCTCGGACGTTCAACACGCACGAACGTCATCCCGTATCAGCCGAGCCGAGAGCCATCTAACGTCGATGCCTGACACCAACGCTTTTGCGTGAACATATAAGATGAGGTGGATCTTAATGTTGATATAGAATAAATCATTAGGAATAAATAATTTAGAAGAGAATGAATGAATCTTACTGTGTTCTCTTGATGTTTTAACTTTGGTGTACTTTCGTGGAGCGCATGGCGGTTGCACTCGCGGTATTCAAATTATTTTAATAACGGCGCGATCGCGCATAACACATAAGCGTGGCGAATTTAGTATAGGTTACCACAGATTTAGTAGAGGTAACTAAAAACGAATCACGACGTAACTCCCAATGCTCGCATTCGTGAGCTGCAAAACAGTATGCTCCTAGTTTACACTTGTTATATTCTCGACAGTACTTTAAATGAAAACAGATCTAGTGCTCTTTTATGTCACTTTTTACTGCTGTGCTCAATGTGAGAAAACTAATTCGCATCCACATTCCAGTTTAGCTAGGCGCGCACTTGACGTGAGAGCTCTTGTCAACCTATCGCATGACAGCGCGTCGTTTCGCTTTGAGGCTTCTGTTTGATATGAAGTAACTTTTCAACGTAATGATGCATGATGGCTAAAATTACTGATTTGTTATAATTTTATACACATTTAAAATAAATATCATAAACTTAAAATAAATGACAAAGATATTTATTATGTATTGTAGGGAATGAGGGTAAAAAAAAATATGAACGAACAAATGAAAGTATAATGGTAATTTCCCACTTGTTTTAGCAGTATAAAGTACCGCACAGGCGACTAAGAGGCATCAATCTGTAATTTTAAGAGTCCCACTGTCGTTACTCTGCCCGTTGGGGTATTCTACTAGTGTAGGCAAGGAAGGTTGTGTTGCTGAGAGACGGCCCTGTAACACAGTATCTCTCAGCAACCATCTCTTGAGATGAGTGGTGATGCTGTTGGTTTGCATACTTTGGTGTTATCATATAATTGGGGTGCTGATAGTAAGCAGGGTTTGTTACGGCGTAGTGTTCTTTTATTTAAATACTATCGAAAATAATTTCTAACATCAGAAGTGGAATAGTTTCTTACTTCAGAAGTGGGATTAAAGCATTTTCCTGTAGGTTTACATTGAAATTTCTTACATCAAAAGTGGGATAAAGATCTCTGTTACCGTCCACATATAATCTTTGAATAGTGTGAGGGTTATTACATTCGTGATAGAGTATAATGCGCCTTGCATTGATGCCTTTGTTTATGTTAAATGTCGTAATAAAATTTGCTGTCCTATTTTCGACATTGACATATTATTAAAGTGTAAAGTAAAAGTATAAAGTGAAACGTTTTAAGCCAAAAGTTTAATCTTTTTGTTCGATTTATATTAAAAGTACCCGCGAGTACTTTCATTGTTTCTTAACGTACTCAAATACACTTAGCGGCAGGGAATGTGGCCCAAACATAAACAAACCGATAACAGCCGATTTTGGTACAGTGAACAAGAATTTTAAGTGGCACATTGTCAACACGTTTGTTTTTGTTGATTTAAGAGGGTAAGTATGAAAAAAAAATGTGTTTAATTTTTGTGACTTTTGTTCTAGCGCTAGAACGCACGAAACACAGGTGAGTTAAACTTTAATGTTTAAATCATGGCGCATTTTATTGTTGGTGAATCTTCTTTTGCTTTTGTTTTTCATTTAATGTGTAATCTTTTCTTGTTTTCAGAATCGGAACATAATGACTGTAACTCCAGCTCAAGTTGCTCAAGCTGTGTTGCTTCAGAGTCAAGGGCGAACGCAGCGAGAGATTGCTGTATTTTTAAATGTACCGCGTACAACCCTTAGATACGCCTTAAAAAGGTACGATCAGACCAGTCTGTACACGAGGAGGCCAGGAAGTGGCGGAATCAGGTGTACATCAGCGCAGGATGACAGATTTATCACCCTCGCAATTTTGAGAAATCGGTTCCTTACTGCGGTTGAAATAAGGCAGCGTCTGCAAACGGCAAGAGAGGTCAACGTTAGTGAGCGGACGATAAGAAGGAGAATGGAGAAACGGAACCTTCCTTCTCGAAGATCAGCACGAGGTCCAGAACTACTCCGGAATCATCGCGTATTTCGACTTCGGTTCGCTCGTGAGCATGCAAATTGGACTCATGAGCAGTGGAGTAAAGTTCTGTGGACCAACGAATGCAGAGTAGCCTTAAGAGCTCCAGATGGCCGTGAACGTGTGTGGAGAAAGCGTGGAGAGAGGTTTCTGCCAATCACCACCAGGCAAACCGTAAGCTTTGATGGCGGATCCGTAATGGTTTGGGGAGGGATCAGTACAGATGCACGTACAGAGTTAGTGGTAGTTGAAGGTCGTTTAACGGCGGTGCGGTACATTGAAGAGATCCTCCAAGATCATGTTTTACCCTATGTGGAATTCATTGGGGGCGAAGAATTCAAGTTAATGCAAGATAACACCCGACCACACACCGCACGATGCGTTAATGATTATCTTTCGGAAGGGAGAATTTTTAAATTGGAGTGGTCAGCCCAGACATGAATCCCATAGAACATGTCTGAGACATGCTTAAACCTCACACCCGATCCATACCCAACCCTTCAGAGAATCTCAGTGCTTTGAAAACCGCTCTGGTGGCCGCCTGGGAAGAAATACCCCAAAGGGATATCAAAAATATCATCCACAGCATGCCTGATCGTATGAAGGCGGTTATCAGGGCCAGAGGTGGAAATACCATCTACTGACGTTACTATTAGCTTTAATTTGTTAAATTCATTATTAACATTTTGTTAAATTTAGTGCTTCATGTCTTTTTTTTATTTAATAAAAAATAGTGACCGACCGAAGATTCGGTTTCGGTTTCGGTTTCGGCAAAGTTTCGGCAAAAAATCTAGTTTTGGTAATAGTTTCGGTTTCGGCAAAAATCTGCCGAACCTTCGGCGGCGCCGAAACTCATTGTTCGGGGATTATTGTGCGTCGCTCGGATGAGTTCGTGATTCGTGTATTATTCATAATTATACAGAAACAGAATTTTTTAACAGTCGTGGTACCACCCCGGTTCGAGCCGGCCCATCCGTGCGACAGCAAAAGCTGCCGCGTGGCTCTACCACTGTTAAATGAGTTTAAACGTGGTTGCACTAATCTCACCGATGATCTGCGTGAGGGACAGCCATTGATTTAGTCTTGTATAACTCAATGGGGACGGCCTTCTACAGCGACGACTGAAGATAACATCAGTGTTGTGCGGCGTGTGATAGAGACTGACAAAAAGTGACTTATCAGCAGATTCGGACAAGATAAGGCATAGGTATGTGTCAAATGCACAAAATCCTCCATGAATATTTAGCAGTCAGGAAGCTTTGTGCCCGGTGGATACCTTATAACTTGACAGAGGCCCAAAAACTCCGTCGTGTTGATTGGTGTCGTGAAATGGTTCAAACATTTAATGGAGGTAACTCAAATGCTGTGTTCGACATACTTACGGGTAACGAAAGCTGGATTTATTGTTATGATCCTGAAACTAAGAGACAGTCTGTTGTCTGGGTGTTTCCTTCAGAGGAATTGCCAACTAAAGTGAAGAGAAGTCGAAGCGTGGGGAAAAAAGATGGTGGCCTCGTTCTTCGGAAGGATAGGTCGTTACGCAACAATTGTTTTAGTGGATTGAAAAACAGTTATTGCAGAGCGCTACACTAACAATTGTTTGCTATTTATCATGGAAAAAGTTCGGGAGAAACGATCTCGCAGTAGGATAAACGTCCTTCACTACCACAAGGCCTCGTCGTACACCGCCAAGCAAACAATCGACTACTTGGCGACGTCAGATGTGGAATTACTGGGTCACCTGCCCTATAGCACCGATGTTGCGATTTTTATTTATTTCCAAAAATAAAATAAAAACTTCTTAAAAAAGTTGTATAAGGACACTTTTTTAAAAATATATAATAAGAGTAATAACTTGTTAGTTTGTTCAGTTTCTGATTTTTTAAGATCTTTTAGTGTTACCTTCGTACCTACTCATATCTATTAATACCTGAAAAGTCTCGTATTCCGTCAATGTAACAATAATGGTCTTTGAAGGTAGTTTCAAAGGCCTCGCAGTCGCATTTAAGAGGGGCTTCTTGCGAGGCCCCAAACAAACACACTTTAACTTCTTCAAGGATAAAAGTAATGAAATTAATTAGTCATCTGTGGTAGTCTGGAGGCATCGTATTTTAGAGGGTCGAGGCCCTTTTTAGTGCGAGGCCGTGGGCAAGGGCCCACTTCGCCCACACGTAGCTAGCTATGCCACTCTTACAATCTTATTTGTAACAAAATTAACTACAAAAATAAATTAAAAATAGCTTGGTTGTGATCACCTCATTCCCAGGGGTTATTACCGTCCATAAATTCCTTAATATTATAATAACCCTTTTTATACAAACCTAGTTTATTAAAGTTTTTGAATTTGGAGCAGGTTTTGTATATTTTCTGGGATTTTGTTAAAGTGTGTGTATGTATATTGAGTGTGAGTGTGATATATTAAGTTAATGCGCTCATTGAATAATATTAACAATATTGTGAACACAATAAAATATGTTCTCAATTAGCGAGCAACTTTTTATGGGTGTGTTGATTTTTTACGTAATTGACTTAAAAAATATTTCTTAACGTTAAATTGTTAAATTTTACTTGAAAATAAATAAATATGTTGCTGCATGACTATTACAGTTACTGTGTTTGATTAACATGCATTACCTATCTGTATAAAAAATATACCAGATTCCAGTATACAATCAAAAAATTGAACATGTCTAAAAAAGGTTCGGTTTCGGTTTCGGTTTCGGCCGAAACTGACACCCAGACCGAAGGTTCGTTTTCGGTTGAAAATCCTGTTTCGGTCGGACACTAATAAAAAATTATAAAATTACCACATTTTTTGCTTATTAATCATTTGCATTTAAGATTTAAATAAACAATAAAGTTTTTCAAAGACAAAAAGTAACAGTATCGCGGTTCATTTTGATAATAACCCACATAGTGCGTTTGGGCCACATTCCGTGCCGCTAAGTGTATGTTATCAAATTTTGAAAGAAATATTGAAAAAAGGTAAGGTAAGGCTAAATAAGTTTTAGTTTGCATCCAGTGATAACTTAACTTGTTCGAGTTTTGTTGTAATTGATAAATATCTAGTTTTTATTTTTTGTTAAATGATATGAAAATACGTAGTCCACGAAATAATGTAGCCCATACATTTTAAAGTTCGAAATGTTTAAGAATATATCAAACAAAGAATTAACTTTGACGTTTTTTTTTATAGGATAGAGTGACAAACGAGCACACAGTCCACATGATGGTAAGTGGTAGCTGTGGCCCATAGACATCTACATCTATCCTCGTTTGCGAATCAAAATGCAGATGCGTTGTCACCCGTGAGGACTAAGGTGGAATGCCCCTTTTCCAGTAATAAGGGCCTCCGGCCACCTGCACTCACCAAGCGAAACGCAGAGGTAAACCTCTACTTCACGCTGGTATTCTGTGAGGTCGTGGTACCACCCCGGTTCGAGCCGGCCCATCCGTGCGACAGCAAAAGCTGCCGCGTGGCTCTACCACTGTTAAAAATATGAATTGAAAAAATAAATGGCCTGTTTGTATTCTAATGTGTTGATAATTGTTACAGTTTACTCCAAATAGTCTACGGCCATTTGGACAATGGCGTGGCCGAGCCTTGGTATGATTGAGGCTACGCCGCTGCTACCTGCTGTGTCTTGGCGCATCTTGCGGCGGCACGGCTCGGGCTTCTGCCGACCACATGATTCTTTGGCGTGGTAAAATGACGTCTGACGCTTACTCAGCTTGCGAGTGGTGAGCCATGTCACGTGGATATATATCTGACCGAGACGACTTACTATTTCAATTTGTGTGATGTCGTTTGCAGTGTGTGATAATTTACACAGCTGCCTTTTTTATATTTACAGTGTGTGATATTTTCATACAGTTGATTTTTATATTTGCAATGTGTGTAGTGACCTACGCATAGAATTATAATTCTATGGGCCTACGTCTCTGCATGCAGTTGCCTTTGGCAATGCGTAGATCTTGCGCAGTTGCCTACTTCCCTTTGGAATATGTGGTGGGATCAGTCTCTCCACACAGTTTCCGTTTTTGCAATGTGTGCAATGGTTTGAGTGCCATGTCACACAGTTGCCGTTTCTTAAGATAATTTGAGGTAAACTTTGGAAGCCCGTAATTCTTTGGTTCTCAATATATTTACTTCATTTCTTTTTATTTTTAATTTTGAAAAGCATATTGTTTGTTTCGTGCACCTGAAACGTTTTACATCTGTTTCAGTCTTAAAGTATTTTGGATACCTATTTTGCGAGACCTGCGTTGGATGAACTTAAGTTCACGCTTGTGCATCTTACGCAGTTGTTTCCATGTCTTTTCATTTTACTATTGTGTACTTCAAATTGAAAATTAAAGTTTTCTTGTGTAAAATCTAATGTGAAAAAGTTTCGGGTACTAGTTATCCCTAGCTTTGTGCCTACGTCACAGCCACTGTGAGGTATGCAAATTTGGTGCATAGACATAGGCCTACAATGTGAAAATGCAGCGCGGTGTCTTGCTGGCCCTGGTGCGGCGCAGCGGCTCACTGACAATGCGTTGGTGCGGCGCAGCAGCTTACTGGCGCTGGTGCGGCGCCACAGCTGGCTAGCCTGAGTACACCGCGACAGGTCGCTGGCACTGGTGCGCCGAGACAGGTCGTTGGCGCTGGTGTGCCGAGACAGCTCTCTGGCGCTGGTGTGGCGAGACAGCTCGCTGGCGCTGGTGCGCCGAGACAGCTCGCTGGCGCTGGTGCGCCGAGACAGCCCGCTGGCGCTGGTGCGCCGTGACAGCGAGCTGGTGCTGGTGCTCCGAGACGGTTCGCTGGAGCGCGTTTAACTGAGGGGCCTGTGCCTTCAATGCATAGTACGATATGTGCATTGTGCGCAGTGTTCCTTGGAGAAGATTGTGTTATATACGACATGCGTTAAACTCTAGTAGGAAGCGTTGTATACTAAAACCTGATTTGGGCGATTTTTTCAGTTTTTTAAAAGTTTAGTCTGTATGAAATGTATTCAAGAGCTCACTCATTGTGTGCTGTTGAATAGGAATTGGTAAAGATCTGAAAACAATACTTTATCGCTTCATGGTCAGAAATGGACGAGACGGGAAAGTTACATGAAACCAGTAACATTACGTAATTAGCCACCACACGAGGTGTGTCCTTGCCCCATGCTTACGTAGTAGAAATAGCTAACGTAATGCTTCCTTTCTGAAAGATTAATATTGAGATACGCTAACGTTGTGCCTCGTTCTCAAAAGTAGAAGGCGAACAAGCTAACGTCGTGCTTCTGTCGCGTCTAGCTTAAGTTATGCTAACGTCCCGTCTATGATTTAAGTAGATGTTAAGTTATGCTAACGTGGTTCCTATGACTTAATCAGTTATTATTTGATTATGTTATCCTAACGTTGTGCCTTGTACTTAATGAGTTATTATTTTGTTAAGTTACCTTTGTTAACGTTGCATCGTGCATCGTTATTTTGTTAAGTTATGCGAATGCAGTGCCTATGACTTAATCAGTTATTTTAACCGACTTCAAAAAGGGGGAGAATTTCAATTTGACTGTGTTTTTTTTATGTGTGTTTCTCGGAACTTTTTTCTAGGTGACCGATTTTGATGGTTCTATTTTTGTTTGAAAGCTGTTGCTTATAATGTAGTCTCGTAAATTTGATGAAGATCTGACTAGCAGTTTATGAGTTATCCTTAATAATGCGCATTTATTAATAACGGACTTATGACAATTTTTTTTATTTTACCACTTGTGTTAATATGAATGTAGAGGGACACACGGGCAGAGGAAGGCCGAATAAAAGATGGATCGATTGTGTGAAGAGTGATATGAGAATGAAAGGAGTAAGTATGGAAATGACGGCTGATAGAGAGGAATGGAACAAAAAGATTCACTGCGCCGACCCCAGATAATGGGAAATGGTTTAGAGAATGATGATGATGATGATGATGTTAAGTTGTGCGAACGTAGTGCCTATGACTTACTCTGACGACACGTTGTGCTAACGTAGAGCCATTTCCAAGCGCGTCGCCTGTGACCTAAGTGGTGCCTGCAACCCCCATGCCGTTGATAGAGACTAATATTTAAAGCTAAAGGCAGCTCGAGGACGAACTCCTGTCAGGAGAGGTCGTGTAGGGAATGAGAGTAAAAAAATAAAATAAAATATGAAGGAACCAATGAAGGTATAATTGTAATCTCCCACTTGTTTTAGCAGTATAAAGTACCGCACAGGCGACTAAGAGGCATCAGTCTGTAATTCTAAGAGTCCCATTATCGTTACTCTGCCCGTTGGGGTATTCTACTAGTGTAGGCAAGGAAGGTCGTGTTGCTGAGAGACGGCCCTGTGTTACATTGAGATGGGTGGTGATGCTGTTGGTTTGCATACTTTGGTGTTATCATGTAATTGGGGTCTTGATAGTAAGCAGGGTTTGTAACGGAGTAGTTTTCTTTTATTTAAATAATTTTGAAGAAAATTTCTAACATCAGAAGTGGAATAGTTTCTTACTTCAGAAGTGGGATTAAAGCGTTTTCCTGTAGCTTTACATTTAAATTTCTTACAGTATGATAATTAGTTATTATAAATATAAAATAAGTAATTAGTTATACATACCTATATAATAAATATAAACGTAATTAAATAACTTTTAGATATAGAAACTGAAACTTTTTTATTCAATATAGATTATAAATAATACTTATTGAAAGTCACTCTTTGTTTAATTACCACTGGTTCGAAAAACACCTCTGTCCTGGGAAGAACCAGCAAGAAAACTAGCGGGACTTTTTTATATTATAATATATTATATATTAACAGCTTACAGTCATGTATATTTCACAATTAACCACACAAAACAAATTAGGAATAGCTTGGTAGCAATCACCTCATTCCCAGGTGTTATTATGTATCATCCATAAATTCCTTAATATTATAATAACGCTTTTTATACAAACTTTGTTAAATAAAGTTTTTGAAAGTTGAGCTGGTTAAATTTTGTATATTTTCTGGGATTTTGTTTGCAAAAGCGTATACATCGCCTCAAAAATAAATTACTGACTCGGTGGAGTCGAGTAACTGGTACTACTCTAGCTTGTGTCTGTTCCTAGTATTTACAGAATGAATATCACTGATTTTTGTGTACGTACATTAAATTTTCATAAATGTATTGAGAGGCCAAAGTTAATATATTAATTTCCTTAATTTTTTTGTCGCAGCGACTCTTTAGGTTTTTAATCATAGATTGCTCTTATGGCCCTCTTCTGTAAAACAAATATAATTTCAGTGTCAGTCCCGTGTCCCCATAGCAAAATATCATACGACATTATGCTATGGAAATAGCTAAAGTAAACAAGTCTAGCTGTTTTCCCCACTGGTAAGATTTTTAAATCTTTTATACAGCATATGCTACAGAACTAAGTCTGCTTGCTAATTTTGATATATGAGGGCTCCATTGAAGCTTCGCGTCTAGTGTTATTCCAAGAAAAATGGTAGTGTCGACAAGACTTAATTCCTCCCCAATTAAAATTACATTATTATTTAATTGTTTGACATTTGGAGTCATGAATTTCATACCTTTAAAAATAATTATATACCATTTGAACTGTGTATGTACTATGTAACTTTATTTTTCTTGACATTCTTGTTTTTTTTTAAACGTTACCCCCACACTAGGATTTTCTCCTGCATCGTGGATGGCAAGACAATCATCCAGACCCGGAACAATTATTTTGTAGGCCATACAAATACTTGTTCCGTGTGGAATTCGAACCCGCGGCCCCCAGCGCAGCACCTCCTTGCTAAGCCACTGTGCCATGGAGCCGTCATTCAATATATAATATTTAAATTCTACAATAAAGGTAACCACAGACTTATTGTTTTAAAATAATAGAATAATAGAAGAAAGACTAATTTTAAGGCGTAATACTATGCATTTACAATGAAACATTTGATAGTTAAAATTTAAAAGTTGTCAAACAAATAATGGTCAATATTATAATAATTTTTTCAGTTAAAAATATGTTTAGTTGTTTCTTAATATTGTTTAGTATGTGACCATTAAAAATGTAAAAAAAAAAAAACCTTTTTTTATCGACTGCAAAGGAGGATAGTCGTAGATTTTTAATTGATTATTTTGGTGTTATGAAACACTACTTAAGTACATTTTGGACAAAAATTCTATTTGAGCTTAAAAATCCTTGACTTTCTTCCCACCTCTCTTTTTGGCCTCAAAAATCCTTTAAGAAATGAGAAGATATATTTGCGTACTTAAATGATTGTTATCTGCCATCAAAGTAAAAATGTAATATATATTTCTGAAAAAGCCCGAAACACTTAAAGTAAATCAATACTCGATTATGAATTATTCATTCTACACACGGGCAATAATGGAAGGTGAATATGATTTTTCTTTTATATGGAGGTACGCCAGTGAATAGCTGGAATTGCCTGCGATCGACTGATAATAACTCATCGATTGTTTACAACCGCGCGGATTTGAAAAACAACATTGGTTTCTTTTTTTCAGAAATGTTTTTTTATTTTTTTAACATCCGCTTTGATTATCTACGGCAAATAAGTTATAACAATCATTAATTTATTCATTCATTCATTTGAATAAATATGCGTTTTATACAGACTACACAGATTACCTTATAGGGGGGATATTCGCCATAGTTGCCACGCTTGGAGAGAAATTTGAGGAGATATATGGATGCTACCTGCTTTCTGGAAATTAAATTTAACTGTTACAAATGTAGATTCATTTCGTATTTTTATGAATTTTGTGACTTTTCTATTTAATGTGACATGTTCAAATTTACCACAAATCTTAAGAGACGACAAAGGGGAACAAACCAGGAGATGAACAGCATCGTCTTTCTAATAACAATTAAAAATTCAAAAAACTGCGGAGATAGAGATATATGGCTTGTCGCCCCTGAGGTCTAAGATGGAGTGCGCCGTTTCCAGTAAAAAGTGTTTTAGGGTTCTGTTTCACTCATATGAAACACAATGTATTAAATCGCTAATCTCGGTCCCAGTCGAGCCGATCCATTTGTGCTACAACCATAATAATAGCTGCAGCATGGCTCTACCACGTAAAGCTAGGGTCCCACGGCCTGTTTTGTCACAGATCAGACCGCGCCAGGCCGGACAACAGGCCGTGGGAACCATCGCATCCGATGAGGCCTGTGGTGGCCTGTGGGCGCCTGTCCGATCCATCGGGAGTTGGTAAGATCAAAGGCGCGGCGCGGCGCGGCGCGACGGCGCCTGTCGCGGCCTGTACGGGCGCGTCTGCGTCGCTTGCAATCGTTCATTTCAACTGCGGTGGCGCTTGCGCGTACATGCTCATGATGGAATGGACGAATGAGCTTATATTCGAGTTTTTAACTCTTTATGAAAATGAACCAGCGCTTTGGGATATTTCGTCGCCTCAACATAAAAACAAGAACGGCTTTTGTTGAATGACGACACCCACCAACGTCGTTTCCTCTGCTTTCTTTTTGCTTGGTTTATCAAACGTTCACCACTGAATAAAACCACAGCGGCTGCACACGCAGCCATGCGCTCCGTACCACTTCACATGTTGGAATGTCAGTCGACAGGCCGCACCAGGCCGGCACACGCCGTGGGAACGCTCAGTACGGGCCGCGACAGGCCCATACAGGCGGGACAACGCCTGGCGCGGCCTGTCGCCTGACAGGCCGTGGGACCCTAGCTTAAGGTATCGAACTATCGAAAGAGGCGACTGTGAGAAATGCAAGAGAGATGGCATGGCCCCCGGCAGATGGCAGCATAAACATCCTACTTACGCCAGGCGTAAAATACTTATACTGCAGACGGGGAGCAGCGTTAAAGGTACGAGACGTCTGACATAAGCGTGCTAACCGTGGTGATTTATATAATATATAAAATACTAATTTCAATATTAAATGAGTTTAGCTAACTTATTAATAAAATTTTTAGTTCGATGTGAAATAAGTGGCAAAATTAAATATTTTGTACAAACGACTTCAATATAAATAAAATGAGAACATCATCAATGTAGTCGAAGTCAATTAAATACGCATTATTAAAGATAACACAACAAAATTATCTTTAATAGTGAGTTCAGATATTTATAAAATTTATATGGGACCACATAAAAAACGCCCGCTTTCAAATAAAAACATAATTATCAAAATCGGTTCATCAAGAAAAAAGGTCTGAGGTAACACACAAAAAAAAACGATCGAATTGAGTACCTAGAATCGAATTGAGTCTTTTCTTGAAGTCGCTAAAAATACAAAACATTTATTCCAAAGATAAGTTTAAAAATGAATACATATTCGTTGAGATCTTCTCTTTATTACCTAATTTTACGCAAGGAAGGATCTAGTAATGATCTCGACTGTTGCCGATCTTGGGTGACTAACAGATTGAGTACACTCTTGTTATTAGTTTATGATAGTTTGTTATTTATCATCGTATTACATTCTCGTATTACATTCTCGTATTTATATACTCGATTGCTTTTATGTCGATTATCAATAGATTTTTATGAAATTTTTACCATGATTTAGTGTTTACGTAAGATTATATTGTTGGATGAACAGTGATGAATTACTTTGCTGTCAGTCTGTAGTAAGTATGTTTTGATGAAGTTTTTTTATAACCTAATAAACTATACTTTGAAATTATTTCAACCACACTTGATCTCATTAAACAAATTGTAATGTAGGGTGCGGAAAATGGCTTCACAAGAGGTAGACCTTTTGTACTTAAATTTGTCTAATTAAACTAGTCATGAGCCAATAAAAGTTATAAAAATCGTTGAACAAATTTTTTTTACTTAACGTATTAAAATGAAATGAAAATAAATATTAAATTTATTTCTTCGACGTAAGTAATAAAAAATTGGTTGTCAAATGTATTTTTTATACCATCTAGGTATTGTTGCAAAAGAAACGGCGTAAGAAACTCCACAGGTATCCTCTTTTTTGTCATTTATACTATATATTAATATATATGCAATTTATAACGTATACACGTTAGTACGTTCTAGATGGTTTCAAAAATTTCAGGAGATGAGGATGTAGTGCGTTTAAATTCGTTGAATGTACCAGGATTGCCATTACACTGTCTTAAATTGAAAGTTGGTTCACCATAATTTTACTACGAAATCTGAACTCAACAAAACTGTGAATTTGTACAAGACTGCATTAAACAACTACAGAATAAAATTATCGAAGCCAGTATAACGGGTAAAGAAAAAGGACAAACGGTATTTAAACTGCGAATAGCTTTAATATCGACGGGATTGCCTTTCAGTTTTAAGCGATTACAGTTCCCAGTCAAGTTGGCTTATAGCATGACCATCAATAAAACACAGGACCAAACATTCCTCTATTATGGCGTTAATTCGAGAGAATCATGCTTTTTCACACGGTCAATTGTACCTCACATACTCAAGAGTTTGGTCACCTCGAAGATTGTTCCCTTACAGTCCACATAATAAAACAACAAATGTTGTATATAAGCAAGTTAGTGAACAAAAATTTAAAGTTTTTGTTCATTAAACTTGCTTGATTCGATAAACAAACTATTTTCGATTTTGATTCATAATTATTTTAATGAGTCAAACAATCAGATTATTTCGTATAATACTATATACAATGTACTTCTAATGGTACAAAGATTTTTGTATAATATATAAGGCAGAAAAACTGATTTTGTAACCATTAAGCGTGCGATGTATTTTGACCCGGGCAACGCCGGGTTTTACTGTTAATATTCTTATATTTACAAAGGAGCGCTTAAAATTAATCTCAAAATCAAAATCTGTGGTAGACGTCAGGCAAATAGCTCACTTCAATGTTTTAAAATGGATTGAGATAGCCTTTTCGCTACCTGTGCACCAGAATCCATTAGTCTTATTACAAATTCGAATATAACAAGAGTTACTACACTGAAAGCAGTAGGATCTCAATGTACTCAGGTTGAAGGTTTTATAAAAAAAAATTTCTGTAATTAATAATACTAATATTAACAGTCCAAGGCTGGGGGCGAGTAACGAATGCAAACTGGGGCCTTCCATGGCATTAGAAAGTCATCTACAATACAGCACCGCCTGCTAAGCAAATAACAGCACGACGTGACTCAATTAACTTAAGTGACTTAAAAATATTTAAACATAGTATAATACCCATCCGATAAGCAAGATTTTTTCATCACGACTCCTTCTGACGTAGTGTAGACGGCCTTGGCGGCTATATGGAAGCGAGATGAATAATATCCATCTCTTGTCCTCGTTATTTCTGTGGGTGTTTTGGGCCTTGAGGTCGTCTAAAATCCCCCATGAACATGGTAGTGGAATTAAATAAAAGGCTACCCCAGGAGGGTACCAGCATCCCTGGACAAGCCCTCGCCGAGCATCCACGACCAAACTACTTCACTCCTGAGCGTGGGTACTCAGGCTGCCCCGTGTATTCTGGGGGGGGGGGGGGGGGGCAAATAATTCCGCTCGCGACTAATGCTGCTCGGAGCAAGCGGAGCAATAACCCCAAGGCAACCCCTGTCACGCTATCCATGAATTTTTTCAACATTAGGGGATTTCATTCCAACCTAAACGCTGTTCATTACCATCTAGAGACGGCGAAGCCGGCCTTTCTCTTTTTAACCGAGACTGAGGTGTCCTCTCCGGCTGATACTTCATATCTCTCCTACCCGGGGTACAAATTGGAACACTCCTTTGTGCCACGGGCTGGAGTTTGCGTATACGTCAAAGAGGACATCTGTTTTCGACGCCTCGGCAGTCTTGAAGGTATGGACCTGTCCATCCTATGGCTGCGCGTAGACAGCGACGACCATCCCCGCGTCTACGGGTGCCTCTATAGGTCCCATAGCGGTAACGCTGAATCAGACCGACTCATCGACCACGTCCAAATGGCTGCAGACTCCGTACTACAACAAGTCCCATCCGCAGAGATCGTGATTTTTAACGCCCCACCACCATGAATGGCTTGGTTCTCGTTTTAACCGATCATGCGGGTAGATCTGTCTATGACTTTGCTTTGGCATATGGTCAAACACAACTGGTTACTTCGCCTACGCGGATCCCAGATGTGGAAGACCATATATATCCCTGGTGGACCTTCTGCTGACCTCTCATCCGGACGGATATCAGGTCTCCATCCATGCCCCTCTGGGCTCTTCGGACCATTGTCTGATCCGGATTACGGTGCCACTCACGCTCCAATCGCAGTTGCGATCTGCAGCTGGCCGCCGTGTTTCGCACTTTAGCTCAGATGATTGGGACGGGATGCAGTCTTTTTTTGCATCCTACCCTTGGAAGCGGGTTTGCTTCTCGCCGGAAGATCCCAGCGTTGTTGCTGATTCTGTTGCTGATGTGGTACTTCAGGGTATGGAACTTTTTATTCCATCCTCTGTGGTGCCCATCAGAGGCAGATCCCAGCCATGGTTTGGTCGCTCCCGTAAAGTAGCATCACGCTATAAGCAGGAGTGCTACCGGGCCTGAGCTAATGCATCAACGTCTCGGGATAAACACCAGCACACTTAAATGAAGTATAATTCCGCCTCCAGGTCCTTCAAAAGCGTCATTGCCAAGGCAAGGTCTGAGCACATCGGCAGAATTGGCGAGAAGCTAGTTCGCCTTCCTTCGGGAACCCGTGCATTCTGGTCTCTCATCAAGGCTGTCTAAGGGAACTTCTGTCAGCCATCTCTTCCATCTCTGCACAGAGAGGACGACTCACTGGCCCATGCCGCAAAGGAGAAAGCCGATCTGTTGAGCTCTCTCTTTGCGTCCAACTCGACTCTAGATAACGGAGGGAACACACCGCCGACCATCCTGCGATGTGATTGCTCCATGCCGGATGTGCGGTTTACACAGCGCTCGGTTTGCAAAGCACTCTTCTCCCTGGACGTTAGCAAGTCGAGGGGGCCCGATGGAGTCCCTCCCATTGTGCTGAAGACGTGTGCTCCGGAGTTGGCACTAGTTTTAATGCGTCTTTTCCGGTACTCATACTCCCAAGGCGTATTCCCGAATTCACGGAAGACAGCTTTGGTCCACCCGATCCCTAAAAAAAGCAACCGTTCAGACCCGTCCAACTACAGGCCTATCGCCATCACATCCTTGTTCTCCAAAATAATGGAATCCATTATAAACTGCCAGCTCATGAGGTACCTTGAGAATCACGGTTTTCGTCGGGGTCAATCAGCTGGTGATCTGCTAGTCTATCTGACTCATAGGTGGGTGGAGGCAGTAAAGTCCAAGGGGGAGGCATTGGCCGTTAGTTTGGATATAGCGAAGGCCTTCGATCGGGTCTGGCACAAAGCGCTTCTTTCGAAGCTTCCTTCCTGTGGGCTTCCCGAGAAATTGCGCAAATGGATCAACAGTTTCCTTGCTGATCGGACCATCAAGGTTTTCAAATTTCAAGTCTATCAACGCTGGTGTTCCATAAGGCTGAGTGCTATCACCAACGCTGTTTCTCCTGCATATCAATGATATGTTGCTATTTGGTAGCATTCATTGCTATGCAGACGACAGCACTGGTGATGCCTTATATACCGGCCATGCCAATATTTCTCGGGAAAACGTCGTCGAGTAACGGGACAAACTTGTGTCTGAAGTCGAGTCTTTGCTTAACAAAGTTTCGGATTGGGGCCGACTAAATCTAGTACAGTTTAATTCCCAAAAGACACAAGTTTGCGCGTTTACCACTAAAAAGAACGCCTTTGTCGTATCTCCTTAGTTTCAAGGCACTCCCCTTGCTGCCTTAGCTAGTATCGGAATCCTTGGCGTCGACATATCGAATAGTGCGCAGTTTCGTGGTCTCTTGGAAGAGAAGGCCAAATTGGCCTCTAAAAAGCTTGGCGTGCTCAGCAGAGCAAGACTGTATTTCATGCCGGCACATCGCTTGCAACTTTAAAAAGCGCAAGTTCAGCCTCACATAGAATACTGTTCTCATCTTTGGGCCGGGGCACCCCAGTGCCAGCTTCTTCCACTTGACCGCATCCAGCGCAAAGCGGTTCGAATCGTCGACGATCGAGTTCTTTCTGATCGGCTCGATACACTGGCACTGCATAGAGATGTTGCATCTCTTTGCGTATTTTATCGCATCTATCACGGGGAGTGCTCTGAGGAATTGTTCGGACTAATTTCAACCGCTCAATTTCACCATAGCACATCGCGACAAAACTGGCGTTACCATCCCCATACCATCTGGATGATTGGCGGTCCACGACTGTGCGATTTAGAAGAAGTTTTCTCCCTCGCACGACTTCCTTGTGAAATCAATTACCACCAGCGAATTTTCCGGACCGATACGACTTAGGAACCTTCAAGAAAATAGCTTACACCTTTCTAAAAGGCCGGCAACGCATCTGCAATTCCTCTGGTGTTGCGGTTGTTCATGGGCGGCGGTAGTCACTTACCATCAGGTGAGCCGCAAGCTCGTTTGCCCCCTCTTCTATAAAATAAATTGGGAGTCCTCGGATGATAGTTACATTCCTCTGGGTGGGCGTATGTCTAAAAACAGAATTGCTTGGCGCGCAGGTGATTAGTCACACTGCGAAAATCGTCAGTCGTGTCTACGAATACGCGGGTGCCCTGACCGACGTTTTACACCTTCGGGCAGTATATTTTTATTTATTTATTTATTTTAAATGTTAACACCTTATTAACTAGGGTAACAAAGGGCAGACTTAATGCCTAATGGCATTCTCTGCCAGTCAACATTTCGTCTGATAATAAATTAATAGCGTAGACCATGGAAACATACCTATCCTTGATTACGAATCAAAATGCATATGCTTTGATCCACCAGTACAAACTAACTAAGTGGAGTTTTTGTTTTATAGAATAAAGGTGACAAACGAGCACACATTCTACCTGATGGTAAGTAGGTGCCGCGGCCCATAGACATCTCTCATCTACATTTATCATCAATTATGAATCAAAATGCAGATGCGTTATCATCCGTGAGAACTAAGGTGGATTGCCGCATTTCCAGTAAGAAGGGTCTCCGTTTCTCTTCACTCACCTTTCGAAACTCAGCAGCAATTAACTGCTATTTTACGCTGCTATTTTTTTATGTGAGATCATGGCCCTTCCCCGGTCAAGTCGTCCCATTCGTGCTGTAACCTTAATGTAGCTGCACCATGGCTCTACCACGTTTAAAAATAAAAGTAAGTAAGTATCGATTTTATTAAATTAATTTTCGTATTTAAGTAACTGCGTATTGTCTATAACAAATTTCAATCATCCATATGGTATAACTCATAAAAAGCCCTCTGTGAAAGACAGACAAACAGATGAAAGGAAGAGGATTAAACAAGAATTCTGATGGTAGTCTTGGTATGGAATACTAAAAATTATACTTTCATTACCGTTCCGTTACAGCCCATCAAAGTCTGAAAATAGGTCTGCGCTGTTGCATACTTAGGAAGGGTTTTTGATAAAGTTGCCAGGCTTGACAAGTAATCTACTTGATGATAATAAATAATGCTTTATTTTTATATAAGTTTGTAATCTTGGAAAAGCGAGTACTAACATACTTTTACAAAAATAATACAAAAATTGCTAATAAACAATTTGAAGAACTCCGGTCACTTCTCATTTGTATTACAGCCTTTATTTCTGTTATAGCAGTTTTAAGTTTCCTACGGACAATACAAATGCAAATAAAGCTGACCATGCTACGCTGAGTTTGTGGACGAAAATAATAACCCGTAACTTTTACGCTGTGCCACCGAATAAATAACCCCGGACGCATTTGAAGTAACAGTCTGACTTATTAAAATGTTATTTAACACTGAAATTATTTTAAATGAAAATGGCATTGTCTTAGCTTTAGTGGGTGTTAATTTTATTTATTCAATTTTAATTTTAAGTATGAAAATTTCACATTTAAAAGAGGACGTTTTTTGTTATGAAGACGAGAGTTTGCTTGGAGCTATAAGCCGGCCCCTTTAAAATAAGTACAGTTAACTGATCCTGGGTATCCTCATATTATATTATTATAAAATTAATATAACCTTAACCTAGTAATTTAAAAAATGCAGTAAAAGAGACATTCAAACCCCAAAATAATTTTAGTTTTTTATTTTAATTTTGGTGTTTGTGGCTCAAGTGTAGTATAGAAAGGACCAGAAGGAACTAAAGACCTCAGGTAGATGGGTTTTACTATTTATATATGCTATGTGTATATTACTATAACTAAAGACAGAAAAAAATGGTCCAATGTGTAAATTATTGGTTAAAAAATAGTGACAAACGATGATATCCGGGCCGCGTGTTATGTATTTGAAGAATAGGTTTAATATAAACAGAACTTTTTAGAAACGTTGTTTGTCTGTCTGACCGCACAAGCATCACGCAAAAATCCTTTAACGGATTTTGATGCGACTTTCACTTCAGTGTTACGTAAGGGTTGAGCCGTTAGGATAAATATATATCTTCACGCTGTATATTATAAGAGCTGCGTAGTAGGCATATTATTTGTTCCCTTTTGCAGGTACAAAAAGTTTTAAAATTTACGTTTCCGTGGGATTTCAAAATTACGTTATCCAATGTTAGTTGTTCTTATATTGCTCTTTTCTATTTTCTAAATAAGATAGTTTTTTATTTTGGAAATAGAATATGAAATAGAAATATGAAATTTGGACCGTAACTACTTTTATGACGTAGGCATCCACGGCACAATTTTGAAAAATTCAATGCTTAGTGCTTATATGATGAATTAGATTTTTTTTTCGATTTCGATTCGATTAGATATTTGTACTAATAAAAATTATTAAATAAATTATAAATGAATTAAAACAGCCGTTAAGTTACTGCTTACTTAAGATCGCTCTACCGTCTCTAAAAATTTCTCCCATACATAACTAAGCATGTGCTTGTTCAAACACTCATCTTGCCTGTCATTGATTATGCAGATGTTTGTTACTCAGACTTAACCCTTTCGCTGTCCCGTGCACCACATATAGGTCATTGTTATTGTCTTACTATTGTGTTTTAAAACCGGATAGTGAACGTTTTAAACCAAAATCTTCTCAATAAGCTTGAGCGCCTTCTTTATAACTGCATTAGGATTATTTTCGGTCTTCGATTATATGACCATATATTAAACAAACACTTGAGGATTATAAACGTATGATCACGACATATATCGCGTAATGTATGTGGATAAGACAAGGCTCATATGGATATATTTAAATCCTGCGTGATTAAGCTTTATAAAATAGATTGATAAACATAAGTTATTATAAAATATTAAAATTTCATTTAGATAGATATTATTATTAAAACTAAAACTTTTTTTATTACAACTAATAAATATCATCTATTTTCAATTTCAACATAGTTACTATTTTTATAGGATAAGGGTGACAAACGAGCACACAGTCCACCTGATGGTAAGTGGTTGCTGCGGCCCATAGACATCTACATCTATCCTCTATTACAAATCAAAATGTTGATTCGTTGTCACCCGTGAGGACTAATATGGAATACCTCATTTCCAGTAAAAAGGGCCTCCGGCCACCTTCAATTTTGTATAAAATCTATTTTTTTTAATTTAGTAAATGTTTTAATAGGAAATACTTTACTGCTGCGATTTGATACAGAGTGAAGTGCTCCTCTTAATTTATAGTTAACATAGATTTAAATATATATATATATATATATATATATATACAACTAAAACAAATAATAATACTTTGCGTCTCTGTTTATAACTTTTATAAAACTTTACTAATAAACTTAAAACTAAATACAACATATTATTATTAAAACTAAGACTTTTTATTACAACTAATAAATATCATCTACTACGGTGATTATGTGTTTTATTAAAGTGATTAAGACAATTTACAACTATTTTGATAAATTTATTAAACGATTCCAAAGTTGCTTTCTTTTCCATCGATTCTAATATGATATAGGGTGACACTCTGAGTTTGTTGCAAATTGTCTCGTGATTAAACCTATGCCCAGAGAAAGCAGGACATTGTTCTAAGAGATGGGTCAGTGGTTGAGACGAGGTGCCATCGCATGGGCACTTGTCGTCGTCTGTGATTTTAAATCTATATTGATAAGATTTATGAAATCCGTGGTTTGTAAGAAACTGAGTCATATGAAAACTTGTCGTGATTAAGGATCTAAGTTTTTTAATGTCTTCTAAACTAGGTAACTAGTTCTTTAGTGTTTCGGCCTTGTTCCGCGCTATCATATCTTGCTTTCCAGCTGGTTAGGTTGTCTTTTTTGATTCTGTGCTTAACGTAAGAGATGGGCGTAGCAAAGTAATCCGGTTTTTTGTGTAACCTGGCTCCGGCATTAGCCACTAAGTCAGCTGCCTTGTTACCAGTGATGTCAACATAACTTTTGATCCAAGCCAGATCTATCCTGCCTCTATTGCATGTCTTGATACATAATATGATGTGTTTGTGTTACAATTGGTTGTGTGTTGCTTCTGTTGCTGATTGCTTTTATGGAGGAGAGAGAGTATATTAAAGTCCATAACAGCCTATTAAAGTCTACTGCTAAACATAGGTCTCCCCCATTGATAGCCTTATAGGGGAGATATTTGCCATAGTTGCTAGGCTTGGCAAGCGGGTTGGCAACCGCAGTTTTTTTTTATTCGTTATTAGGAAGACGCTGCTGCCCACCTCCTGATTTGTTTCCCTCTGTCGCCTCCTACGACACCCACGGGATGATATGAGGTAGTGGATATTCTTACACAGCCACTATACGGTAGTCAAAATTAAGTTAAATAAGACGCGATGAAAGCGTAAGCGAAACCGGGTAACTGGATTAAGGTAGGTCGAAAGTGAATTACTAGAAAGATGTCTTACCTTTTTTTATTAAATATACTTTATTTATTGACCATTCATTACAGCCAATTTAAAACCTCCTATTGAAAATTTGATAGGACGTATTTAATGTTGAATACTTATACATTACAGCAATTAACTAACCCGTCTTGGTTAGCTACTGCATGTTTAATTTTTTTTTGATTTCTTATCAGAAAGAAGTTACTGTCAATCTCATGTTTCAGATTTCCTCCGTCACATTCTAAAACCTCCACAGTATAACAAGAGGTTGTGAGTTCTATTATGGCGCCACTACACGGCAAATTTAAATTTACCAGGGACAGATTTTTCAATCGTCATTTAAAAGTTCTTCATATGTATAAAAGTTGTTCAAATAAAATAACTCAACTGTTTCACCTTAATATTCAGTCAAGTTATAATTTCTTAGACGGATAACTTTTACCCAACGGTTAAAAAACCAGCCATTTGTGTACTAAAACACTCAATTAAATTTATAAAAGTTTTTTTAAGAAAGTGAAAGCGATTGTTAAGATATCTGGAATCAAACTGGGAACGGAACTAAGTATATTACACAACATGACGTGATGAGACTAGTAAAATTTCCAATTCATCGATGTTCTAAACAAGAATATTGGTCGAATACAAATGTAGTTGAAAACGTGTCAGTTCCGTTTTTCATAGCGTTGACGAAAAGCCGTTCCATATAAAAATTTTATTGCTGCATTTTAAATATAAAGAGTGACAAAGTAAATTTATGCTGCAAAAGTGGCAAAGCCGGCAAAGGATGTCTTAGCCGTAAGTTTATCGACCAAATTGATGATATATTAAAATGACCCAAACTAAATGTATCCACTAACGAACATGTATCCGTAGGTGATAATCGTAGTTATATGTGAAAAAAGCAAGAAAAGTGTGTCAGAATCGCGATTAATGGTAGTAGTAGTATCTGCCTGTCCCTCTGGGTAATAGACGTGAGAGTTTATGTTGTTATGTTATATTTCTAGAACAACGACACGACGGTAATTGAAGATATTCGCGTAAAACCAGAATAACCGATATAGCCTAATGGAAACTCAAAGAACTGACCTCGATGGATAGGAAAGATTCTCGAGTGGACGCTTGGTGACCACCTTACACATCGCTTACCGCTACCCGCTTCTTACATGGGGGGTCTCCACAAGAGTAAATTGTATTGAATAAAAAGTTACCTAGTAAAATATGCTGGAAATATATGGTTCGGTACCATATTTTGTGGCGTTCCTTGAGAGAAGTTCTATGTTCAGTATTGATCTTGATAATGACTGCAATAATGGTGATGGTGATAAATGACACAACGGCCCGATCTCGTATTCTGGCAGCCTCAGTGAGGAAACTTAGCAACTGTTCCAGTGTGTGAAGGACACGACGTTGAGGATGCATTACAAGTATTTTCTTGTATTATGATGCCACATACGCCGCCTCCTCTCCCGAACCTCTCTTATCCTAATAAAATCCATGAACCTGTTTCCCTATGCGGTTATCATAAAAGGAGACTAGAGATGGAATTTTGAAAAAATCTACGGTCTACAACATATAACGAACTGGCGAAGGAAACTAACGTCAAAGGTGCGAGGCCACTGATATTGCTACAAAACTCCAAAATGCGAGAAAATCTATTTCCAGTCGTGGATTGTTATGGGATAATGATAATTATAATAAAACCGCTTATTATATTAATTTTAAAACACCTGAACGATAAAATTAACAGAAGAGTGAATAGAATATTAAGCGTGTCAAGATACCATCTCAAATAATATTTTGGTGGTCGGAGGCCCTTTTTACTGGAAATGAGGCATTCCATCTTAGTCCTCACGAGTGACAACGCATCTGCATTTTGATTCGCAAACGAGGATAGATGTAGATTTCTATGGGCCACAGCAACCACTTACCATCAGGTGGACTGTGTGCTCGTTTGTCACCCTTATCCTATAAAAAAATAATAATATCAGGAATCAATAAAACAGCTCAAAGATTTAGATTTATGGTTTGCTGTATATGGGTGTATGGCTATCTTTCTTCGAAGATGTATATATTTGTAAACCGTTTGCAAAAAAAAGTTCACGAGTGGCAGCCACGTATTGGAAAGCGCAGTGTTGGGTCACCCTCCACTAGATGGAGTGAAAAGATAATGAAACATGCAGGTAGTAAATGGATGCAGGTGGCTCAGGACCGTATTTTGTGGTAATCTATGAGGGAGTACTATGTTTAGCATTGAACTTTTGATAGAATTTAATGATGATAATGATGACTTGAAGTTATACGATTTATAACCTTTAATATTTGTTTTTGTTTTTGTCAGAGCCTCGTCACCGCGGGAAAATTATGTTGAGAATTTGGTAAAAAAGCTCAATAAGTAATCATAGAAAGACTTAGGTAATGGACCCAAATAATCTCGTAAGTCCTCCTGCTTCCAATATATAATTACTAACAAAGCATATAATGTATTTAACATTAGTACTGAAGTAATTAGACGTAGTTTGTTAGCTCTTGTTACTTGTAGAAATTTTGTTCTCAGCCAAATGAGTAAGATAGTTTTAAAATATTCAAAGAGAGTGCAGACCTCATTTTGAATTCTTAATTACAATTTAACTAAATGAAGATAAAATTAAAACTTAAATATAAAATTGAGTCTGCTAAAAAGTATTAAATTATTATCTGAAACGTTTTTAGACACTAGTTCTAATTCATAATTAATAACTAAAATTGAGAAATAGTTTAAATTTGTTATTGTTATTTAATTATACCATTAAATTCAACAAAAGACAATTTAGAAAACCCAATAATAAATGTCGTAAATATTTGTCGGTTGTACATCTGTAACAAGGGGGTTGAATAAAGCGAACCAACGTATACTTTTAATCGGTTTTATTTATTCTGTTATTAGATAGGTACCTACCAGCACAAGTCTTTGTTTCCATCACGACAAATTAGGTGAAGCTATGGAACGCAACTGGTTTTGTAAAGTAGTAATTAGTTTGTATCTTTGTTTAGTAAAGAAATAATTACGAGCAATACCGAAAAATATAATGTTATAATATTATTATCTTAAATTAATTAAACACGTTGTCGCAAAAACCTAACAAGGTTTATCTGTACACCATGCATCATCGACGGTATTCGGTGCTTAACCTATGTACGTACAGACATTATCTATTACATATTACGGTAATTTAAAATCGTAGCGAAGATCTATACGCTCGCAATGTGTACATTCGCGGGTAGTAAAAACGTGTCTGGCCAATGAACTTACACAAGTTGTATTATTAAGCATTATGCTTTTTGGTAATGTTAATCTAAATTTCATTGCATTCTTATATGGGCCAAAATAACATGCCTTCAAAAAAAAGGATAACGGTATCCGTCTTGCCGTTGGTTCCACATTTCGACGTTTAACTTTAAAATTAGCTTGCAGCCACATAATCTCTAACCTTAAGACCAAATTTCAGCCTACTCAACTAGGTTTTGGCACTAGAGGTGGCTGTGAGGCGGCGGTACATTCAGTGCGTACATTTTTAACAAACTCTGATACAGATGTTCTTGTGAAGGTTGACCTAAGGAATGCTTTTAACTCTATCGATAGGGTAACCTTGCTGAAAGAAGTGGCTAATAATACCCCCGAAATTTATCATTACGTTTGGCAATGTTACAGTCAAAATACTAACTTGTTTTACGAAAACCATGTTACCGATTCTGCTGTCGATGTTCAGCAGGGTGACCTACTAAATTCAGCACTTTTCACTTTGGGAATTCAACCCACTATTTCAAATTTGAAATCCAAGTTGAATGTCTGGTACCTGGACGGTACACTGGAAGGTAGAGCAGATGACGTCCTCAGTGATCTTACTCATATTTTTCGAAAATTTTAAAATATTAGTCTTGAACCAAATTGCAATAAATACAAAATATCTATTTCTAATAATTTATTTAGTTCTAACAGAAATATTTTAATTCAAAATTTCAATCATATTTCTCCAGGGTTAAAAACTGTCGGTATGGAATCACTATACCTGCTAGGTACCCCGTTGTTCTTCGATAATACTAAACCTGTTTTAAAAATAAAATTTGATCAGTTTTTAAAACACGTTGCTAAATTGTTTAAATTAAACCCCCACATTGCTCTTACTGTTTTAAAATATTGTCCCTTTGTACCTATATTTACATAAGTACCTATATTGTGCCTATTTTGTACCTATATTTACAAAGTTTAGTTTCTGTCGCGCTTTCATTTTTAAAATACAGCAGGTATTTGATTTCATTTTTCATTGAAAAAAAGTGGTACATGGGACCGTTTAGGTACTGAAAAGCAGTAGTGTGCACATGCATTTTGTATACGTTGAATTAGACGCTGTGACTTTTCCAAAATACAGGGTCCATACAATGTAATTAGTGGTTTAATTTTAAAAGAACAAAAAATTCATTAAGTCTATTTATTAAGTCCGATTGAATGTATTCCCGGATTCGCTATAAAAATAGTTGCGCACAATCTAGAGCAAGATTTCAAAATACATTCTGCCATCCATAACTAAACTGAGGTTACGAGCTTCACTTAAACGCTCCAGAGGGACGTTTAACAACATAAATTTGGGGTTTTGATCCTCTAAAATTTTGATTTGGTTTCTTGATCCTAAAAGCATATACCTAGTTTTTAATAACTTCAGAACAAGGGAATCTGCAATCCACTTTGCGATCCGACTTAGATGATGAAGAAGCACCTGAAAGATGCACATGTAGATCATCAGCATATAGGTGGTATTTACAAAAATGCATGTGCAAATGCAAATTATAAATAATAACGGTCTTAAGATAGAACTCTGTAGATTGCCTCTATTAAGTGATGGTTGTTCCGAAACAAGGGAAGAGCCATTTGGTTGATTTAATATTACTTGTTGTGAACGGTCGCAAAGGTAACTTTGAAACTATTTTATGGAAGATGTTACAAAACCATAAAATTTTAGCTTTGATAGCAGCAAATCTATATAAATAGAATCAATCAGGTTTAGTGTGCTTCTCACCATTCAGTGACCACTGCCAGTTTTCACCCTCGTGATCACTGGAACGTCAGTTGACGTCTAATCGTCATAATGAAGTCAATCTCATTTTCTGTCGCGGTACTAATGCTTGATCAGACCACTTTTTCTGTGGGGCCAATTCTGGAAGAAAGAGTTCGTCACAAAGAGTCTTTCTCCATAATTTCAGACAGCTACTGGCCCCTTAAGTTCCGTTGCCCAAATCACGAATTTCGCTCACCGTTATATTTTGTGTCTAGTTTTGCGTTTTGCCTCAAAGTTGTATGAATTAAAAATTTATCTTCATCTCATAAATTTCAAAATATACAACAAAAGCATACGAAAAAATATACATTTGTTTTTCTCAAATCTCGTTGCTCAGAAATTAAACCCAAGTAAAGTAATTTCTACTGCGGAAGTTGAGAGTACGGCTCGCTCTACCGCCTCCTCGAAAATATGCATAATATATTAGGACCACTAAATCAGCTTTATTACAAAAAGTTGTGTCTGCAACCAGACTAGCGGTTTCGACATGCTGAATGCTATATTTTATGACAAGCTGAATGTTATCTTTAAATATGTGGTCGAAATTATGTTTTAAGGTAGTAAGTTTATTTTCAGCTTTACCTACTGGTTCATTACTATAATATTTAAGCAATAAAATAAAACACTAAGAAAATTTAACTTTTAATCTTTATATTTTAATCCTTTGAGAAGCCGTGTGGTGGTAATATAAAGGAATCCATCACTAAATTTGGTATGAAAAATAATAAAAAATCTGGTGTTTCTAAACTGCAAGTCAATGTGGCTAATGTGGCAAGCCTGGCCAGGAGGCAATATTTCGAGGAGACCTATATTCGCAAGTAAACTTTTTATTGGTTTTGAACGAGTTTTCAACGTTATAGTCATGTTGCAGCTATATTATGGTTGTAGCACGAAAGGGTGGGCTCGCTCGGGGTAGGATCACTCTCTCACAGAATACCAGTGTAAAATAGCAGATTAATTCTGCTGTGTTTTGTATGATGAGTGTGAAAAACTGGAGACTCTTTTTATTGGAAACGAGGCATTCCATCTTAGTGGGGTAATAACGCATCTGCATTTTGATTCTTAATGAAGGATAAATGTAAATGTCTATAGGCTACAAAACAAATCTTTCACTCGGGGGAATCCTGATACACCTCCTTCGACTCTTTCGCATCCATAATTCTACGCATATATACTCATTGGTTAAAAGTACTTTAAATGAAAACCGTCGTCAGTATATAACGCCAATATTTTGAATAAACTTCCGCTTACGTTCCTTATTTGCTGACACTTCTCTTTTTTTTTTCTCTCTCATTAATTCTTCTCACATGATTTTTCTGCCACTCGTAACTTACGCTACTATACATTTTTAGGGACTATCTAACTTATTGATACATTCTGATTCCCCAAAATAAATGTAAGTACACTATCATAGCACTAGAGTCATCTGTGCCCCGCGTTCACTTTTCGTTATAATGAGTTTTTAACAATCTCCGATTTAGGAAGATGTCCATTTTAAATAAAACAGCTTCCTCACATATTATTATTTTTCTGGCAAATTTACTTTCTGATATGTACTAGTTGTGTTGTAATTTGTGAGACTTAATGTTGTTTCTCCATATAAATTTATGCCAGACTTGACTTGTTCTTTTAGATTGCATATTTCTATATGTATAGTAATTTAATTAACTGATTTGTATAAAACACGTTCTCTTCAACATTCTTGTAAATTGAGAATCGATAACAAGCGTTATAAAAAATATTAGATTATTTTTTCCCCTTACAGTAGCAAAAATTATATTTATATGAAAACATAAATTTATTATCTAAATGCGCAAAAAATCATTTTTTTTGCGCATTTTTACTTACTAATTACCATGGTTAACATTAAAATTTGCCTAATTTACCTGGTAAGAGCAAGGACTTTTAATTATTTTTATAAATGTAAAGCCGTGTAGTGGCGGTCAAGAATATCCACTACCCCATATCTTCCCGTGGGTATCGTAAAAGGCGACAAAGGGAAACAGGCAGGAGATGGGCAGCAGCATCTTCCCGATAATAGACAAAATTACAATAAAAAAACTGCGGTTGCAAACCCGCTCGCCAAGCGTGCAAATACCCCTAATGATTAGAGCAACAAATAGACGGCCCCCAGTCCCCGGCGGCCCCGCTATTCCTGGCTACGGTGGCGACCATGGTAACGGCGGGGCAGGGGGTGCTAAGAATCTCCGGTGGAGGTTCGGTTGCCACCTTAGACGACTCGACCTGGCAACGTACAACGCAACGCACTCTGAGTACTGACGAGAAGATCGTGGATCTGGAAGAAGAGATAGACAAGTTACGCTGGCATATTAAAGGATTATCCGAAGCCCGAAGAGAGGGGGCAGACACGGTAATCCTCGAATCCGGCAACTTGCTCTATCACCGGGAGGGCGACCATATGTCCCAAGGAGGTGTCGGATTTATCGTCCACAAGTCTCTCGTTAACAACGTTGTAAAGATCGGGAGTGTGTCGACAAGGGTTGCGTACCTTATACTCAGAATCACCAAACGGTATTCGCTGAAGGTCATACAGGTTTAGGAACCAACCTCGGCACACTCCCATGAGGAGGTGGAGGAAATGTATGAGGATATCTCTAGAGCCATGCATTCCTCCAAAACCCACTATACGGTGTGAATGGGAGACTTCAACGTAAAACTAGGCACAAGAGAGAACGGTGAGCTGAAAGTAGGGAATTTCGGAATAGGGCAACCGAACCCAACGGGCCAGCAGCTGGCCGACTTCATGGAGAAAGAGGGACTCTTTATGATGGACTCTTTCTTCCAGAAATGGCCCCATAGGAAGTGGATCTGGTCGAGCCCCGACGGTTCGACGAAAAATGAGATTGATTTCATTATGACGACCAGACGAGAACTGTTCAGTGATGTCTCCGTCATCGCGAGGGTGAAAACTTGTAGCAATCACCGAATGGTTAGAGGCACACTGAACCTAAATGTTAAGTTGGAGAGGTCTCGCCTAATGAAGTCAACGCTCCGTCCCCCTCATGCTCTGTTCAAAAGTCCCGAAACCTTTCAGCTCGAGTTACAAAACCGTTTTCAGTGCCTAGAAGACTGCAATGAAGTGGACGATTTGAATGACAAGCTCGTGGAAACTGTCCATGCGGTCGGAGCTAAGTTCTGCAAGACCCGCCGCAGAAGAACACAAAAACTCTCCGATCACACTCTTAATCTCATGGCTGTTAGACGGGAGATGAAGCTACATTCTTCAACAGATTTGACAGCATACAGGCAACTGAACAGACAGATCTCCAAATGTATGCGGCAGGACTTGCGCAACTTTAATACAGCTTGTATTGAAGAAGCGATCGAGCGGAACAAAGGCTCCAAAGTCTTTGCCAGAGATTTGTCGGCCAGAAAGAGCCAACTGTCAAGGCTGAGGACCGAGTGTGACAGCATAGTTTCCGGGGCACCTGAGATTTTGAGTGAGATTGAGAGGTTCTATGGACAGCTGTACACGTCATCGTTGGAGCCACACGCATGTGTAAGTAACGATCCAAGAGCGAGTCTTATCTGACACTATTCCGATGATATCCCGGACGTCAGTCTGAGAGAGATTAGAATGGCTCTCCAGCACCTTAAAAACGACAAGGCCCCAGGCGAGGATGGAATTACAGCGGAGCTTCTGAAAGCGGGTGAAAAACCGGTACTAGTCCTTCAGAGGCTCTTTAATTCCGTCCTTCAGTGTGACATTACACCGGAGGCGTGGAGCACAAGTGCGGTGGTCTTGTTCTTCAAGAAATGTGATAATGCTCTCTTGAAGAACTGCAGACTGATTTCCCTTCTGAGCCGCGTCTACGTGCTGTTTTCGAGAGTCATTACGAATCGTCTCGCACGCAGACTTGACGATTTCTAGCCTCCCGAACAAGCCGGTTTCCGAAAGGGCTTTAGCACAATAGACCACATACATACCCATCGGCGAGTTGTACAGATTTCCGAGGAGTACAATTTGCGTGTTACAAGTTGGCGTATGTGGACTATGAGAAAGCCTTTGATTCCGTCGAAATTTGGGCGGTGCTGCAGTCCTTTCAGCGGTGCCAAGTTGACTGTTGGTATATCGAAGTGCTTGTACAGTAGAGCTACGATGGCTATCCGAGTACAGAACCAGAGTACGAAACTTATTCAATTGCAGAGAGGTGTAAGACAGGGTGACGTTATATCCCCGAAACTTTTCACCGCTGCATTGCATTGAAAGACGTTTTCAAGCTTCTGGACTGGAAAGGATACGGTATTAACATCAATGGAAAGTACATCACTCACCTTCGATTTTCCGACGATATAGTCCTTATGGCAGAATCGCTGGAGGACCTAAGCACTATGCTCAATGACCTCAATTGTGTCTCGCAACGGATAGGTCTTAAGATAAACATGGACAAAACAAAGATTATGTTTAATGTCCATGTCACACCTATGCCGGTAGTTGTTGGGAGCGTCAGACATACCTCAAAACCTTAAAACGAAATTGTACAACCAGTGCGTGTTGCCAGTGATGACTTACGGATCTGAGACGTGGTCCTTTACTGCTGGCCGTATGAGGAAGCTCAAGGTCGCTCAGTGAGCTATGGAGAGGGCTATGCTCGGAGTATCTCTGCGTGATAAACTTAGGAATGAGGATATCCGCAGCAGAACCAGAGTAACCGACATAGCCCAACGGATAAGTAAGCTGAAGTGGCAGTGGGCCGGCCATATAGCTCTAAGAACCGACAAACGATGGGGAAGAAAGGTTCTTGAGTGGCAGCCTCGTACCAGTAGGCGAAGTGTAGGGCGACCCCCCACGAGATGGAGTGACGACCTGGTAAGACATGCAGGAAGTCGATGGATGCAGGTGGCTCAGGACCGTGCTTTGTGGCATTCCTTGGGGGAGGCCTATGTTCGGCAGTGGACTTATGAAAGGCTGTAATGATGATGAAATGATGATAAATGTATAAACTTTTTAATGTGCAAGAATTAAACAATGGCGATAAGAACTTGGTGACTAAGTTTTAAGATATAATATATATGAGGCATCTCTGCGCAACTACACGTAGATGTGGTTATTTAGATATATCAAGTTTTTAGTTACTATTTCTATCCATTAAAGTAGTCCATTTAATTGACCTCTTCAAGTTAAATAAGGCATCCAATAATAAACGCCTAGCGTAGCATATGCTACATTATTATTGAATAGGTTACAACAAAATACACGTTTTATTCATTGAGTTGGGAGCCGTAGCTTCACTGACTTAGAAGTACATGGACGAGGCATACCTACAAAATTAGCGTGACTACCTAAACAAATCTGGCGCATAAAATGGCCGCTTTTTGTAGGGTTTTAACTCAGCTATGTGGGCAGCTGATATCGATATTGTTACTAATATAAGTTTGTTCTTATATCATATAATTATAGAAATTAAATCCGTAGCCTAATTGCGTAACACACCTAAAATGGCAAACCATACCAATTTGAAAGTTTAACAACATTCATTGCGTGGCTTTTATTGTCGAGCAAACGAATGTTTCAAAAACATAAAGCAATGGATATTGTTGGGTTGTTAAATTAGTTTGGATTGCCATCCCTTAAATTTCGCTTGAGCTGCTTCACCAGGCTTCACCGCATATGTACACTTACGCAATGCATACTCTGCTACAGATTTTTTGTGTTAGGTTAGCACTTGCAAAACTTTTAAAATCCAAAATTATCACGCATATCAGCCGTGTGAAATATGTAAACGAGAACAAAGTATTTGTTCAGTTCGAATGTGCAGAAAGTGCCGATGAGCTGATGAACTGTACACTTTTGAAAGAGTTAGGATGGAGATTTCAAAAGCTATTAGAGGTTGCTTTTTCATACGATGTCATTAAGGATATTGAGCTGGATGACCGAAAAAGAAATGCTGGAAGTAATTGTTTTAATTTTTTAAATTTTTAAAAAAGTGATTGCAAGATATTAGGTGTTAAGCACTTGAAGCACAGAATGATGGATAGAAAAGGATGGGAAGATAGTAATCAGTATGACTGGAATTTAAGGGCTCATCTTTGCCAGCACCAGTATACATTTACGGCATGGAGATTAAAGTCGAGCCCTATGTCTTCCCAGTCACTCAGTGTTCGAGGTGTTGGAGGTTTGGCCATAGTCTACGTATTTGCCCCTCTAAAAGTATTGTATGCCCTAAGTGTAGAAAGGGGCATGCTAATTATGAGACCACAACTTTTAGATGTGTTAACTGTATCGGGAGTCATATATCGTTGGATAAATCGTGTCCTATATTTATAAAAGAAAAGCGTCTAAGGAATGTAATGGCTGAGTTCATTTGCTCCTATAAAAGTCCTTACAAGTGTATGTTCCTCCAGATCCTCAACCTGAACAAGTAAAACAATAGACAACTATATCACAGACGGCTCAAAGACATCTCAACCTAAATATACCTTTATATAATAATCTGCCTGAGCCCATACCTATGTTCGCTATCCCACAAAACGACGATGAGGTAACGACTTACGCAAGCGTAACTCTATCGGTACCGTAACTACAATTTTAAAATGCTCCTAACAGTAATTCATTACCATTCACATTACAATCGTGTGCTAAGGAGGATCCGAAAACTTTACAAGGAAAGACTATAGGGACGAAGACAAAAAGGAAGAAGAAGCAAAATCAGAATGAATTGTTTGAAAGCGATATATCATCAGAATCGGAAGAAATAGTTAACAATAATGATCATGATATTGAACATGAGCTCCCATCAAATAGAGAGAAAAAAGAGAGAAGGGAGAAGCTTAGATCGACTCTAAATTTTAGGCAGTTACTTTGTAAGTTATATGCTATATTTAAAAATTTACAAGAAGAACTTAAGAACAAAATAATTCAAGGAATATCATTAGTTATAGAATAGTTAGTACCGATGGTGGGGCAGTGTATTTGGGATTTGCATTTTATAAGTTTCTTTGGACAATAATGGGTAGAAATTACAAAATAAACATTTTCCAGTGAAACTCACAAAGTATAGGGCCTAAACGCGCGGAGTTTGATCAGCTGTTAAGTAGTGAGAAAATTCATATTGCTGCCATTTGTGAAACATGGCCGAATGCTGAAATTACGTTCAGAATCAGTGGTTACAATATTAACCGCATGGACCGAAATGATTCGTATGGTGGAGTTGCTATTTGTTCACACAAATATTTAAAGACTCAACTAATACCTGTCCAAATTTCTAATCCCGGAATTGAAATAATTTGTATTAAATTTTGTAACCGTACACACATAGATTACATACTCACTATATATTGTCCACCTTCCATACGAACTTCTCAGAATGACTGGGATGAAATATTTACTTTTAAAACTAACAAAACATTGATTCTTGCAGACTTCAATGGACATCATCCAAGCTGGTCTAGTAAGGTTAATTTAAGAGGCACCAATATTTATGAATCTTTAATTGAAAATAATTTTGTTACCCGGAATGATGGCACAGCTACTCGCGTTAAATATGTAAACGGAATAGTACAGGAGTCGTCCCCTGACATATCTATCGCATCTTTGGATCTAGCACTGCAGTTAGATTGGAAGGTTACTAATGAGTCATTAGGCAGTGATCATTTGATTGTTAAGATTAATTTGTCATATTACAATAGTGACCGTCAATTCCTCAAGAAAAGGAACTACAAAAGAGTGGGAAAAAACTGGAATGTATATAGTTCATATTCAAAATATAAAATTTCAAGTTTTTAATATTAATTAAGATCCGCAGAAAAGCTACAATTTATTTTTAGGTATGATCAATGAAGCTGCTGATGCTCATATTCCTTTTTACACAACCAGCCAAGATCCCTCACAACATTTTTCTCCTAAAGTGTATTGGAATTCCGACTTATCTAAATCTGTTGAAGAAAGGTGCCTAACTCTTACTCCATTTATAAAAAGCCCTACTCCTGATAATTTAGATAAATTAAAAGACAAAATTAGAATCACAGAATTATAATTAGAAAGGCAACTAAGAAATCGTTTTCTAATTTTTGTTCTTCGATAGATATGTCTACTACTATACACGGGATGTGGCAGAAAATGAAGTGGTTGAAAGGTTATGGGTGTTCTAATATAAATAGGAGTTATGTTGATCTATCTATGGCAAATGAGCTTTTACACAGTTTGACTCCAGACTCAATTTGTCCGAAAGACACTGTTTTTTCATCTCGTAACATTAAAATTGACTCTCCTTTTTCAATAAGCGAGCTAACTTGCTGTGTTTAAACAAAAGATACTTCTCCAGGTGTGGATAATATACCCTATTCAATGATCAAACACCTTCCCAAAGACGTATTTATAATTTTACTTGAACTACTTAATTGGTTTTACACTCTAAGTTTTGTACCATTTCAATGGCGAGAAATACGCATTATACCAATTCTAAAAGCAGGGCGTGAGGCTTCATCTTTATCATCGCTCCGACTTATTTCGCTGATGTCTTGCCTAAGGAAAATCTTCCATGCTATGTTGAGAAATAGACTGGAATGTTTGATGGAAAATGAAAATCTATTTTATGAAGAGACCACTGGATTTAGGAAATCATAATCATATTTGGACAATCTCAGTAATTTAGTTACTAGAGTACAATTGGATTTTTCAAAAGATCAAGTCACAGTAGGTTGTTTTATTGATATAGAGAATGCGTACAATAACATAGATATTACGGCTTTGCTAGTGAATTTAACTCGCTTAGGTGCTGGATCAAAGCTTGTCAATATTTGTGGACTTTCTTTAGGGGAAAATATTTAAAGGTTCAGGTGGACAATGTAATTTTATCCAGATCTACAGACCGAGGAATCGCCCAGCTATTACCCCAACTATTCAAAAACAAATTAATTCTAATGTAAATATTTCTCAGTGTGCTGATGATGGTGTGTTATATACTTCGGGTAAAAATTTAAATGTGGCTTCCACTAAATTGCAAATGGCCTTAAATTAAATGTATAGTTTGCTCATAGATTTAGGTTTGGAGATTTCAATAGCTAAAACAATGATATGTATTTTCTGCCGACTTCCAAAAAGGAGACGGTACTCAATTCGAGTGTATGTTTTTTTTTTTTTATGTGTGTTACCTCATAACTTTGTACTGGGCGAACCGATTTCGATGATTCTTTTTTTATATGAAAGCTGATAGTTCTCGTGTGGTCCCATATGAATTTGATCAAGGTCAGACCAATGGTTATTGAGTTATTCTCAAATAACCTATATTGAAGTCGGCTGTACAAAATTTTTAATTTTAAATTATTAAAAAAGGTATTTTTAGGCAAGCTATTTAAGTAAACACAAAACATAAAAAAATAGAAGTACTAAACACATTCAAGTATTTAGGGATGGGTTGGACCGGTCTTTAAAATGGAATAAGCATATTACGGAATTAACGAATAAGATTTCTAGATTTTTGAACATATTTAAAGTTTTAGTAGGACCTGGTTGGGATGTGCTCCCCAACCAGGTCCCAAGAATTTAAGAAGATTGTATAATGCCGTTATAAGGACTAGACTAGATTATGGGAGTTATTTATTCGATAACAGCTGTCAAAAGTATTTATATAAGTTAGACAAAATACAAAATCCGATGTTGCGGGTGAATGGAGGATTCATTAAAACTACCCCTATTCATACGAGCGAGCTATGCTTCCCTCCATTGCATGTACGAAGAGCTTTTTTGGCAAGGAAATTCATCTTAAAAGCTAACTTAATGAGAAATAACATCACACTAATACTATTGAATGAATTATCACTTTTTAGAAACAATAGATAGTGGCGTATTAAAAAGAAACCGCTACTCTTATCTGTACATTATCACTTCGTCGATACCCGCATTCACAGTAGTCAAAAATTGGAAATGTTTAATATAAGTACATGGGTTAGTAACATAGATTTAAGTAACATAGTTGATTTAAATATTCCATGTATTTCAAAAGCTAAACGAAAACACAACAAATTTAGTATAAAATTAATATGTTTGGATTACATTAACATGCAGTATGGAAGCTATTTTAAAATATTTACAGATGGCTCTAAAGATGCAGGTGGAATTGGTGCAGCTTTTTTTGACCCACAATGTAATCTTAGTTTACAATTTAAGATAGATAGTAATATATGCACCATGGAGGCTGAGCTTGTAGCAATATGTGAAGCACTGTCATACGCTGCATCACTACCACAAGATAATATTGTGATATTGACAGACTCGAAAAGCGCACTCCAACACCTGGCTCGGTGCACTTCGGGTACATGAGGCACACCGACAGCCTATACTGTTCTGGATACTATTTATGGGTTAACATCCAGATCCAAATCTATTAAGTTGCAGTGGATTCCGTCTCATTGTGGTACCCGAATATAATGAGCGAGTACATATCTTGGCTACACAGACTACTAAAGATGGTATCGAATACAGCATATTACCCCATTATACTGATTTTATTTCTATTATAAAAAAGCAATATTAAATTCTATGTTAGGAGTATTTCGATTTACGCTCAAAAGAAAAGGGTATTTGGTACAAGACGGTACAGCCACAGCCATCTAAAATACCATGGATTGATAACCATAAGCTATCGCGGCAAAATGCAGTATTGATAATGAGGTTTCGTACTGGACACATTCCATCTAGGAAGTTTGCATTTCTCATGAAAAAGATCCAGTCACCCAACTGTGATCAATGCGATGTTCCCGAGGACCTAATGCATGTTTTGATGGAGTGAGCCCACAATGTTGCCTTTCATATTGATAAGTGCCATCACATCTTAAAAGACTTCGCTGATTGTCATATAATTTTAGCTAAGCCACATTTTGACGACATAAAATTACTAATCAAACTTTACAAGGTGAAGTTCTCAGATCGATCACACTTTCCTCGCTCGGAATTTTGATGGTAACTAAATGCATAACTTCTTCTACTTAAAAAATGTATAATATAATTAAGTTTAAGTATATGTAGAAAGGGTGATTGAGTATAGTACAGAGACCAATTTTGTAGTAAGAAATAATAATTAATTCGTTTAGACGAATGAATTATTAAACGAATCAAGGATAAACTAGTAACGGAATACGACAAGCGCACCGTTCCACGTCAGAGCCAAGACTGTCCTAACGGCGGCCGCGCCGTCCGTTTTATGCAAGCAAAACGAGCGCCACTGCAGGTGCAATGGTGCAGGTGTGCGGAACACGTGTTATTTACAAGAATTCTGTCTAACTGCACTGACGGCTACCGTGCCGCACGTGCAATGGTGCTGGTCCCGTCATATACCTAAGGTATTTGTTTTTGGTGTTGAACTAACGGAGCGACATATTCACATTGTGATTAAGCTCATTAATAAAGAATAAAAAAAAAATATCCACTACCCTATATTGTCCTGTAGGTGTCATAAATAGCGACATAGGGCAGCAAACAAGAAAATGGTCCATGTGTACCTACTATTATCGTTATAGACTATTAAAGTCCAGTGCTGAATATACACCTCCCCCATAGATTGATTCATAGGGGGGACGTTTGCCATAGTTGCAACGCTTAGCAAGCGGGTTCGCATGGATAGACGCTATCCCATCTTTTCAAACACAACTGGAAATTAAAACTAAATATGTTACCGCAACCTTTTCTATTAATTAAGTTATGTACGGTTTAACAGACATTTTATAATCTTTCCAACGAAACTGCACTTAATAAAATGAGTGCATAATATCGATATCAATACTTTCTTATCAAAGATATTTTTTTATTAAAATTTCCGATTAATAAAAGCATTAATCCATTATTATTTCTTTTACTAGTCCTTGCAGTATGCATGTAAATTCCGACAGTTAGTCGCACAACTCAGAGATCAGATGCGGCCCATATTAATAAACTAGTATAACGAAGTCCAACTAACCGGGTCACAGGAAAACTGAAAGAGCAACACGAGACAATGGAGCAACGTCACTATTTTATGTACGAGTGCATATACTCTCGCTTTTTAAGTGTGTAGCTTCTTCAAATATCTTCCTTTCCAAGAGACTGAACAGTTTTCAAAACATCTTTTCACTGTTTTTAAGGTGAAAATTTAACTGGTGTGGCATTTTATTAACTGAATTCTATTATTTTGTATTATATTGTATTCAATAAATTGATGAAGTCAAGAAACAGTAAACGTAAAAGTGGGTGTTATATAAGTAGTCAGAATAATTACAAGATATGAAGTGTTACGACCAGCAGTGAAGGCCTAGATTTCAGATCCATAGTTCATGACTGGCAACGCGCAATATTTGTACACTATCGTTTTCAAGTTTTGAGAAATACAGCTTGCAATGAGAGGTCGCCGTGTAGTGGCGGTTAAGAATATCCACTACCCCATATCTTCCCGTGGGTGTCGTAAAAGGCGACAAAGGGAAACAGGCAGGAGATGGGCAGCAGCATCTTCCTGATAACAGCAAAAATACAATAAAAAAACTGCGGTTGTCAACCGGCTCGCCAAGCGTGGCAACTATGGCAAATACCCCCCAAATGGATAAAGTTACTTAGAGACGGCCCTCAGTCCCCGGCGGCCCCGTTATTCCTGGCTACGGTGGCGACCATGGTAACGGCGGGGCAGGGGGTGCAAAGAATCTCCGGTGGAGGTTCGCTTGCCACTTTTTTTTATAGGAGTGGGGGCAAATGAGCATGCGGCTCACCTGATGGTAAGTGACTACCGCCGCCCATGAACAACTGCAACACCAGGGGAATCGCAGATGCGTTGCCGGCCTTTTAAAAAGGAGTAGGCTCTTTTCTTGAAGGTTCCTAAGTCGTATCGGTCCGGAAAAATCGCTGGTGGCAATCGATTCCACAAGGAAGTTGTGCGAGGGAGAAAACTTCTTCTGAATCGCACAGTGGTGGACCGCCAATCATCTACATGATATGGATGGTATCGCAAGTTCTGTCGCGATGTGTGATGGTGAAGTTGAGCGGCTGGAATTAGTCCGAACAATTCCTCAGAGCACTCCCCGTGGCAGATGCGATAAAATACGCAAAGAGATGCAACCTCTCTACGCAGTGCCAGTGAGTCAAGCCGATCGGAAAGAACTCGGTCGTCGACGATTCGAACCGCTCTGCGCTGGATGCGGTCAAGTGGAAGGAGCTGGCACTGGGGGGCCCCTGCCCAGAGATGGGAACAGTATTCCATGTGAGGCCGAACCTGCGCCTTGTAAAGTTGCAAGCGGTGTGCCCGCATGAAATATTGTCCCGCTCTGCTGAGCACGCCAAGCTTTTTAGAGGCCAATTTGGCCTTCTATTCCAAGTGCTCACAAAACTGCACGTCACTCGATATGTCGACACTGAGGATTCCGATACTGGCTGAGGCAACAAGGGGAGTGCCTTGAAACTGAGGAGATACGACAAAGGGAATCTTTTTAGCGGTAAACGCGCAAACTTGTGTCTTCTGGGGATTGAACTGAACTAGATTTAGTCGCCCCCAGTCTGAGACTTTGTTCAACAAAGTCTCGACTTCAGACACAAGTTTGTTCCGGTACTCGGCGACGTTTTCCCGAGAAATATTGGCACAGCCGCTGTATAAAGCATCACCAGTGCTGTCGTCTGCATAGCAATGAATGTTACTGGTTTTCATTGATATGCAGAAGAAACAGCGTTGGTGATAGCACGCAGCCTTGTGAAACACCAGCGTTAATGGGCTTGTAATCGGAGCATGCACCGTCTACTACGACCTTGATGCTCCGATCTGCAAGAAAGCTGGTGATCCAATTGCACAATTTCTCGGAAAGCCCATAGGAAGGCAGCTTTGAAAGGATCGCTTTATGCCAAACCCGATCGAAAGCCTTCGCTATGTCCAAACTAACGGCCAACGCCTCCCCCTTGGACTCCACTGCCTCCGCCCATCTATGGGTCAGGTGGACCAGAAGATCACCAGCTGAGCGACCTCGACGGAAACCGTACTGGCGATCACTAATCAGCTGGTGATCCTCAAGGTACCGCATGAGCTGGCTGTTAATAATCGTTTCCATTACTTTGGAGAACAAGGAGGTGATGGCAATAGGCCTGTAGTTGGACGGATCTGAGCGGTCGCCTTTTTTAGGGATCGGGTGCACCAAAGCTGTCTTCCATGAGTCCGGGACTATGCCTAGGGAGTAGGAGTACCGAAAAAGACGCGTTAAAACCGGTGCCAACTCCGGAGCACACGTCTTCCGCACAATAGGTGGGACTCCATCAGGCCCACTCGACTTACGACGACTCGACCTGGCAACATACAACGCACGCACCCTGAGGACTGACGAGAAGATTGTGGAGCTGGAAGAAGAGATAGACAAGTTACGCTGGCATATTATAGGATTATCCGAAGTCTGAAGAGAGGGGGAGAACACGGTAATCCTCGAATCCGGAAACTTGCTCTATCACCGGGGGGGCAACTATCTGTCCCAAGGAGGTGTCGGATTTATCGTCCACAAGTCTCTCGTTAACAACGTTGTAAAGATCGGGAGTGTGTCGACGAGGGTTGCGTACCTTATACTCAGAATCACCAAACGGTATTCGCTGAAGGTCATACAGGTTTACGCACCAACCTCGGCACACCCCGATGAGGAGGTGGAGGAAATGTATGAGGATATCTCTAGAGTCATGCAGTCCTCCGAAACCCAATATACGGTGATAATGGAGACTTCAATGCAAAACTAGGCACAAAAGAGAATGGTGAGCTGAAAGTAGGGAAATTTGGAATAGGGCAACGGAACCCAAGGGGCCAGCAACTGGCCGACTTCATGAAGAAAGAGAGACTCTTTATGATGAACTCTTTCTTCCAGAAGCGGCCCCACAGGAAGTGGACCTGGTCGAGCCCCGATGGTTCGACAAAAAATGAGATTGACTTCATTATGACGACCAGACGACAACTGTTCAGTGATGTCTCAGTGATCGCGAGGGTGAAAACCGGCAGCGATCACCGAATGGTTAGAGGCACACTGAACCTAAACGATAAGTTGGAGAGGTCTCGTCTAATGAATTCAACGCTCTGTCACCCTCGTGCTCTAATCCAAAGTCCCAAAACCATTCAGCTCGAGTTACAAAACCGTTTTCAGTGCCTAGAAGACTGTAATGAAGTGGACGATATGAATGACAAGCTCGTGAAAACTCTCCATGCGGTCGGAGCTAAGTTCTGCAAGACCCACCGTAGAAGAACACAAAAACTCTCCGATCACACTCTTAATCTCATGGTTGTTAGACGAGAGATGAAAGTACATTCTTCAACAGATTTGACAGCATACAGGAAACTGAACATACAGATCTCCAAATGCATGCAGTGGGACTTACGCAACTTCAATACAGCTCGTATTGAAGAAGCGATCGAGCGTACCCAAGGCTCCAAAGTCTTTGCCAGAGATCTGTCTGCAAGAAAGAGCCAACTGTCAAAGCTGAAGACCGAATGTGGCAGCATCGTTTCCGGGGCACCTGAGATTTTGAGTGAGATTGAGAGGTTCTATGGGCAGCTGTACACGTCATCGTTGGAGCCACACGCAAGCGTGAGTAACGATCCAAGAGCGAGTCCTATCCAAAATTATTCCGATGATATAGTCTGAGCGAGATTAGAATGGCTCTCCAGCACGTTAAAACGGCAAGGACCCAGGCGAGGATGGAATTACAGCGGAGCTTCTGAAAGCGGATGGAAAACCGGTACTAGAAGTCCTTCAGAAGCTCTTTAATTCCGTCCTCCATGGTGGCATTACACCGGAGGCGTGGAGCAGAAGTGCGGTGGCCTTGTTCTTCAAGAAAGGCGACAACGCTCTCTTGAAGAACTACAGACCGATTTCCCTTCTGAGCCGCGTCTACGTGCTGTTTTCGATAGTCATTACGAATCGTCTCACGCGCAGACTTGACGACTTCCAGCCTGCCGAACAAGCCGGTTTCCGAAAAGGCTTTCGCACCATAGACCACATACATACCCTTCGGCAAATTGTACAGAAGTCAGAGAAGTACAATTTGCTACTATGTCTGGCGTATGTGGACTATGAGAAAGCCTTTGATTCCGTCGAAATTTGGGCGGTGCTGCAGTCCCTTCAGCGGTGCCATGTTGACTGTCGGTATATCAAAGTGCTGAAGTATTTGTACAGTAGAGCTACGATGGCTATCCGAGTACAGAACCAGAGTACGAAACCTATCCAATTACAGAAAGATGTAAGACAGGGTGACATCAAATCCCCGAAACTCTTCACCGCTGCATTGGAAGACGTTTTAAAGCTTCTAGACTGGAAAGGATACGGTATCAACATCAATGGCGAGTACATCACTCACCTTCGATTTGCCGACGATATAGTCCTTATGGCAGAATCGCTGGAGGACCTAAGCACTATGCTCAATGACCTCAATAGTGTCTCCCAACGGATAGGTCTAAAGATGAACATGGACAAAACAAAGATCATGTTTAATGTGCATGTCACACCTATGCCTGTAGTTGTTGGGAGCACTAAATTCGAAGTTGTTGACGAGTATGTTTACCTGGGACAAATAGTCCGACTAGGTAAGTCCAACTTCGACCAAGAGGTCAACCGACGGATTCAACTCCGTTGGGCAGCGTTCGGGAAATTACGGCACATCTTCTCGTCAAGTATACCTCAAAACTTGAAAACGAGACTGTACAACCAGTGCGTGTTGCCAGTGATGACATACGAAACTGAGACGTGGTCCTTCACTGCTGGCCGAATGAGGAAGCTCAAGGTTGCTAAGCGAGCTCTGGAGAGGGATATGCTCGGAGTTTCTCTGCGTTATAAACTCAGAAATAAGGATATCCGCAGTAGAACCAGAGTGACCGACATAGCCCAACGGATTAATAAGCTGAAGTGGCAATGGGCCGGCCATATAGCTTGAAGAACCGACAACCGATAGGGAAAAAAGGTTCTCGAGTGGCAGCCTCGTACGGGCAGGCAAAGTGTTGGGCGTTCTCCCACTAGATGGAGTGATGACCTGGTAAGATATGCAGAAAGTCGATGGATGCAGGTGGCTCAGGACCGTGCTTTACGGCATTCCTTGGAGGAGGCCTTAGTTCAGTAGTGAACTTGTGAAGGGTTGTAATGATATTGATGATGAGAGGTCAGCAGAAAGCTCAAAATTTTACACCCGAATTTGTAGCTGAACTCGTTTGGATCTTCAGAATCTGTATGCATAACTGCAGTGCAGTTAACATAACTTGATATCTAGTAATTTTTTTTAATTAAAAATTTGTATGTATTTACTTGCCGTGTAGTGGCGGTTAAGAATATCCACTACCCCATATCTTCCCGTGGGTATCGTAAAAGGCGACAAAGGGAAACAGGCAGGAGATGGGCAGCAGCATCTTCCTGGTAACGGCAAAATACAATAAAAAACTGCGGTTGCCAACCCGCTCGCCAAGCGTGGCAACTATGGCAATATACCCCCCATAATGAAAGTTACGAAGAGACGGCCCCCAGTCCCCGGCGGCCCCGCTATTCCTGGCTACGGTGGCGACCATGGTAACGGCGGGGCAGGGGGTGCTAAGAATCTCCGGTGGAGGTTCGGTTGCCACCTACAACGACTTGACCTGGCAACATACAACGCACGGACCCTGAGAACTGACGAGAAGATTGTGGAGCTGGAAGAAGAGATAGACAAGTTACGCTGGCATATTATAGGATTATCCGAAGTCCGAAGAGAGGGGGAGGACACGGTAATCCTCGAATCCGGCAACTTGCTCTATTACCGGGAGGGCGACCATCTGTCCCAAGGAGGTGTCGGATTTATCGTCCACAAGTCTCTCGTTAACAACGTTGTAAAGATTGAGTGTGTCGAGGAGGGTTGCGTACCTTATACTCAGAATCACCAAACGGTATTCGCTGAAGGTCATACAGGTTTACGCACCAACCTCGGCACACCCCGATGAGGAGGTGAAGGAAATGTATAAGGATATCTCTAGAGCCATGCATTCCTCCAAAACCCAATATACGGTGTTAATGGGAGACTTCAATGCAAAACTAGGCACAAGAGAGAACGGTGAGCTGAAAGTGGGGAAATTTGGAATAGGGCAACGGAACCCAAGGGGCCAGCAGCTGGCCGACTTCATGGAGAAAGAGGGACTCTTTATGATGAACTCTTTCTTCAAGAAGCGGCCCCACAGGAAGTGGACCTGGTCGAGCCCCGACGGTTCGACAAAAAATGAGATTGACTTCATTATGACGACCAAACGACAACTGTTCAGTGATGTCTCAGTGATCGCGAGGGTGAAAACCGGCAGCGATCACCGAATGGTTAGAGGCACACTGAACCTAAACGTTAAGTTGGAGAGGTCTCGTCTAATGAAGTCAACGCTCCGTCCCCCTCGTGCTCTAATCCAAAGTCCCGAAACCTTTCAGCTCGAGTTACAAAACCGTTTTCAGTGCCTAGAAGACTGCAATGAAGTGGACGATTTGAATGACAAGCTCGTGGAAACTGTCCATGCGGTCGGAGCTAAGTTCTGCAAGACCCGCCGCAGAAGAACACAAAAACTCTCCGATCACACTCTTAATCTCATGGCTGTTAGACGGGAGATGAAGCTACATTCTTCAACAGATTTGGCAGCATACAGGCAACTGAACAGACAGATCTCCAAATGCATGCGGCGGGACTTACGCAACTTCAATACAGCTCGTATTGAAGAAGCGATCAAGCGGAACCAAGACTCCAAAGTCTTTGCCAGAGATCTGTCTGCCAGAAAGAGCCAACTGTCAAAGCTGAAGACCGAATGTGGCAGCATCGTTTCCGGGGCACCTGAGATTTTGAGTGAGATTGAGAGGTTCTATGGGCAGCTGTACACGTCATCGTTGGCGCCACACACAAGTGTGAGTAACGATCCAAGAGCGAGTCTTATCCGACATTATTCCGATGATATCCCGGACGTAAGTCTGAGCGAGATTAGAATGGCTCTCCAGCACCTTAAAAACGGCAAGGCCCCTGGCGAGGATGGAATTACAGCGGATCTTCTGAAAGCGGGTGGAAAACCGGTACTAGAAGTCCTTCAGAAGCTCTTTAATTCCGTCCTCCATGGTGGCATTACACCGGAGGCGTGGAGCAGAAGTGCGGTGGTCTTGTTCTTCAAGAAAGGCGACAACGCTCTCTTGAAGAACTACAGACCGATTTCCCTTCTGAGCCGCGTCTACGTGCTGTTTTCGAGAGTCATTACGAATCGTCTCGCGCGCAGACTTGACGACTTCCAGCCTCCCGAACAAGCCGGTTTCCGAAAAGGCTTTAGCACCATAGACCACATACATACCCTACGGCAAATTGTACAGAAGTCCGAGGAGTACAATTTGCCACTATGTCTGGCGTATGTGGACTATGAGAAAGCCTTTGATTCCGTCGAAATTTGGGCGGTGCTGCAGTCCCTTCAGCGGTGCCAAGTTGACTGTCGGTATATCGAAGTGTTGAAGTGCTTGTACAGTAGGGCTACGATGGCTATCCGAGTACAGAACCAGAGTACGAAACCTATCCAATTGCAGAGAGGTGTTAGACAGGGTGACGTCATATCCCCGAAACTCTTCACCGCTGCATTGGAAGACGTTTTCAAGCTTCTGGACTGAAAGGATACGGTATCAACATCAATGGCGAGTACATCACTCACCTTCGATTTGCCGACGATATAGTCCTTATGGCAGAATCGCTGGAGGACCTAAGCACTATGCTCAATGACCTCAATAGTGTCTCCTAACGGATAGGTCTTAAGATGAACATGGACAAAACAAAGATCATGTTTAATGTCCATGTCACACCTATGCCGGTAGTTGTTGGGAACACTAAGCTCGAAGTTGTTGACGAGTATGTTTACCTGGGACAAATAGTCCGACTAGGTAAGTCCAACTTCGACCGAGAGGTCAATCGACGGATTCAACTCGGCTGGGAAGCGTTCGGGAAGCTACGACACATCTTCTCGTCAGACATACCTCAAAACCTTAAAACGAAATTGTACAACCAGTGCGTGTTGCCAGTGATGACTTACGGAACTGAGACGTGGTCCTTCACTGCTGGCCGTATGAGGAAGCTCAAGGTCGCTCAGCGAGCTATGGAGAGGGCTATGCTCGGAGTTTCTCTGCGTGATAAACTCAGAAATGAGGATATCCGCAGTAGGACCAGAGTGACCGACATAGCCCAACGGATTAGTAAGCTGAAGTGGCAATGGGCCGGCCATATAGCTCGAAGAACCGACAACCGATGGGGAAGAAAGGTTCTCGAGTGGCAGCCTCGTACCGGCAAGCGAAGTGTAGGGCGTCCCCCCACTAGATGGAGTGACGACCTGGTAAGATATGCAGGAAGTCGATGGATGCAGGTGGCTCAGGACCGTGCTTTGTGGCATTCTTTGGGGGAGGCCTATGTTCAGCAGTGGACTTGTGAAGGGCTGTAATGATGATGATGATGATGTATTTACTGTTTTTTATATTATTTTTGCACTATATTCCAGCAAACAATAGCAACAAATTTTCCCGTTTTCAACCGACTTCAGAAAGGAGGAGCTTCTCAATTCGACTGGTTTTTTTAATGTGTTATCTCCGAACATTTTTCTATGTGAACCAATTTTTATGTTTTTTTTTTAATAGAAAAAGATTTGACCAGTGATGTTCTCATTTTATTTATATTGAAGTCGGTTGTACAAAATTTTTAATTTTACCACTTGTATCCGCTGTGGCTGGGTTGATTTGTAGTTTTGCTATCTTAACCTTAAAATAGCAGTAATTCGATTTTCTCAAAACTAGATGGAGCAACAAAATTGCGATTTTAGCAACTAAACAGCAACAAATTAGCTACAAACTGGTGTGTACAATTTTAAGGTTTTTTGGCTTCTGACAGATCATAGAACACAATATCGTTTATGCTAGACGTGGGTCTACTTTAACCGAGACTAGCGCGGTATAATACCACTTTACAGGTGCTGAAATCTGGTACTTTAATCGCCAATTGGCCCGTCTATCGACTATTTTAACAAATCTTCTTTGCTATAGGATAGTCAGGTGCACACATCTAGCAGTGTACATTTACTGGGTGACGAAAAAATTATCATTCAGAAGCCCACTGCTCAATTTAAGCGAATCCCCCAAGGAATACCACAAAGCATGGTCCTCAGCCGCCTGCATCCATCGACTTCCTGCATGTCTCACCAGGTCATTACTCCATCTACTTGGAAGGACTCCCTGCGCTTCACTGGCCTATAATAAGCTGCTACTCGAGAAACTTCATTCCCCATCGGTTGTTGTTTCTTTGAGCTATATGGCCGGCCTATTGCCACTTCAGCTTATTTATGCTATATAGCTATGTCGGTTACGCTGGTTCTACTACGGACACATCGTTTTAAGTCTATTACGTAGAGAAAGCCCATGCATAGCAATCTCCATAGCTCGCCGAGCGACTTTGAGCATCCTCATACGGCGAGCAGTGAAGGACTACATCACAGATCACACGCACTTTTTTATTATATTGACGTTAATGGTGCCGAAAAAAAAGTTTTGTCGTATACTTTTAAATTCCCTGCGATATAATCTCAAACTTTCACATATGCTTATAAAAGAAATGTAATTAAAACACTGGCAAATCAACCGAGTTTGCAAACGTAGCTTTTATGATCGCTACTTTTATGATTCACGCTTATTACAATTTGCACTTAGTATATTTAGAGAGAAAGAGTATACTTAGTTTAAGAGAAAAGCTATAAAAGATTATGACGGAAAGTAAAACAAAGCAGAGGCTTAATTATCTGACGTGAGATTACTTAACATGTTGTTCTCTTCCTCTTTAAGAAAATCACAAATTTATTAATGTAGTACAAAATATTTTAATAAAATAACAAAAGAAGTTTATTATTTGTAGAAAGATGCGCAGGGAGGTGGACTGTACAATAATGTTCTCAATTCTGTTTTACTGTGCTTACATAGATTTGTTAATTAAGAAAGGTTACTTAGATAACAGTTGTGAACAATAATTAATATTATTTTTCGCCACATTTTCATTCTAATAAAGTCAAATTTAATTTTTAGTAAAATATTGGCCTGTTATAAATGCCGTTTATACATTTGATTATTTATTGTATGATATTATTTTTTTTAAAACAAATATTAAAAATATACATTTATAACATGTAATTGTGAACGGATGTATAAATATGTTCGCGGAAACAACCGATGGGGAAGAAATGTTCTGCAGCCCCGTACCAGTAGGTAAGCGAAGTGTAGAATAACACCACACCAGATGGAGTGACAACCTGGTGAGGCATGCAGGAAGGCAATGGAAGGAGATAACTCGAGATTGTGTTTTTGGTGTAACTTATGAGAGGTTTCTATTTTAAGGACTTCTGAAGGACTGTAATGATGGTAACGATGATGATGATGATGTACGTACGTGATAATATAAAATGAAATTCTTTTATCCAGTATTTATATTTACTGCTAACACTTTCTAGCATTGACATGATAAATTATAAACTTGATATATTTATGTTAATTAAATGAAACACGGCTCCGTGCGTCTTGCAATCCATCGCTATTTAGATTACTAAATTCAAAATGTCTAAAATAATATTTGAGATAATTTGATTAGTTGAAGATGTTGTTCTGTGCTATCCGGACTAGAATTGAATCTATTAGGGCGCTTTTAGTGTCACGCGGATTTGCTCACGCACGCGGGATTGGACCGCATGCGTAGCATCCGCAAAGAACAATTTCATATAGGTATCTATTGTAAAGCGTGATAAACGCACGCGGGACGCGGGGCGCTGTGCGGGGCGTCACCCCGGTGCGGGGTATCCGCATGCGTAAGCGCTGCCTACAACTTCAGTGCCCATTTTAGAGTCGAGCGGGGCGCACGCGCCGTATTGTACTACCGAAATGAAAATCGATACAGAACGAGTAATCATTGAAGTTCATCTGCGGCCCGTTTTGTGGGATAAACGCAATGAATTATACAAAAACAGGGACGCGAGGGAGGCTGCATGGAGAGATATTTTGAAGGAATTGGCACCTAACTACGAAAATTTGAGCGAAGAGGAAAGAAAAGAGGCGGGTATGTGTTTGGTTCATTATTTTATTTATACAAGCATCATTACTTTATTAATATAAGCATAATTATTTAATTCACAAATAACATCAAAAACCTTCTAAAACCTTTTGAGTTTAGTTAATTAATTATATATAGGTGTTGCCAGGAGACTTTTCCTTCATTGATAAAGTAATCTGCAAATATATCTCTGATATTACTTGCCGACGTATTACTACTTTCAGTCTGCTGCCTGGGTAGTGGTCCCGTAAAACCATTTGTGACAAATGTATGGCTGACCTTGTAGCCATCCCGTTTCCTTATGAAATTGTGAAGTACACATGCCGTCTTGACTATTAATTGTGCTAGATCTAACTTGACATTCATGGATCTGTGAAATATTCTAAATTTATTTGACATAATTCCAAAAGTGCATTCTATGTACCTTCTAGCTCTGGACAGACGGTAATTAAATATTTTCTTTTTGTAAGGTAAATTATCACGAGCATAAGGCCGCATCACATGTGATGATAAACCAAATGCCTCGTCTCCCACTATCACGAACGGCAACTTTGCTCTTACACTAGATGGATAAGCTACTTCGGGGCAAATAATAGGCAACTCTTGCGGGTCAGGGATACCCAACGTGTTACTTTCCAGTTTCGTATACAATTGACTCCTTCTAAAGATGGTTGAATCGGCGTTGCTTCCACTGGTACCGACATTAATATATGTAAAATTATAATCAGCATCACACATTGCGAGGAGCACTACAGAATAATATTTCTTATAATTAAAATATAGTGATCCACTGTGCGGCGGCCGAATCACTCTTATATGTTTTCCATCAATTGCACCCAAGCAATTAGGAAAATTTGTATATGTGAGAAATCCCTCTGCGATTTCTTTCCATTTGATCCCATTAAGCTGTGGAATACATTCAGACTTTAGTTCAATCCATATTATGTAACAAACTTGTCTTACTATTTCGCTAATTGTTGCAATTCCAATCACATAGGAATAGTGTAGATCAGTGAATGTATTACCAGTTGCCAAATATCTGAAAACAAAAACAATATATTAATAATATGATAACATAATATATTAATAATGCTGACATCAGACATAAGACAGCATGCACCGCTCGAATTTTACTTCAGAAGAAAAATAAATACCCTTAAGGTGAAAGGGCACGGAAGTAGCTAGCGCTAGAAGTTTTTAATTCGTTTTAACTACAGTACTATAGCTACGTTAGATTTCTATGATTTGCCGAAAATTTTATCATAGGGGGGTATTTATGCAGTTATGATTTCATATGAAAAGTTCGAAGTATAGTTATGTATCTCATATCTGCTAAAAGTGGCCACTTTTAGCAGATTTGAGACACATAACTATGCTGTAAATATTTTATAAGAAATCTTCTCTGTATAAATTAACCCCTATGGTAAAATTTCCGGCAAATGAAAGGAATCTAATAAATATATATAATATAATATAATGAAATATCGTTTATTTCAGGCAATATTTACATTACAAGATGTCCTCCTTCATGAAGGTTGACAGATGCAAATAAAGCAAATTTTTGTTAAAACAAATTAAAAACTTACAGCGCTAGTGACTTCCGGAAGTTTTCACCTTAATTTTGATGATGGCAAATTTTACTGTAACAAATAAACAAATTGCCCGATTCAATCCGGTGTTTTTCCAAAAATCCTTAAATGAAGTTCTAATTATTTTTGTAAAAAATGAATTATTTCGTCGATGTCTGCGCCGCGCCGCCCCGGCCGCGCCGTCTGCGTCTAGTATAAGATTCACTTTGCGCTATCGTTCGCGGCGAAATTGACCGGCCTGCGCCGGCCCGCCGTTTGCGTTGCGCCTAAGGGTACTTTTCCTTCAACTGCGGCCTTATTTTTCCACTCTGTATAGGTATATATATATTGCTTGATTTATCTAATGCTTCATGAGACAGTGTAAAGTTGACAACATGTGTGAATTAAGGAGGGCCTTTAATCGAATGCAGTTAAATTTCCAACTAATATCAGATTTGTACACACGGCCACAGATCAAGCTTCCCAAAACCAGTATAAACAGGACTCATGCGTTGTTTATTATCGTAGACGACTCGGCGCCCGGCGAGGCCCTAGCAAGTTCCGTTTATTGGTACTGGTTTTGGGTAACTTGATCTGAAACTGTGTGTACTTTTGCCACTTACTTATTATATTTTGTCATTTCAGACAAGAAAATACAACAATGCTGGCGAACAGCAAGGGACACTTACCAGAAAGACAAGATATCTGAAAAAAATCAGCCATCCGGCTCTGGGAGTAAGAAGAAGAAGAAGAAATATTCTTACTATGACATTTTGACTTTCTTAGACAGTACAACGGAAACTGCTGGAGAAGAGTCACTCTGTGAAGAAATGTCTGAACAAAGTAATTTAGAAACACCTAATGAGTCCACGCAACCAGATACTTCACGTCAAGAAAGTTCTCACCCAACATCAAAACAAAAACAAGTAAAATCTAAAAAGCAAGCACCATCTGAATTTGAGGCACAGTTATTAGAATGCTTAAAGTCTAATCAACTGGAGCTAGAAAGTGAGGATTTGGCTTTCTTTCAGTCTCTGCAGCCTTCATTAAAAAGATTCACTAGATATCAAAAACTAATGTTCAGAACAAAAGTGTTAAATATAGTTATGGAAATGGAAAGTCAAACACAACCTGCATACTACAGTCCCATACCTACAACAAGTTCTAGTGCTTTTACTGAGCTTGACAGTTTGTCACCGATAAATCAAGATTACCAAACCAATAGTATAATCCAGGATACTTCGAGTCTTAACGACAATGCTATTAGTTCTGCTGCAGTGAATGACAATGAAACTCTTATTTCGACTGAAAGCGGCCTGTTTAATATCACGTCTTATGACGTAATTTATACCCCAGCAACAACATCATCTACAGGCGAAAGTAATGTCAACGCTCAGGATACAAATTTACAAAGAAATGAATGATGTAAAATTTGATTTTTTAATTTATGAATAAAACTCTTTTTATTAAAATGAGTACGATTAACTTTTTTTCTCCAGTTTCTCTCTAATTGTTTGTTTAGTCATATGAGTGCGGTTGTACACACGGCACAGATCAAGTTACTCAAATCCAGTATAAGCGGGACTCCGACGGGTTACCTAAGTATGATAATACGCAAGGCGCGAGTTCCATTTATGCTGGTTTTGGGTAACTTGATCTGTGGCCATGTGTACTTTATCAGATAAAAAAAAGGATTGTGTATGTAGGTTGAACGTACCAATCCCAAACCAATTAAGGACTTTTTTTGACTTTAAATTACTGTCATGTGCAAACCTATAACTTTTATCTATATTATAATAAGTAGCGTGTGATGAAAGGTAGGAATGATTCCACTTTAATGGCGACATTTTATGAGTGAAATAATCTTATTTAATGAAATTTCAACATGAAATTGAATGAAATTATGAACAATGAAATTTCAGAGTACATGACAAAATTTTTTTTTTGCACATGTAAATTTACACATGACAGTAATTTGAAGTCAAAAAACGTTTATCCTACCTGTTCAAATCCCTTTCCACTAAATCATAGCAGGAAATTAAATATTTAAAATTTAAAACTTACCTTAATGTAATAGCGAGCCTCTCAATCGGTTGTATTGTAATCCTTCGTAAACTGCTTTTTTGTAGCTTATTCTCAATTTTACACAACAGTTCATCAAAAGAACGAATGGACATTCGAAAGTAATTTTTAAATTTACGTTCATTATTTTGTAGTTTTCCAAAGCGTGTAACAAACGCCCCAGCAAGAAGCCTATTTTCAAGAAAGGGATCAACATGTACTCTTGTCTTCTTGTTTCGTCGTTTGTAAAGTATGTAAGCGACACATATTCTTCTGACATTGATCATTTTTGAACACGTCTATACCGTTACGCAGCCCGTAGAAAACTGAAACTCATGCTGCGTATGATCCGCAGCGTGAAATTTTACGCATGCGGTCCAATCTCGCGTGCGTGAGCAAATCCGCGTGACACTAAAAGCGCCCTTACAGCCTATCAAAACTTCACTCTGCTGAACATAAACCCGCCCTTTAGATAGCCTCACGAGGATAGTTGCCATGGTTGTTAACCTTGGTAAGTGGGTTGTCTACTATGTTTTTTTTATTATCTTGTTGTTATCAGAAAAATTCTGGTGCTGACTTCCTGTTTCATAAAATCATATCCTGATATCCAGTAACAGTGGTAGAGCCACGCGGCAGCTTTTGCTGTCGCACGGATGGGCCGGCTCGAACCGGGGTGGTACCACGACCTCACAGAATACCAGCGTGAAGTACAGATTTACCTCTGCGTTTCGCTTGGTGAGTGCAGGTGGCCGGAGGCCCTTTTTACTGGAAATGAGGCATTCCATCTTAGTCCTCACGGGTGACAACGCATCTACATTTTGATTTGTAATAGAGGATAGATGTAGATGTCTATGGGCCGCAGCAACCACTTACCATCAGGTGGACTGTGTGCTCGTTTGTCACCCTTTTTATATTAAAAAAAAAATTATCCGTCTCTATCTATTTTTGTGACATGCTCTATACGCCTATGCCCTTTTAATTATGTAGTATTAATACAGCGACTGGACTAATTGATACTCAAAGCTCTATATTCTTAAAGGAAGTTCGGTAATACTTTATATTCTTAGGATCCGGCAAAAAACTTAAAAGGCCAGGAATGCTGATCTAATAAAAAATAATTTTTAAATCAATTAATGGAGATCCGTCTTGTCGTGTCCACGTCGTTATTGAAATCATATACACATACCTCCTCAAGGCGATAATATTACCAAAATTATTTTTTCCGAAGTAACCGAACGTACAACGTTCAAAAGAAATTACGATGCCCAAATACATAAAATGTCTTACGTCCGTAACGTTCTTTTATCATAATTTTCTACTACGAAATCTCAAGTAGGACTAGAGTTCCGAGTTATCAGTTCTTTCCACATGACTGAATGACAAACGCGCGAGGCAATCGACTCGCTGTCTGCCCAATCGACTCCAATTTGTTACCACTCCAATATTCTAGTTGCTCTCGAGTGCGTTCTTATTATACCTATATATTTTACTGGAGGTATTAGAATGCGAAATCAGTATTTATTTACAGTTTTAATAAACGTATATACAACGGGTTTATATATACATAAGCGGAATGGTAATCGATGAAAATTATGTAGGTCTAACGTATTTCAATACCTATTCTACTCCATCAGCCTTTAAAACTGCTAGACAGAGGCCTCTCCCGTTGTAGAGGGATCAACGAACGCGCTTCTTCCCGTCGTCGGTATTTTGCGTCTGGTTCAAACGAGAGGTTTACACAGCCATCAATCAGAAGGCATGAGGTTATTTGATTTGAATTTCGTATAGCCGATGCAATGATGGATTTTCCTCGCCGCCCCCAGATGGCAAAATATTAAACTTGAAATAAATAAGATCTTGATTAGACATATACATATATATATATATATATATATATATATATATATATATATAATAATACGCAAAATAACAAGTCTATAAAATTCTCTATAAGCTTAAGCAGTACTGGTATCGACAGCATACCTGCAACATAAATTACTTTTATGATCATAAGTCTTCATGGAGAAGTGATGTATTTTCTTTGCACACCGTTAAATTCTTCTTTGAGCTTTATATTGTATTTAAATTAATGTTTTTATTTATTTATCATTTTTTACGTATCATACAAACATACATTTCTTGTTGAAACCAGAGTGTCGTCCGTCTGCCTTACCTCCGCAGCAAAGCGCAGGACTACTTACTTGATTATCTAAAATTTTGTAACATAAATTGCCGACACTGTGCACAGAAGCAAGGAAGGCGAGCAATACTACCCTAGAAAGATTTCTAACACCGATAACTCCAAATTTTATAGTTAAAGTAGTTAGACTCCAGGCAGTTGTACTTAAAGATAAATTAAGAAATTTTTCTGCAGCTATTTTATGATTAATTTCAATATCGTTCAAAATACTCAATATATTATAATTCCATATAATTTCACCATGGATTCGAGCATAGAAAGTATCTTAATTAAAGTAGAGGAAGACAATGTTTTAAAATAAAACGCAATGTGAAGATTTAAGATATATAATATATCAAATTGGTTTAAAAATTGATCAAATTTTGTTTTTGAAACATGTTTAATAGTAAATATTGATTCAATAATTACTAGGTGTTTAAAACATTTTATTATTTATAGTTATTTTAAGTTATCAAATGAACAGTTTCTAATAAGAAGGGGTTTATAACCGACTTCAAAGTTCAATGCTAAACAAAGGCCTTCACTGTATGTTATATAAATAAATTGGAGGTCTATTTTGTATGTTGTATTCTACAAAGTACGGTCCTGAGCCAACTGCATCCATCGACTAGCTGCTCAAATTATCGCTATATCTAGTACCGGCGCCACCCAACACTGCGTTTTCCAGTACGAGGCTGCCACTCCGATAACCTTTCTTCATGCTATATGGCTAGCCCATTATGTAATAGCAATCTTATTAAGCAAAAATACTAGCAATGCTACTGACATTGCTCCTGTTAACGGTTCCAAAGTCAAAGTTGCAGAGAGCGTACTAGTGAATCTGCAGGTAGCCGGCAAAACATTTAGAAGGTTTAATTGTAAATTTAAACAGTGTGCATATGCATTTCCTTATTAAAAGCAGTGACTTAGTAATGATTTTTGTTGCTGAGGGTTTTGGGTTCAAATTACGCACGATATAAGTATTTGTAAGGCATACATATAATTATTCCGGGACTGAATGTTCGTTCTTGCAAAATGTATGTATGTAAACTGCTTCCACGAAATAAGAGAAAATACTGCTGTGACGGTATTTTTTTAATTGTAATAAAAAATGATCCAAAACAGTTGCCAAATGGTGGTATATTTAAACCGACGACTTTAAACTTTGCAATTTTTATCCTAAACTATAAACTGTTGGTTCAATCGAAATCGATTGAATCGTTCTTAGTATTCAGAGTTCTATTTTACAATTCAAAGGTTCATTTGTACTCAATAAATATTAACAATAGCCTTTATGTAATCAACAACTAAGAGTAAACAATCAGAAATGAAATTGTAATGCCTTGTACAAACTCAACCTAATCCTCTGCAAATCTGGAATAATTCCATGCTCATTTTCAATGTTTGTCGTGTTGAGAAAACGAATTGTTTTAGCTATTTTAATATCTTTGTTTTGTATAGTGCTGACGTTGTTCTTAAATACATGATACTTTTTGGAACTTCTTATAATGTTTTTATAAAATCAAATAGAAAAGTGATCTAACAGTCCACGTGATGGTAAATAGCTACTGCATCCTTTGGACACCTACAACCAACTTCAAATAAAGAACAACTGAAGACTAAGATGGAACCCCTTTCAGTCTGTAAGTAAACACAGCAAAACGCGCACTTTTCCTTGGCGGCAGAAATAGATAAAAGAGTGGAAGCTACTCGGACTTTTAGGCAGAATAGGGGTCCCATTGCTAACAATAAAGTTCAAAAATTAGAATGTTAATATAAACTCACCGTCAATAAATAATGTATCTTATAGGCATAGATACTTTCGCATTACTATATTTGAAATACGTACTTCGTACGCTTATTACTGAATGTTGCATACTTTACCAGCATTTTACTGCCCATATAATAACAATGTTCGAGTGAATAAGCTTTAGTTTAAATTCATTAAATGAACTGTTCTATTTTCGGTTACTTTACCATTTACTATCAAGTGGGATAGTAATCAAAAACTTCGTTATAATAATTAAAACTGTCTCATAATCAATAGTTCACCGATAATTCTTAATTGGTGTAAGAAATAAGAATAGTAGCTGAATGTGATTATAGAGAATCGATGACACTTTTTACTGAAAATTAGGCTTACATCTGAGTCCTCAGATGAATCTCTGAAAAGGTTATTGAACAAGGAAGTGTTCGCTTTACCAATGCGTGATAGCGGACTTTACATATTTTCGAAAACTTTTTTTTTAATTTCTCAAACATGCATATCATGTTTGTCCTCCAGATGGTTTTCTTTAAGCAATTATCTGACGTTGACGGCCTTCAGAGAAGGAGAAGACGATGTAGAGTTGTTCTCTTCGTACCACAAGCAAAACGTACAAAAACCTAAATCACGATTTTGAAGTTCCAAAATACTCCGGTATATGCCGAATAGCTTCGCCGCTCGTCCGGCATCACCTTTCATGATTCATTCACATTTTCCTTTCATGGGCAAAATCGCTAGTGAAAGTAGATTTCCTGGAACATTACACTGTACTGGAATGCCGATATATTAGATTGTGTTATGGTTTCAACGATAAGAAGATATTATGTAATGCCTCTACACCTAGAAACTTATTATATAGTACTACTTTTCTACTTAGCAGTCCGTCTGGGTAAATACCAACCTCTTACCTATCTGCCGCAAAACATCAAAGTGTGCTACTGTGTTCCAGTGCAAAGAGCGAGTGTCCCTCAGAGGTGAAAACGCATCTGTAACTTTCTTTATTTAAATTCAATGGGCTGCCACTTCAATTTTATAAGAAAAAAACACTGATAAAGCATAGACACGACTCATATGACATAAACTTGATTATACATAATAAAATAAACTGTGATCATAAAAGACTTTGTCACACATAATCTATGTTTTGGCTACGTTCATCTTAAGACCTATCCGTTGGGAGGCACTATTGAGGTCATTGAGCATAGTGCTTACGTCCTTCAGCGATTCTGCTCTACGCCTTAGTAGACCCACTGTGGAAAATGGAATTAAAGAGCTTCTGAAGGACTTCAAGTACCGGTTTTCCACTAGCTTTCAGAAGCTCCGCTGTAACTCTAACTTCGCCTGGGGCCTTGCCGTTTTTAAGATGCTGGAGATATATTCTAAATTCCCTCAGACTTATGTCCAGGATATCATCGGAATTGTGTCGAATAAGACTTGCTCTTGGAAAGTTACTCATATTTGCGTGTGGCTCCAACGTTGATGTGTACAGCTGTCCATAGAACCTTTCAATCTCACTCAAAATCTCAGGTGTCCCGGAGACGCCGCTGCCACACTCGGTCTTCAGCTTTGGTAGTTGGCTCTTTCCGGCAGACAGATTTCTGGCAAAGGATTTGGAGTCTTGGATGCATTCGATCGCTTCTTTCCGTCCTCTCGTCCCGCCGCATTAATTTGGAGATCTGTCTGTTCAGTTGCCTGTGTATTGTCAAATGTGTTGAAGACTGCAGCTTTATTTCCCGTCTAACACCCATGAGATTAAGAGTGTGATCGAAGAGCTTTAGTGTTTTTCTGCGGCGGGTCTTGCAGAACTTAGCTCTGACCGCACGGAAGAATGTTTAATAAAGAGAAGAATATTAAATAAAAGCATCGAAATTAATGTTGGTCATGCCCACGTTATTATCAAAACAGCTTGTATTCTTTACAATATTATTATTGATATAGAAAAGATGCATACCATAGCATACAATGATTGTGTTCCAAGTGGTATAGATCATACACCTCAAGACGTAATAATAATTCCAGTGTAAAAAGTAGATACATACGAGACCAACTTGTACGTTACTTTTCTGAAAATCCTCTATAATGTTAAAATAAACTTACCATGTTGATAAGGAAACTTTTCTTTTATTTCGTTCCATGCCAGCTTTATGAGCCTTTATTTTTATTCTTAGGGTGGCTGGATATCCAAATGAAAGGATTCCATCACAGCTGTGATAAAATTTTTAGCGAAAAGTTTTCATTAAAATTAATTTGCGACATTTTACTTCACTATCCGCGATTAAAAATCGAAATACGTGTATTGATAAGCGCATCCGCCAGTAGAATGCACCGTGAAATGTGCGCGCCCGCTCACACTCCAGATAAGTTCAAACGTTTCGAACATTTGTTTAATGCGCCGTGCATTCCGCCTGCGCGGTGTGCCGTTACTCAGAATGCACACTAAGGAATATCATCAGTCTAAGATCAAATCTTCATCCCCTATTTTCCCATGCTTAGGGAAGGAAATTTTGTCTTTAAAAATTATATGGGTGTTTTACCACATACCTTTTTAATAAATAAACGTAATGTTTTGATAATTAATTACATTCTAGGCAATTTATGGGGGAAGGAACGGTAACAGTAAGAATTATTTAAATCAGTTCAGCTATTTCCAATAAACCAGTGAACGTACATTAAATTAGCGAAAGCGGTATGTCAGGATTGGTCTCTTGGCGATCGATCCTCTCTGCCTACTCCGCAAACGAAAACGTAAAGCTATAGTAGTGATGCATAAGTCGTTTCCTTACATTGAGTTATTATGTACGTACGTAAGTACATTATACTTCAATGTTTTCTTCAAAAAAAATATTTTTTTGAGTTTACAATAACATTACAAAGTTATAATGCAGCTAGTTTAGATCATTTTCTATGAAATCCTAATGATTTTTTTACTATTCCAAGTGCATTTTATAAGCAGGTCGATTGATACTTGTTAAACATATTATGCTGTGATAGTTTTCCTTTCAACTTCATTGTTATGTATTATTATATATTTTTTTTACGTTTATGTTATTGCCGTGACACGAAAAAGGATAGGGGAAGTATTCTCAATGAATTAATTGATACGTCTACAATCAATCGGAGTAACTTTGATTAACAAGGGTAACTTTGACAGTCAAATTGCAACGTAGTTTTTTTATTTTTTACATGCACAACATTTAGTGCATAACATTAAATTTATACAATTCGTGTTCTTAACAAACTTCGTAAACGAACTCTCTGGAAGAAAAAACAAGGTGTCTTACGAAGTTAATATCAAAAACTTATTTAAAAGTACCACGTGCAACTGTTGTCTTTTTGCAGTGGTAAACATTTAAAATTTACTTGTAATTACCAAAGAGTTTAAATAAAGATAGAACTACAACTTTGTGGTTTTATTGACTTGTATATGTTAAAAACTTAAACTTATTTTACCCTGAAGCTATAAAATGTTTAAAAGATAAAATTCCGGCGACATATATCATCTGTCATTGTAGAAGCGTGCTCGTCGCGACCCCTGCCAGCCCTTATCAGGGCTGCAATTCTACTCAGCTGCGCACCCATGCCAACGAGGGTTAGGGCGTCCCCCAAGGCCACGCACACCAGCTCGTCCCCGTCGGTGTGAAATGCAGCCCTAGGGGAGACGAAAGAATTGTTGTGTGTGGTGATTTGAATGGATGGGTTGGTACCGCTCGACCAGGGTAGGAGTCGGTGCTTGGAAAGTTTGACGATAAAAGGGTTAATGATGCTGGCAAGCTTATACTGGCGGTATGCAAGAAAAAGTGCCTTCTTGTGACAAACACTATATTTAATCACAAGAAAATCCATATGTATACTAGAGAAAGAAAGAATGAGAGAAGTATGATCGATTTATTCCTAGTAGATGACCGACTGCGAAAACAGGTGATGGATACGCGAGTGTTCAGGGGTGCTGACCTGGGAACGGATCACTATCTAGTGATTACTAGATTTAGAGGTCTGTTCGCGGGATGGCGCTACCGGACGGCAGTAACAGAACCACAGTCGGTCTTTCGCATCCGAAGCTGGAAGCTTCAGGAAGCGGATACTAGGGACAAATATCATGCAAGGGTAGCCGAAAAGCTTGACACCATCGATGGTAGAAAAGAATGTGTGGAAAGAACATGGCAGAACCTTAGGGATGGAATGGTAAGTGCAGTGGAATAAGTGTGTGGAACAATAAAAAGAGGCAGTAGTAAAAGAAGAGATGCATGGTGGAATGATGAAGTGAAAGAAGCTGTAAAGAAGAAGAAGAAAGCATGGTTAGACTACTTGGCCTCTAGTAATGATAAGGATATGAGAGAGAAGATGAAAGAAAGATATAAGCTGCAGAAAGTTTACACGAAAGCATTGATTGAGGAAATGTGTGAAAGGTGTAGAATAGAAGCGGGCGAAAGGTTGTCGCACAACTTTAAAGAGAACTCCAAACTCTTCTGGAAAGAGGTTGGAAGGACCCGAAGTGGTGCGACGGCCATAAGAATGAACAAAGTGCTTTCGAGAACTAATGACGTCCTCACAAAAAAATCGGACGTCATGCAGCGATGGAGCGAATTTTATAGACAAATGTATGCGTGTGATGGTCCTAGTGGGGGATCCGGGGATGACGCCGTGACTGGTACGCCAGACCCGGACCTCGATTACACTGAGGTCATCAGTATGAAAGAGATTAAACGTGAGATTCGAAGTTTGAAATGTGGTAAGGCTGCGGGACTAGACAGAGTTACTGCTGAAATGGTCAAGTATGGTGGGCCTCGCGTCTGGGACAGCTTTTATCTGCTGTGCAATTTGTGCTGGCGGACGGGGGATGTCCCGGATAATTGGCGATCCGCAGTCATTGTGCCTTTATATAAAGGTAAAGGTTCACATTTTGACTGCGGGTGCTATCGGGCGATCAGCTTGACCAGTTTAGCAAGTAAAGTTTACTCGAAGGTTTTGACACGTAGGATGCAAGAGAAATCGGAAAGATTTCTATGGGAGGCACAATGCGGACTTAGACCTGGAAGAGGATGCACGGATCAAATGTTTTCTTTCCGCATGATCACGGAAAAGCTTCTGGCTGCTAACCAGAAGATTTTCTGTGCTTTTGTGGATCTTGAGAAAGCATTTTATAAGGTTGTAAGGAAGAAAATGTGGGAACTGTTGCCGGGGTACGGTGTGGATGGTCGATTGCTAAGGGCTGTGCAGTCACTTTACTGTGACTGTAAAGCCTGTGTGCGGGTAGGGCATGACCTGTCACCCATGTTTAGCGTCCAAACGGGCGTAAAACAGGGTTGTGTCATGTCTTCCTGGATATATCTCGACAGCTGTTTACCGAAGCTGAAAGATAGCTGTTTGGGTGTGAAATTGGGTGACATAAAAGTAAATTGTCTGCTGTATGCTGATGATGCAGTGCTTATTGCACCATCAGAGGCAGAACTGCAGGCATTAGAAACGTGTATGAAAGAGGAATGTGAAATTAAAGGTCTCCGTTTGAATGCTAATAAAACTAAGGTTCTGGTATTTGAAAGGGACGAAGAGAGAACGAAGTGTGAAATATGGGTAAATCAGGAATGTCTAGAACAGGTAAATGAAATTGTATACTTGGGGAGTGCCTTTAGCCGGGACGGAAGATGTGATTTAGATGTGGACAGGCGTGTCGCTGCCGGGAACAAAGTCAATGGTGCCCTGCCTGCGTTAGTCAAAAGGCAAGGCGTAGTGAAGAGTGCACGCCTTGCAATACATAACGCAGTGTTGGTACCGACTTTGTTATATGGCAGCAAAACCTGGGTATGCCAGAAGAAGCATAAAAGCAAGTTGAATGCAGTGGAGATGCGATCTCTTCGTAAAATGTGCGGCGTTACCATGGCCGACCGGAAGCGAAACGAAGAGATTCGCAATATGGCAGGTTTGAAAGATGACCTTATCACAAAAATTGATAAAGGCGTGCTTCAATGGTTTGGGTACGTTGAGCGAATGAGTGAAGACCGAATGGTGAAGAAAATATATAGCGCGAAAGTTAATATTAAAAGGTGTCGAGGTAGACCGAGACTAACTTTCGAAGACCATGTGAGCAAACTGCTCGAAGAGGGGAGGGTCAAGAGTACTCAGATACCTAGACGTGCATGTATGAAGAAGTTAATGAATCTGAAAGAAGCGAAGAGGATCGTGACACTTGGCGATCTGTTCTCTCTTACCCCGTCAGGGATTGTGCGTGATGATAAGTAAGTAAGTAATATATCATCTGTGTCAAAGTTTTTGATATATTTTATGATTTTTATAGACTTTAAATATCTTGAGAGTATGAAAACTAACCTGAGAGCAAAGGTCAGGTAAGGTAAGTAAATTCTTTTGTCTCATATTGAACATAGTAATAGTTAACGAAAAAAATATAGTGATGATCTGTCAAAGTTACCCCGATTGACTGTATTCTATTATCTTTGTATTAAATAATTGTGTTATTCTATTTTTATTCACATATTATTATAAAAAACTATTAACAATATTTGAAATTCTTTTTAATTTCTTTTTAGTTATTTGAAGTCGTCTTTATTATTATACTCGTATCTTGCATACTTTTCACATTTTGAAAAGCAGCCGTTATATTGGTAGTGGTTGGGGACACATGACTCTAATAAATATATCACTAAAGCTAAATATTTCACAAACAAACCCCTGAATTAAAAAAAAATATTATTATTTAACTACGAAACCCTAAAAACATACTCGTCAAATACAGAATCTTATCGTTTTTATAGTCTTTGAATTGGGAATGCTAGTCAGGTGCTCGGAACAATAAGCCTACCATAATATGTAAGCGATTGGTAAGTCGGAAAATAAATTATCTAAAGTTTTATTTTATAATTACCATTTTAATAAAATACCTCATCATCATCATCATCATTACAGCCCTTCACAAGTCCACTGCTGAACATAGGCCTCCCCCAAAGAATGCCACAAAGGACGGTCCTGAGCCACCTGCATCCATTGACTTCCTGCATATCTTACCAGGTCGTCACTCCATCTTGTGGGGGGACGCCCTACACTTCGCTTGCCGGTACGAGGCTGCCACTCGAGAACCTTTCTTCCCCATCGGTTGTCGGTTCTTCGAGCTATATGGCCGGCCCATTGCCACTTCAGCTTACTAATCCGTTGGGCTATGTCGGTCACTCTGGTTCTACTGCGGATATCCTCATTTCTGAGTTTATCACGCAGAGAAACTCCGAGCATAGCCCTCTCCATAGCTCGCTGAGCTACCTTGAGCTTCCTCATACGGCCAGCAGTGAAGGACCACGTCTCAGTTCCGTAAGTCATCACTGGCAACACGCACTGGTTGTACAATTTCGTTTTAAGGTTTTGAGGTATGTCTGACGAGAAGATGTGTCGTAGCTTCCCGAACGCTGCCCAGCCGAGTTGAATCCGTCGATTGACCTCTCGGTCGAAGTTGGACTTACCTAGTCGGACTATTTGTCCCAGGTAAACATACTCGTCAACAACTTCGAGCTTAGTGTTCCCAACAACTACCGGCATAGGTGTGACATGGACATTAAACATGATCTTTGTTTTGTCCATGTTCATATTAAGACCTATCCGTTGGGAAACACTATTGAGGTCATTGAGCATAGTGCTTAGGTCCTCCAGCGATTCTGCCATAAGAACTATATCGTCGGCAAATCGAAGGTGAGTGATGTACTCGCCATTGATGTTGATACCGTATCCTTTCCAGTCCAGAAGCTTGAAAACGTCTTCCAATGCAGCGGTGAAGAGTTTCGGGGATATGACGTCACCCTGTCTTACACCTCTCTGCAATTGGATAGGTTTCGTACTCTGGTTCTGTACTCGGATAGCCATCGTAGCCCTACTGTACAAGCACTTCAACACTTCGATATACCGAGAGTCAACTTGGCACCGCTGAAGGGACTGCAGCACCGCCCAAATTTCGACGGAATCAAAGGCTTTCTCATAGTCCACATACGCCAGACATAGTGGCAAATTGTACTCCTCGGACTTCTGTACAATTTGCCGTAGGGTATGTATGTGGTCTATGGTGCTAAAGCCCTTTCGGAAACCGGCTTGTTCGGGAGGCTGGAAGTCGTCAAGTCTGCGCGCGAGACGATTCGTAATGACTCTCGAAAACAGCACGTAGACGCGGCTCAGAAGGGAAATCGGTCTGTAGTTTTTCAAGAGAGCGTTGTCGCCTTTCTTGAAGAACAAGACCACCGCACTTCTGCTCCACGCCTCCGGTGTAATGCCACCATGGAGGACGGAATTAAAGAGCTTCTGAAGGACTTCAAGTACCGGTTTTCCACCCGCTTTCAGAAGCTCCGCTGTAATTCCATCCTCGCCTGGGGCCTTGCCGTTTTTAAGGTGCTGGAGAGCCATTCTAATCTCGCTCAGACTGACGTCCGGGATATCATCGGAATAATGTCGGATAAGACTCGCTCTTGGATCGTTACTCACACTTGCGTGTGGCTCCAACGATGACGTGTACAGCTGCCCATAGAACCTCTCAATCTCACTCAAAATCTCAGGTGCCCCGGAAACGATGCTGCCACATTCGGTCTTCAGCTTTGACAGTTGGCTCTTTCTGGCAGACAGATCTCTGGCAAAGACTTTGGAGCCTTGGTTCCGCTCGATCGCTTCTTCAATACGAGCTGTATTGAAGTTGCGTAAGTCCCGCCGCATGCATTTGGAAATCTGTCTGTTCAGTTGCCTGTATGCTGTCAAATCTGTTGAAGAATATAAATAAAAATACCTCCTGGCTGTTAAATAATGATTTTCAAGCGATTTTTATGAAGGCTTTTTGATTTTTAATAGGAATTGTCTATCTGACGTGGGGTACTTAAATCCTTTAATATAAAAGTTTTTGACGAATTTTAAAATATTTTGGCTAAATTCTCAAAGTGCTTGGTTTTACCTATTATTATATTTTACGAAAGGATTTCTCTTCTTGGAGTTTCATTGCTGTTGAATTTTTAGGCGTTTGTCATAAATGTAAGGTTTAAAAAGTAAAAATAGAGTTACGGCTTATATCCATCTCACATCTGTTTTGGGCACATGCCTTCTCTCATTTCTGATAGGATTTTAGGACAAAGGAGTATCCGTTATGCTGCCCCAACGCGTGTCATCAGCGCTTAAAATTGCAATTAACAATTTCATTGTCAGCATTCAGATTCGGTGGGTATCGAATCAGGGTTACACGTGTAGTCCCTAAAAGATTTAAAATAATTATAATTTATTATAATAAAACAAATTTAGAACAACGTGAGACTTGCAACAATTCGATGGATGCAGGTGGCTCAGAACCGTACTTTGTGGCATTCCATGGCAGAGACCTATGTTCAGCAGTGGACTTGTGAAGGGCTGTAATGATGATGGTGACAAATTTTACACCCCCGTGTGTTGGGAGAAGAGAATCCATCATCCCATCATCTCGTGGGTATCTTAAGAGGTGACTATGGGATATGCCAGAGTGATCCTACAGCTTCCGATGGCGATCCGATCCGATGGCCGTTTTTACCGCCATCGGATCGGATCGACGGTATATCTTGTTTAATTTTTTATGCCGGACGTAAAAAATGCAGACCAGCAACAGGAAACAGCGTTAGTTCACTTTGTCAAATTGTATTTTGGATTTAGCAATGAGACAGCTGGTATACTTAGAGGTTGTAAGATTCTTTATTTAAGTTGTCAGGAGTGAGGACGCATGCGACAAAAAGGATCATACATGTATGATCCTTTTTGTCTGAAGGTGGTTTTAGGTATCTATGGGCTGCACCAGCCACATGTCATTACGTCAAAAATGATTGGACGTATTGAACATACCTCTGACAATGCTTTGGTAATATCGGTCAGTCTTCAACAACCTATTTAAATTTAGTGCATGCGTGCTTGTGTGTGTGTGTATGCGAGCACGCGCGTGCCCATGTGCGTATGTATGAGTGTACGTAGGATATCACATTTTATGTCTCATTTTACAGAAGAACATTACATTGTGACACTTTTTTAGTATAATTGAGTTGCATTTTGGTATATTATTACGCCAATTCAATATCAGTAAGTGCTTACAACTATGTCTCAAAGTTGTGCGAAATTCCGGCTAAAATTGCGACATTTGCAAATACTTTTTAATATCCCATTCGTTTATATAGTATCTTTCTAAATAGTTGATGTGAGACAAATCTGCGTACGTGACGCTTTTAGGTTATTGCCGTGAAACAAATAACGATAGGGGAGGTATCCTTAATGAATTAGATGAAACATCTATTTTATCTATTAAATAGTCATGCTTTTCTATTTCTATTCACTTAATATTAGCCGTGTAGTGGCGGTTAAGAATATCCACTACCCCATATCTTCCCGTGGGTGTCGTAAAAGGCGACAAAAAGACACAGGCAGGAGATGGGCAGCAGCATCTTCCTGGTAACGGCAAAATACAATAAAAAACTGCGGTTGCCAACCCGCTCGCCAAGCGTGGCAACTATGGCAATATACCCCCCATAATGAAAGTTACGAAGAGACGGCCCCCAGTCCCCGGCGGCCCCGCTATTCCTGGCTACGGTGGCGACCATGGTAACGGCGGGGCAGGGGGTGCTAAGAATCTCCGGTGGAGGTTCGGTTGCCACCTACAACGACTTGACCTGGCAACATACAACGCACGGACCCTGAGGACTGACGAGAAGATTGTGGAGCTGGAAGAAGAGATAGACAAGTTACGCTGGCATATTATAGGATTATCCGAAGTCCGAAGAGAGGGGGAGGACACGGTAATCCTCGAATCCGGCAACTTGCTCTTTTACCGGGAGGGCGACCATCTGTCCCAAGGAGGTGTCGGATTTATCGTCCACAAGTCTCTCGTTAACAACGTTGTAAAGATTGAGAGTGTGTCGAGGAGGGTTGCGTACCTTATACTCAGAATCACCAAACGGTATTCGCTGAAGGTCATACAGGTTTACGCACCAACCTCGGCACACCCCGATGAGGAGGTGGAGGAAATGTATGAGGATATCTCTAGAGCCATGCATTCCTCCAAAACCCAATATACGGTGTTAACGGAAGACTTCAATGCAAAACTAGGCACAAGAGAGAACGGTGAGCTGAAAGTGGGGAAATTTGGAATAGGGCAACGGAACCCAAGGGGCCAGCAGCTGGCCGACTTCATGGAAAAAGAGGGACTCTTTATGATGAACTCTTTCTTCCAGAAGCGGCCCCACAGGAAGTGGACCTGGTCGAGCCCCGACGGTTCGACAAAAAATGAGATTGACTTCATTATGACGACCAAACGACAACTGTTCAGTGATGTCTCAGTGATCGCGAGGGTGAAAACCGGCAGCGATCACCGAATGGTTAGAGGCACACTGAACCTAAACGTTAAGTTGGAGAGGTCTCGTCTAATGAAGTCAACGCTCCGTCCCCCTCGTGCTCTAATCCAAAGTCCCGAAACCTTTCAGCTCGAGTTACAAAACCGTTTTCAGTGCCTAGAAGACTGCAATGAAGTGGACGATTTGAATGACAAGCTCGTGGAAACTGTCCATGCGGTCGGAGCTAAGTTCTGCAAGACCCGCCGCAGAAGAACACAAAAACTCTCCGATCACACTCTTAATCTCATGGCTGTTAGACGGGAGATGAAGCTACATTCTTCAACAGATTTGGCACCATACAGGCAACTGAACAGACAGATCTCCAAATGCATGCGGCGGGACTTACGCAACTTCAATACTGCTCGTATTGAAGAAGCGATCAAGCGGAACCAAGGCTCCAAAGTCTTTGCCAGAGATCTGTCTGCCAGAAAGAGCCAACTGTCAAAGCTGAAGACCGAATGTGGCAGCATCGTTTCCGGGGCACCTGAGATTTTGAGTGAGATTGAGAGGTTCTATGGGCAGCTGTACACGTCATCGTTGGAGCCACACGCAAGTGTGAGTAACGATCCAAGAGCGAGTCTTATCCGACATTATTCCGATGATATCCCGGACGTCAGTCTGAGCGAGATTAGAATGGCTCTCCAGCACCTTAAAAACGGCAAGGCCCCAGGCGAGGATGGAATTACAGCGGAGCTTCTGAAAGCGGGTGGAAAACCGGTACTTGAAGTCCTTCAGAAGCTCTTTAATTCCGTCCCCCATGGTGGCATTACACCGGAGGCGTGGAGCAGAAGTGCGGTGGTCTTGTTCTTCAAGAAAGGCGACAACGCTCTCTTGAAGAACTACAGACCGATTTCCCTTCTGAGCCGCGTCTACGTGCTGTTTTCGAGAGTCATTACGAATCGTCTCGCGCGCAGACTTGACGACTTCCAGCCTCCCGAACAAGCCGGTTTCCGAAAAGGCTTTAGCACCATAGACCACATACATACCCTACGGCAAATTGTACAGAAGTCCGAGGAGTACAATTTGCCACTATGTCTGGCGTATGTGGACTATGAGAAAGCCTTTGATTCCGTCGAAATTTGGGCGGTGCTGCAGTCCCTTCAGCGGTGCCAAGTTGACTGTCGGTATATCGAAGTGTTGAAGTGCTTGTACAGTAGGGCTACGATGGCTATCCGAGTACAGAACCAGAGTACGAAACCTATCCAATTGCAGAGAGGTGTAAGACAGGGTGACGTCATATCCCCGAAACTCTTCACCGCTGCATTGGAAGACGTTTTCAAGCTTCTGGACTGGAAAGGATACGGTATCAACATCAATGGCGAGTACATCACTCACCTTCGATTTGCCGACGATATAGTCCTTATGGCAGAATCGCTGGAGGACCTAAGCACTATGCTCAATGACCTCAATAGTGTTTCCCAACGGATAGGTCTTAAGATGAACATGGACAAAACAAAGATCATGTTTAATGTCCATGTCACACCTATGCCGGTAGTTGTTGGGAACACTAAGCTCGAAGTTGTTGACGTGTATATTTACCTGGGGCAAATAGTCCGACTAGGTAAGTCCAACTTCGACCGAGAGGTCAATCGACGGATTCAACTCGGCTGGGCAGCGTTCGGGAAGCTACGACACATCTTCTCGTCAGACATACCTCAAAACCTTAAAATGAAATTGTACAACCAGTGCGTGTTGCCAGTGATGACTTACGGAACTGAGACGTGGTCCTTCACTGCTGGCCGTATGAGGAAGCTCAAGGTCGCTCAGCGAGCTATGGAGAGGGCTATGCTCGGAGTTTCTCTGCGTGATAAACTCAGAAATGAGGATATCCGCAGTAGGACCAGAGTGACCGACATAGCCCAACGGATTAGTAAGCTGAAGTGGCAATGGGCCGGCCATATAGCTCGAAGAACCGACAACCGATGGGGAAGAAAGGTTCTCGAGTGGCAGCCTCGTACCGGCAAGCGAAGTGTAGGGCGTCCCCCCACTAGATGGAGTGACGACCTGGTAAGATATGCAGGAAGTCGATGGATGCAGGTGGCTCAGGACCGTGCTTTGTGGCATTCTTTGGGGGAGGCCTATGTTCAGCAGTGGACTTGTGAAGGGCTGTAATGATGATGAATGATAATATTATAAAAAACTTTTAACTTTGAAGTATGTAGTCTTTATTAAATGTTTAATTTTAACTTTTTTACGTTAAAACGGCAGATTAGGCGTAAGAACAACGGATTTACTTGGCACTTTTTTGAGGCACCAGGTTGAAACACAGCCAACTTTCTGAAGCCGGGTTGGTACTGAAAATTTGTTGACAGAAATACCTACTAACTGGTTTTGAGCTGATCCGGAGCGACCACTAGACCAATGAGGAAGTCAATTTAAATTTACGTGAATAATAGCTATAATTTACGTATTTATATAACTAGGGAGAGAATTAAGGCGATGACGTTGCCGTAATTTTAACTTTTTTTAACCTCAGTACTTACATGTAATTATAGGACAAAAACAAAATATTTAAATAAATATAAACTTAAGATAAAGGGTTGTGTGAGAACAGCAGAGAACGCGAATCATATTAATTGGCTTGATAAAAAAATATAATTATTACTGATCTACCTGAAGAATGTTGTCTTTCAAAAGACCGCTCTTTGTATTTCCCTCAATAGTTGTTTATTTTTTGTTTCTTCTTTTATCCTTTCTTGGTGTACAATAAAGAGTATTGTATTGTATTTTAGTGACATTAAATCGCTATTTGAATGTGTAACTTGCGGTGTTCCATAATGAAACCGTGTAAAAATTATATCAAATCAAAAGGCTTATTATTTAGTTTTTGTTTTTAGTTATGAATAATATACACAAGTGGTAAATTAAAAAATTTTGTACAACTGACTTAAATATAAATTATTAAGTATGAATCAAAAACTGCAGATTTTAGACCTTGATTAAATTATATGGGACCACATGAAATGCACCAGCTTTCAAATAAAAAAAGAGTCATCGAAATCGGTTCACCGAGAAAAAATTTATGGGGTAGCACACATAAATAAACATACAGTCGAATTGCCTACCTCTTCTTTTTTGAAAGTCGATTGAAAAATAAACAAAATCGAACACTTCACGTCGACCAACGCCTGCCAAGACATGTTTAAGATTGGACGTGCGATGTTTGCTTTAGTACTAATTCTCTCGATTTATATTATATACCTAGATATCGCACTGCAAGAGGGCCTTAAAACTATTGTGATGCTATGAAAAGTAAGTTTTGTATGATGTTCGGCGAAGCGTTCGCCGCTTTCGATACTTTCGCCGCAAATTGTTTCTTTCACTACTTTTCTTCAACCATTGTTTGAGGGTTGCTCTGAATTTTCCTCACGTAAGTTAAGCAAAAGCTGGCAGTCTATTTTAGGGAAACCTTATTTCATTTGAACATTAGGTTATGATTTTTGTTTTGTATGAGATTATATTGAAATAGTATTAAAAACTATAATTAAAAAAACTAAAACTAGTAAACTAACTTATCATACTACTCCCCGCGGTATCGCGCCAAGAACGCTGGCTGCGTTTCCGCGCTGAATGGCTATACTTAGTCTTTGAACGAGAAAATAACCAGTCCTCTTATCACCAGAAGCAACGACCAGCCGCGGATGGAGTTCCTTTAAGACAGCGGTTTTCAAAGTGGGGGCCGCGCCACCCATGGGGGGCGCAAAGACCTGCAAAGGAGGGCACAAGCTAGCTGCGTAGTTAGGGACCTTACGACCAAGAAAGGTCCGTAGGAAGATGCAGTGTATGTACAGCGAAAAAATTAGTAAGACAATGTTTTGGGGCAAACATTTTACAAATTATTCCAAAATAGTAGAGGAAGCCCTTCAATCATATTTACCCATTTCCTGTACATATTTGTTCGAAAGGAGATTTTCTTCTATTGTAGCAATAAAAACTAAGTCCAAAAATAAACTTATTCGTAACATCGATAGTGATTTGCGTTGTGCAATTTCTGTGGTTAAGCCGTAAATCGGAAACCTCATTAAAACTATGCAAACTCATCCATCTACATTCGATTAAATAAGAAGTAATATTATATAATTTAGTAAATTTTGTATGAGATTATGTAACTTTTAAGCATTAACAATTTAATTTTATTAAACAGAACTACTTTTTTCTAACCTAATAGTAATCTAAAATTATCTGATCAAGGGATATTTTATTTTTTGGTAGAAAGGGGGCGCTTCAGAAATAAGTTAAGGAACCACTGCTTTAAGAACTTCACCGCATGTGGATTTGAATAAGATTTAAATATTGACATAATATTATAAATTAAACCGCGTCGTGGCGGTGTAATAATATTACCTACTCCATATCTTCTTGTGAGTGTCGCAAGGATTGAGGAAAACAAACAAGGAAATGGGCAGAAACTTTTTCCTAATAATAACTAGAAAATAGAAAACTGCCATTGCTAAACCGCCTGCCAAGCGTTGAATAGAATAGAATAGGATAGAATAGAATAGATTGTTTTTTTTATTTAATATAGGTCACATGTGTAATTCTTATTGAAAGTAATTTTTTACCTTACCACTGGTTTGAAAAAAAATCTTCCGTTCTGGGAAGAAACAGCTTAAAACCCATCAGGACTTTTTTAAGTAAATCTTACAATATAAGTTGTACAAACTATTTACCAAATTTATTTTAGAAACGGCTCGGTAGCGACCACTTCATCCCAGGGTTTATTATCAACCATGTTTTCATTTATATTATAATAACCCTTTTTATACAGTTTTTGTTTAATAAAACATTTAAACTTGATAATAGAGAGCCTTGTATATTTTCTGGGCTTCCTGGGCCCAAGAATGAATTACTGACTCTGTGGAGTCGAAAAACTGCTATCACTAGCTGGTGTTTGTTCCTAGTATTTACAGAGTGTATATCACTTTTTTTTACTAAAACTACCCTTGTATTTATAAAAATACTGTAGGGAGTGAAGGCATTTTTAAATACGAACAAATTAAGGTAGAACTGGTAATCTAACACCCATTATAGCAGTATAAAGTATCGCGCAGGTGGCTAAGAGAGATCAGTCGGTAATTCTACGAGTTTGACTATAGTTACTATGCCCGTTGGGTTATTCTACTAGTGTAGGAATAGGAAGATCGTATTGATGAGAGGCTGTCCTGTGTTACATTGAGATGGTAAGTGATACTGTTGATTTGCATACTTTGGTGTTATCATGTATTGGGTCCTGATAGTAAGCATGTTGATATATACTGAGAAGCCAAATTTAATATATTTATTTCTTAAATTTTTTCTCTTGGAGACTCTCATTTCTCTATAGCAAAATACCATAAAACTTAATGCTAGAGAGACTAATTTAGCTGTCTTAACATTATTGAGACCTCTAATCTTTTTTACAGCATAAGCTGCAGAACTTAGTCTGCTTGTTAGTTGGGATATATGCGGGCCGCACTGAAGCTTTGCGTAGAGAGTGATGCCAAGAAAAATAGAGAATTCAACCGGGCTCAGTTCTTCCCCATTTAAAATCACATTGGTATTCAGATTTTAACATTCGGTGTTGTAAATTTGATACATTTATTTTTATTTCCGTTTAAATTTAGATTATTAACGTTAAACTAAATGCACTAATTTTGATATAACATCACACTTCGTCACATTTAAATGATAGACGTTTAAGTTTTAAAATTCAAGAAAGTATCATCAGCAAATAATACTATATCATGATTATCCCCTACAAGGGAAGGTAAGTCATTAATATACACTAAAAATAGGAAGGGGCCAAGAATCGAGCCCTGAGGGACACCCTTCCTTACGGACGACCCGGAAGAACTTTTACCATTGATAATAACTTTCTGCATTCTATTACTTAAATATAAAATAATATGTTTAAGCGCTGTCCATAGGACTGTAGCTTCCTGATAAATTTTTCATGGTGAACACAGTCGCAGGCCTTGGAAAGGTCACAAAATGTACTCAAGGCATCTTCTGAATTCTCCCATGCACAAGAAATATATTTAATACTCTCAACTCAACTCAAGCGTCAGTCGTCGTGCAACCTCTTGTAATGCCAAATTGATTTTTATGAAGCAATTTTTTTATATTATAAAATAAACTTAATATCTGATCTAAAATTATTTTTTTAAAATTTTGCTAAATTACAAAAATTTAGCAAAATTACTGTACAGTACTGAAATTGTTCTAATATTGGCGGAGTCTAATGAACTACCAAATTTATATAAAGGTATGATTTTACTATGTTTCATTAAATCAGGAAACACACAAGATTCGAAGCTTGTAATAAATATAGTGGTTATATGAGGTGCTATTATATCTATTATAGATAAAATAACTTTATCGGAAATCCCTCATAAGTCTGCTTTTTATTTAACAATATCTTTTGGCAATAATCTGTGAAATTTTAAAGTATTTGAAGAAGCCTTTACATTTTGTTTGAGCTGTGATTCGGCGACAGTAAGAAAAGAATTTAATGATTTTGTTGTCAAATAGGGAACATCAGCAAAATGTTTGACCGAAAGCCACTCAAGTGATAACTGGTGACTATGGAAAATAATTGAAGGGCAATCCATGGAGCGGCTTATGTTCAGCTGTGGACATTGATAGGCTATAATCATTATTACAACGATACACAGAGGCCAAAGTAGCGATTCGTTTAGCCTTCAACTTAGCTATTAAATTGTCATTTACTTGTATGTAGCTCAATTTTGTAGTTAACACACACACACACACACAAACACGCGCGCGCGCACTTACACACTCATGCACGCTACCGCACGCCAACCCGCACACGAACACGCAAACGCACACGCACACGCATACGCACTCGTAAAACGTACACGCACACGCACACGCTTGCGCACCGAGATTCGCACACGCAAAAGCATACGCACATGATCACGTGCATGTACACGCACATGCACACGCACACGCACACGTACGCGCACACGTACACTTACACTTACACGTAAACGCAAACCCACTCGCACTCGAACATGCGCATGCATTCGCACGCACATGCATGCACATGCACACTCGAGCATGCACAAGCACGTACAAGTACGCAGGCATAAGCATGCACGCACACACGCGCATGATCTTTTTTGAAACAGGGTTGAAATCTATGGGTTGCAAAATTATTGGACTTTCAAATATGGTTTTAATCAAAAAACCCAAAAGAAAAATTTATATACGTAAAAGATACAATGCAAAGTGCAATATTTGAGGTACATTTTACTAGTATTTTTTTTTATCTAGTAATCTTGCAGGCCAAATGTTTTAAACACGAATTTAAAATAATCACTTAAGGACGTGTATACGTTCCAAGCGCTGATTAATTCAAAACAGTACTTTTCAAACCTGTTAATTTCCGTCAGCCGCTTATTTTACACAAATGTTAATTACTCATAACTTTAGGAAATTTTATGGTCTAAAAAGATATAACAAGGGATTTTTGACATTAATACAGAATTTGTGGATGCTATCAATAAAACAGAACAGATATTTTCTTAATTTCCCTTTAAGCGTCATTTTCAAAGTTTAAATTATCTGAAATGGCTGAAAGCAAAAAAATACAATTAATTTGCCAAACACTAAAGAAAATATTTACTAGCAAAGATATTTTAATCAAGGTTATATACATATTATGATTTTCATAAAACTTTGGAGAAAACCATTATTTTCACCAATTTATGTTACTTAATTTAATAAAATATTAGCTTAATATATTGGAAGAACATCCTTTTTAACCCTTACCCTTTAAAATTAAATACAAAACAGCTTTATTATTTTTCTATAAATATTTAAAAAGTACAATAAAATCACAATAAAACCCCGTGCTTAGATCAATTCAAATTAGACAACAGGCTTTCCAGAGAGAGGTCACGTCGCTCGTCGCTCTGCCTGACATTTGCCATGCATACGAGAATAGTGCACTATTATAGTGTTATCGACAAATCTTAGGGACTTAAGGGAGTAAGTAAAATATTTTATTTTTATTTTTATGGCCGCCAATATTTTTTTAAAGTTATAACAAATTATGATTCAGACGTAGTGGGAAATACAATGAAGCTATTTTTAGCAAATAAAAAAAATTGAGAATTTAGCTAAAAATTTTGAGTAAATTTATCTTATACTAGCTACTTAGTTATGCATGATTGACAAATAATAAAGTTTTTGTGCTTACTACTTTATGGTTAAACTTAAGGCAATGTAAGAAAATCCATCGTGCTGATGAGATAAGAACGGAAAAAGTTAAAGGTAATGAGACCTTGTTTTATTATTTTACTTTGGATACAATATACCAATAGGTTTGTATTTTTTTTAACTGCAGGAACTAAAATGTGCAGTTAATGAATGTAAGAATGTAAAAAGATAGGAGAATGATTGAAGTTCCTTGAGCAGCAGAACTAACAAAAAAAAGAACTAGCCTTCATTAAAATTATAAACTCCTTTGCAAAATGTGTGGTGAGAATTTATAACTGGAAACAGTGATCTAAGTCGATAGTAAAATTGACATCAATCAAGAAGCTATAGCAGGAATTATATTCACTGGTGCTGAATATATCCAGCGTCATATTATTCTCGTTGTATGAAGCAACGCGTAATTAAATTGGTGGGAACAAACGGCGGAGCATTGTATGGTTGAAGCTAGAAAAGGAGAGGTGGAGCATGTAGAACTCAGCGGAAATATATCGTCTCAAGGAATACCAACGATGGCCGTAATTGCAGACGTATATGAAGTAAACTTTCATACGGCACAAGCTACGATGCTTCCTCTAACGCTGCGACAATTGGTGACCAGCACAGTAAGAAGAAGGAGTCCTGTACTGTGGTGTGAAAATAATATTCTGTCACATATACCCGATCAGAAAACAGCGTATGCTGTAACCGCACCCCACTCTCAAATTTACAACTAATATGAACATTATTATTAAACCACATACCAAATGCAATTGAAAAGTTTCGCCAACTAACTATACTTAATACTTAATAATGCTCCAAGTATTCTCATACCTCGGTGGCTCTTAAAATAAATTACAAAGACCACATATCATTTAAACAATGATTTAAATTTAATATTGGTGGAGGAAGCTTCTAGGAGATTGATACTAAAATCTCCACATATTGCAACAGCTCTAATCTGTTTATTAAGCTTAACAAAAACTTTCTCCATATTTTTTTTCAAAAGTACTTTACGTATATAGAACATGGGGGTCTGTAGATGCTCACAAATATGAGGTGCTCAAACTGATAAAATAAAAAAAAATCTCTCAATAAATGGCGTAATTTGTTGACATGATAGTGTGATTTCTGTGATTCTAAACTATTTTTTTACAGAGATTATAATACTATGACATACATTTCATCGAAGTAACTGATTGAAAATTATTGAAACTACATGCAAGCCCCTGTGGCCTAATGGATAAGGCATCGGCCTCCTAAGCCGGGGACTGTGGGTTCGAGTCCCACCAGGGGTAAAACCGCTTTTTACTATTAATATGACATGAGCAACGCTATTACGCAATTAATATGCTTAATCATTAGGATTTATCATGTACTTGTAAGATACTTATATGTATTTTTTTCATGTTTAATTTTACAATATTTTACGGTAATGTGTAACGTAAAATTCAAATCAATGTTAAATACTATAAAATACGAATATAAATTAAGATTAAAGTTAAAAGTTACAGCATATATACGTCCCACTGCAGTGCACAGGCCTCCCCTCATTTCTGAGAGGGTTTTACGGCGAGGAAATGTCCGCCACGCTGCCACAATGCGTGTTGGCAAACTTCATATGTCTACTATTTTCTTTTAGTCAGACATGCAGGTCTCCTCACGATGTTTTCCTTCACCACCGAGCACGTGGTATTTCAGCACTAAAAATTGCAACTAACAATTTCATTGGTGCCGGCTGGGATCGAACCCGGGTTGCTCACGTAGTGGTAACAAAATATCATATTTACGAGTACAGCGAACGCCAACCATCTGAGTCACCACGGCTATCAAATTAAGATTAATAGTAACAAAATCAATTTGATAAATGTGGTTTCATTTTGACATGACACTGAGAACGTACCGACACGTTTGTTTGATTGCAGTTGATTGCTGATAACAGCTATCTACGCATTGCTGTGGTCAAATACTTCAAGTATCCTCATATCTTGTTGGTATGAGGATACTTGAAGTATTATTAATTTTAATACAAAATAAAAACGAAGTGCTGCTTACATTTCAGGGGATGCAGAAACCAAACTAAAGCTATGTTCACGTTATTGCAAGAACACACACTCACATACATGTATTCATCTAAAATCATTTGCAACCATTTTAGAATAGAATAGAATAGAATCATTTTATTCAATACAGATTAGGTACATGTAATTTTTATTGAATCATTTTTTCTTTTACCACTGGTTCATACCTCTGTCCTGGGAAGAATCAGCAAGAAATCCAGCGGAACTTTTTTTAAAAGCAAAATTTACAATATTATATTTTATACAATTGTTATGAAAATAGCATGATAGCAATCACCTCATTCCCAGGGCTTATTATCAATCATTCCCTTTTTAGTAGTATAATAACCCTTACTAGACAATTTTTGCTTAATAAATATTTTCAGCCTTTTAATAGATAAAGTACAACTTTTACAACAAAGTTCTAGAAAATATGCAGATATTTTCTAAACTTTGTTGAAAAAGCGTAAATTGCACCATAAAGTAATAACTAACTAGTGATTGTTCCTGGTATTTACTTATATATATTGTATGCGAAAGTGCGTGTCAAAGAAGGTGAACATGGTTTCAGCTTCACTTAAAATGTACGCAGCGCCCCCTCTTCCTTCCTTTGTTGGTCTGAGCAAATATTAAGTTTAGTTAGGTATAATATATAAAATATAGCGGAAAACTGTTTCATTGTGTGCATGCATAAGTCAGCTTGTAATTATAATATCTAAATTCGAGCACGTCAAAAATGTAACTACGTCCTTAACTTTTAATCCATACTACAAAATGATTTCAAGAGGGTAGCACCATGTACCATGCAGCACCATGCTTAGGAATGGAATTTCTTCTTTTAATTTATATAGGACCCCTTAAGTTTTACTTACCTACTATTTAATAAAAAAAAATTTAAATCGGTTTAGCCGTGTCCGAGAAATCGGTAAACATGCATCAAAACTTACGCGTCGAATATAGAACCTTTTCGTTTTCTTGAACTTGGTAAGTAAAGTAGAGCTTATGTATTCCGTGTAGTGACTGCGTAAGAGAATTTATTCCTATTTCGTCCAAAGGATGTCCCCCAAGAGACGACTATAGGGCATGCTAAAAATATATTAAACTTTAAACAGATGGCGGTAGATATAACCATCTCGTTAACATTTTTTATCAATTCGTTAATTACAGTCTGACATGTCTAATGTTGAATATAAGCTTCCCCAAAGCCCAAAGATTGCCTCATAAGGTGATTATTTGCCATAGATGCCATACTTGGGAGGCATTTTTTTTATAGTTGATATTAGGAAAACGCTGCTACCCATCTCCTGGTTTGTTTTCCTCTGTCACCTCTTACAACACCCAAAAGACGATATGGCGTAGTAGATATTCTTACACCGCCAAAGACGACAGAAAGAACTGTCAAGGGTGCAAAACCTCTTGTACTGTGGTGCGTGATGCGTTTCAGATAAATACGTCCTACAACGGCGGAGACCCATGTCTAGCAGTCGACTTATATAGGCTGATGAAGAGAGTAATGAGAGCCTTATCGTTTGAAGCTGAGCAGTTCCTGAAAAAAGAACGATTATGTCAATGTTATGTTACTAAGTGCCGATTTCACCAACGACGTCGTTGTCTAAGATTAACTAACCCGAGAATAAAGATATTCCCTACTTTTACTCTCAGATAACTTACATTTCACCATGCAAAACAACAGATTAGTTAGCCTCAGATTAAGTATTCTCTGGAATAACGGTTTTTCTTATCTGTGGAAGACTATATTTGAATGAGAGAATGAATGATTGTATAAACAAAACAAATTAAGTATGTCATTGCTTTCACTCTCGGCGAGGTACACAACAAACTTTTTACTTTAGATGGGTTATACGTCAGTTTGTAAAGCTAAGCTATGATGATTCATTTTCATCAACTGTTGTTAAACGTTGTATTTTGTCTCAGTTTTTGGTTATTTGTTCAATTAATTAATAATGTCGGACAGAATACGCAGTCCTAACTGGCAAATGTCGGAAAAGATGTTGCTTGTGGATTTAGTGGCTGAACATTTTAGTTTAGTAGAAAATAGAAAAACATTACTTTTCAAACCTGTTAATTTCCGTCAGCCGCTTATTTTACACAAATGTTAATTACTCATAACTTTAGGAAATTTTATGGTCTAAAAAGATATAACAAGGGATTTTTGACATTAATACAGGAATTTGTGGATGCTATCAATAAAACAAAACAGATGTTTTCTTAATTTCCCTTTTAGCGTCATTTTCAAAGTTTAAATTATCTGAAATGGCTGAAAGCAAAAAAATACAATTAATTTGCCAAACACTAAGGAAAATATTTACTAGAAAAGATATTTTAATCAAGGTTATATACATATTATGAAAATGCTTTGGAGAAAACCATTGTTTCACCAATTTATGTTACTTAATTTAATAAAATAATAGCATAATATATTGGAAGAACATCCATTTTAACCCTTACCCTTTAAAATTAAATACAAAACAGCTTTATTATTTTTCTATAAATATTTAAAAAGTTTAATAAAATCACAATAAAACCCCGTGCTTAGATCAATTCAAATTAGACAACAGGCTTTCCAGAGAGAGGTCACGTCGCTCGTCGCTCTGCCTGACATTTGCCATGCATACGAGAACAGTGCACTATTATAGTGTTATCGACAAATCTTAGGGACTTAAGGGAGTAAGTAAAATATTTTATTTTTATTTTTATGGCCGCCAATATTTTTTTAAAGTTATAACAAATTATGATTCAGACGTAGTGGGAAATACAATGAAGCTATTTTTAGCAAATAAAAAAAATTGAGAATTTAGCTAAAAATTTTGAGTAAATTTATCTTATACTAGCTACTTAGTTATGCATGATTGATAAATAATAAAGTTTTTGTGCTTACTACTTTATGGTTAAACTTAAGGCAATGTAAGAAAATCCATCGTGCTGATGAGATAAGAACGGAAAAAGTTAAAGTTAATGAGATCTTGTTTTATTATTTTACTTTGGATACTATATACCAATAGGTTTGTATTTTTTTTAACTGCAGGAACTAAAATGTGCAGTTAATGAATGTAAGAATGTAAAAAGATAGGAGAATAATTGAAGTTCCTTGAGCAGCAGAACTAACAAAAAAAAAAGAACTAGCCTTCATTAAAATTATAAACTCCTTTGCAAAATGTGTGGTGAGAATTTATAACTGGAAACAGTGATCTAAGTCGATAGTAAAATTGACATCAATCAAGAAGCTATAGCAGGAATTATATTCACTGGTGCTGAATATATCCAGCGTCATATTATTCTCGTTGTATGAAGCAACGCGTAATTAAATTGGTGGGAACAAACGGCGGAGCATTGTATGGTTGAAGCTAGAAAAGAAGAGGTGGAGCATGTAGAACTCAGCGGAAATATGTCGTCTCAAGGAATACCAATGATGGCCATAATTGCAGACGTATATGAAGTAAACTTTCATACGGCACAAGCTACGATGCTTCCTCTAACGCTGCGACAATTGGTGACCAGCACAGTAAGAAGAAGGAGTCCTGTACTGTGGTGTGAAAATAATATTCTGTCACATATACCCGATCAGAAAACAGCGTATGCTGTAACCGCACCCCACTCTCAAATTTACAACTAATATGAACATTATTATTAAACCACATACCAAATGCAATTGAAAAGTTTCGCCAACTAACTATACTTAATTCTTAATAATGCTCCAAGTATTCTCATACCTCGGTGGCTCTTAAAATAAATTACAAAGACCACATATCATTTAAACAATGATTTAAATTTAATATTGGTGGAGGAAGCTTCTAGGAGATTGATACTAAAATCTCCACATATTGCAACAGCTCTAATCTGTTTATTAAGCTTAACAAAAACTTCCTCCATATTTTTTTTTCAAAAGTACTTTACGTATATAGAACATGGGGGTCTGTAGACGCTCACAAATATGAGGTGCTCAAACTGATAAAATAAAAAAAGAATCTCTCAATAAATGGCGTAATTTGTTGACATGATAGTGTGATTTCTGTGATTCTAAACTAATTTTTTACAGAGATTATAATACTATGACATACATTTCATCGAAGTAACTGATTGAAAATTATTGAAACTACATGCAAGCCCCTGTGGCCTAATGGATAAGGCATCGGCCTCCTAAGCCGGGGACTGTGGGTTCGAGTCCCACCAGGGGTAAAACAGCTTTTTGCTATTAATATGACATGAGCAACGCTATTACGCAATTAATATGCTTAATCATTAGGATTTATCATGTACTTGTAAGATACTTATATGTATTTTTTCATGTTTAATTTTACAATATTTTACGGTAATGTGTAACGTAAAATTCAAATCAATGTTAAATACTATAAAATACGAATATAAATTAAGATTAAAGTTAAAAGTAACAGCATATATACGTCCCACTGCAGTGCACAGGCCTCCCCTCATTTCTGAGAGGGTTTTACGGCGAGGAAATGTTCGCCACGCTGCCACAATGCGTGTTGGCAAACTTCATATGTCTACTATTTTCTTTTAGTCAGACATGCAGGTCTCCTCACGATGTTTTCCTTCACCACCGAGCACGTGGTATTTCAGCACTAAAAATTGCAACTAACAATTTCATTGGTGCCGGCTGGGATCGAACCCGGGTTGCTCACGTAGTGGTAACAAAATATCATATTTACGAGTACAGCGAACGCCAACCATCTGAGTCACCACGGCTATCAAATTAAGATTAATAGTTACAAAATCAATTTGATAAATGTGGTATCATTTTGACATGACACTGAGAACGTACCGACACGTTTGTTTGATTGCAGTTGTTTGCTGATAACAGCTATCTACGCATTGCTGTGGTCAAATACTTCAAGTATCCTCATATCTTGTTGGTATGAGGATACTTGAAGTATTATTAATTTTATTACAAAATAAAAACGAAGTGCTGCTTACATTTCAGGGGATGCAGAAACCAAACTAAAGCTATGTTCACGTTATTGCAAGAACACACACTCACATACATGTATTCATCTAAAATCATTTGCAACCATTTTAGAATAGAATAGAATAGAATCATTTTATTCAATACAGATTAGGTACATGTAATTTTTATTGAATCATTTTTTCTTTTACCACTGGTTCATACCTCTGTCCTGGGAAGAATCAGCAAGAAATCCAGCGGAACTTTTTTTAAAAGCAAAATTTACAATATTATATTTTATACAATTGTTATGAAAATAGCATGATAGCAATCACCTCATTCCCAGGGCTTATTATCAATCATTCCCTTTTTAGTAGTATAATAACCCTTACTAGACAATTTTTGCTTAATAAATATTTTCAGCCTTTTAATAGATAAAGTACAACTTTTACAACAAAGTTCTAGAAAATATGCAGATATTTTCTAAACTTTGTTGAAAAAGCGTAAATTGCACCATAAAGTAATAACTAACTAGTGATTGTTCCTGGTATTTACTTATATATATTGTATGCGAAAGTGCGTGTCAAAGAAGGTGAGCATGGTTTCAACTTCACTTAAAATGTACGCAACGCCCCCTCTTCCTTCCTTTGTTGGTCTGAGCAAATATCAAGTTTAGTTAGGTATAATATATAAGATATAGCGGAAAACTGTTTCATTGTGTGCATGCATAAGTCAGCTTGTAATTATAATATCTAAATTCGAGCACGTCAAAAATGTAACTACGTCCTTAGCTTTTAATCCATACTACAAACTGATTTCAAGAGGGTAGCACCATGTACCATGCAGCACCATGCTTAGGAATGGAATTTCTTCTTTTAATTTATATAGGACCCCTTAAGTTTTACTTACCTACTATTTAATTAAAAAGATATTTAAATCGGTTTAGCCGTGTCCGAGAAATCGGTAAACATACATCAAAACTTACGCGTCGAATATAGAACCTTTTCGTTTTCTTGAACTTGGTAAGTAAAGTAGAGCTTATGTATTCTGTGTAGTGACTGCGTAAGAGAATTTATTCCTATTTCGTCCAAAGGGTGTCCCCCAAGAGACGACTATAGGGCATGCTAAAAATATATTAAACTTTAAACAGATGGCGGTAGATATAACCATCTCGTTAACATTTTTTATCAATTCGTTAATTACAGTCTGACATGTCTAATGTTGAATATAAGCTTCCCCAAAGCCCAAAGATTGCCTCATAAGGTGATTATTTGCCATAGATGCCATACTTGGGAGGCATTTTTTTTATAGTTGATATTAGGAAAACGCTGCTACCCATCTCCTGGTTTGTTTTCCTCTGTCATCCCTTACAACACCCAAAAGACGATATGGCGTAGTAGATATTCTTACACCGCCAAAGACGACAGAAAGAACTGTCAAGGGTGCAAAACCTCTGGTACTGTGGTGCGTGATGCGTTTCAGATAAATACGTCCTACAACGGCGGAGACCCATGTCTAGCAGTCGACTTATATAGGCTGATGAAGAGGGTAATGAGAGCCTTATCGTTTGAAGCTGGGCAGTTCCTGAAAAAAGAACGATTATGTCAATGTTATGTTACTAAGCATTAATTTTATAATGAAATTGAAATTTTTAGATTCAGATTCACGCACCTACTTGAAATGCGAAATTGGTGAAAAGAAATTGCGTAAAATTTATTTGAAGAGGACGAAAGTATTATGTTAACAACAAAAATGACGAACTTGAATAAAACGTTTCAAAAAGGTCATCTACTTTTTGATAATATTTTCACAGAAGGTATTTTGTGCACCTTTACCTATTGGTAAAGGTACACAAAATACCTCCATTATTAAATAACCTTTACCAGGTCTGGTTTTGATAATTTAATTTAATGGAAAATCTTTTCCTTTTAATTTTATGGAATTTTATTACTTTTTCACAGGTTGCCAACGCAAAAAGGTGTGTGATGAGAACGGGATGTCTAGAACAAATAATTTCCACATAACAGCTTCTGAAGTCGGGTTTTCAATTCGTCTCTATATTATGACTTAGCACGACTTCTGAAACTTCTTATTAGAGATATTATACTCGTAATGACAAAGCCAATGCCTAGTTCACATGATGGTAATTCACCACAGCAACGCGTAGATAGATGTTATCAGCAGTCAACTGCAATCAAACAAGCATGTCAGTGCGTCCTCTTTGTCGTGTCAAAATGAAACCACATTTATCAAATTGATTTTGTAACTATTAATCTTCATTTGAGAGCCGTGGTGGCTCAGATGGTTAGCACTCACTGTACTCGTAAATATCACAGTCCGCGAGCAACCCGGGTTCGATCCCCGCCGGCACCAATGAAATTGTTAGTTGCAATTTTTAGTGCTGAACTACCACGTGTTCGGCGGTAGAAGAAAACATCGTGAGAAAACCTGCATGTCTGACTAAAAAAAATTAGAAGATATGTGAATTTCGGCAACACGCACTGGTGCAACGTGGCGGACATTTCCTCGCCTAAAACCCTCTCAGTAATGAGGAGAGGCCGGTGCCCTGCAGTGGGACGTATATAGGCTGTAACTTTTAACTTTAATCTTAATTTATTTTAGTATTTTATAGTGTGTTAAATACTATAATTTATGTAAATAAATTATATTGATATGAATTTTACGTTACACATTACCATAAAATCTTGTAAAATTAAACATGGAAAAAATACATATAAGTAAAAAAATATTTACATGAAAAATGCTAATGATTGAGCATATTAATAGCAAAACGCTGTTATACCCCTGGTGGGACTCGAACCCACAGTCCCCGGCTTAGGAGACCGACGCCTTATGAATTAGGCCACAGGGGCTTGCATTAATTTTCAATCAGTTATTTCGGTGAAATGTATGTCATAGTATTACAATCTCTGTAAAAATTTGGTTTAGACTTGGAAATCACACTATTATGTCAACAAATTGCGCCATCTATTGATAGATTCTTTTTTATTTGATTTGTTTGAGCACCTCATATTTGTGAGCGTCGATAGACCCCCAGGTTCTTTATATATACTTTGTAGATACTTTTGAAAAAATATGGAGAAATTTTTGTTAAGTTTAATATACAGATTAAATCTGTTTTAGTATGTGGAGACTTAAATATTAATCTACTAGAATCTTCCTCCACCAATATTAAATTTAGATCATTGTTTAAATCATATGGTTTTTTTTAATTAATTTTTAGAGCCAACGCGTATTACTGAATGTAGTGCAATGTGTATAGATAACATTTTTACAAATGTCGCTCGACAACTGATGCTGGTGTAGAACTGATTATATATCTCACAGAATTCCAGCGTAAAATGGCAGCTTAACACTGCTGTGTTTCGTGTGATGAGTATAGAGAACCGGAGACCATTTTTTCTGGAAAAGAGGCATTCTATCTTAGTCCTCACGGGTGACAACGCATCTGCATTTTGATTCGCAAACAAGGATAAATATAGATGTCTATGGGCCACAGCAACCACTTACCATCAGTTGGACTGTGTGCTCGTTTGTCACCCTATCCTATAAAAAAATATATCTAAAATCCATGGAAGAATTCACAGGATGATTTGAGTATATTCTGTGACCTATCCAAAGCCTTCGATTGTGTTCACCGTGAAACATTAATCAGGAAACTACAACACTAATGTGTAAGAAATTAAACTTACGGCCTATATACACGTCCCACTGCTGGGCACAGGCCTCCTCTCATTTCTGAGAGGGTTTTAGGGCAAGGAAAGTTCCGCCGCGCTGCCCCAATGCGTGTTGGCGAACTTCACATGTCTTCGAAATATATTTTTTTCTTATTTGTCAGACATGCAGGTTTTCTCGCGATGTTTTCCTTCACCGCCGAGCACGTGGTCAATCAGCACTTAAAATTGCAATGGCGCCAATGAAATTGTTAATTACAATTTTAAGTGCTGAAAGGTTTAAGAAGTAATGCTCTTAAATTAGTTATTTCATATTTATGTAACAGAATGTAAAAAGTTTTTATTAATAGTATGAGTTCTTCCGGGTCGATAGTACCAATTTGCGTGCCTCAAGGCCCAATTCTCGGCCCCTTTCTGTTTCTTGTATGTTTGTATATTAATGATTTAACCTTACAAAGTAGGCGATTACCATAATATGGTATTGTTTGCTGATGAAACTTCATTAAATTTCAAATTAAAAGGACAATTATTAAAATATGACCAAGTAAATGAAAATTAGTAAATTGGTTTAATGTTAATAATAATTTTCATTCAAATGGCACTAAAACGAATGTATTCATGACATCAATTTTAAACATTTAAATGTTAATATATTATTAAATAGGGAGGAGTTGAGTTTTGTCGATATCACAATTTTTCTTGGAATAACACTAGACACAAAGCTTCAATGGACCTCTGATATATCAAATTTATCAAGCAGACTTAGTTCTGCAGCATATGCTGTAAAAAATCAGAAATTTTATTTAAATAATACTAGTTTTACGGACTTTATCGCGCATATTAACTTATTTTTTTATAGGATAAGGGTGACAAACGAACACACAGTCAACCTGATGGTAAGTGGTCGCTGCGGCCCATAGACATCTACATCTACGAGTATCTTCGTTTGCGAATCAAAATGCAGATGCGTTGTCACCCGTGAGGACTAAGATGGAATGCCTTATTTCCAGTTAAAAGGGCCTCCGGCCACCTGCACTCACCAAGCGTAACGCAGAGGTAAACCTCTACTTCACGCTGGTATTCTGTGAGGTCGTGGTACCACCCTGGTTCGAGCCGGCCCTTCCGTGCGACTGCAAAAGCTGCCGCGTGGCTCTAATACTGTAGATAACTGTATTATACACGCGCTCTTAAATGTTTCCGACAAAAAGGTATAACATCGCATTCCAGTCTCTACCACTGTTATTTTATATTTTTAACATTTTGAGTACTTTAAAGCACCCATGGTCACGGGTAGGACTAAGATCCCAATGTCATAGTTAACCACGGCTACATCCAGATTAAAAATTATTAATTTTGTTCCGATCTACGAAGTATGAACTTACAGTATCTTGAAGTCTTGCAGTTGTATGCTTGGGTTGGGATTTCATTAGCATCCCAATTAGACGTTAGCACCCAGCCATCTTCTCTATTGAAATTAGAAAGTTTTTTGATTTCAATAGCCTCGCGAATCATCCTTGGAAGGAATCAGTGTACTTTAGCGAGGATTTGTGGTCTACCAAATCTAATGTAGTGACGGGGGTCGATTCTTCTTATCAGCTATGTGTTCATTAACGCGGATTTTATTGATATTTTAGTTTGTCTTATATAAGAGAGACCACATTCACAGTCAATCTTGTACACTCCTGCATCTCGCAGAGGGACATTAATTACACTTGATTGATGGTAAAAACTGATTAATCTTCTTCGGTGGCTTGAAGTATGTTTGCACGCTTCAAGATGTGGCCAATACACCTTAATCGTAAAGTACTCGCAACGTCAAGAATAAAAAATAAATAAATATATGCGATAAAATCCGTAAAGCTAGTTTTATTTAAACCTATAGTGTTCACGTAAATATAAGAAATCATTATTATAAATCTTAGCAGTATCGAAACAGCGAAAGGAAAACAGGAAATAGTTAAAGTAAACACTTGTTTACTTTAACTATTTCCAAAGTATTATGTCGTATGGTAATTTGCCATGGGGACATGCGATTGACACTGAAATCATATATGTTTTACAGAAGAGGGCCATACAAGCAATCTATGATTTGAAACCTAAAGAGTCGCTCCGACATAAATTTAAGGAAATTCATATATTAACTTCAGCCTCTTAATACATTTATGAAAATGTAATGTACGTACACAAAAATAAAAGTCATCATCATCATCATTACAGCCTTTCACAAGTCCACTGCTGAACATAGGCCTCCCCCAAGGAATGCCACAAAGCACAGTTCTGAGCCACCTGCATCCATCGACTTCCTGCATGTCTTACCAGGACGTCACTCCATCTAGTGGGGGATTTGCCCTACACTACGCCTATCGGTACGAGGTTGCACTCGAGAACCTTTCTTCCCCATCGATGTCGGTTCTTCGAGCTATATAGCCGGCCCACTTCCACTTCAGCTTACTAATCCGTTGATCTATATCGGTTACTCTGGTTCTACTGCGGATATCCTCATTTCTAAGTGTATCACGCAGAGAAACGCCGAGCATAGCCCTCTCCATAGCTCGCTGAGCGACCTTTCCTCACCTTTACTCATACGGCCAGCAGTGAAGGACCACGTTTCAGTTCCGTGAGTCATCACTGGAAACACGCACTAGTTGCACAATTTCGTTTTAAGGTTTTGAGGTATGTATATCGAGAAAATGTGTCGTAGTTTCCCGAACGTTGTCCAACCGAGTTGAATACGTCGATTGACCTCTCGGTCGAAGTTGGACTTACCTAGTCGGACTATTTGTCCCAGGTAAACACACTCGTTAACAACTTCGAGCTTAGTGCTCCCAACAACTACCAGGATAGGTGTGACAAGGACGTTAAACATGACTTTTGTTTTGTCCATGTTCATCTTAAGACCTATCCGTTGGGAGACAGTATTGAGGTCATTGAGCATATTATTTAGGTCCTCCAGCAATTCTGCCATAAGGACTATATCGTCGGCAAATCTAAAGTGAGTGATGTACTCGCCATTGATGTTAATACCGTATCCTATCCAATCCAGAAGCTTAATAACGTCTTCCAATGCAGCGGTGAAGAGTTTCGGGGATATAACGTCACCCTGTCTTACATCTCTCTGCAATTGGATAGGCTTCGTACTCTGGTTCTGTACTCGGATAGCCATCGTAGCCCTACTGTGCAAGCACTTCAGCACTTCGATATACCGACAGTTAACTTGGCACCTCTGAAGGGACTGCAGCACCGCCCAAATTTCGACGGAATCAAAGGCTTTCTCATAGTCCACATACGCCAGACATAGTGGCAAATTGTTCTCCTCGGATTTCTGTACAATTTGCCGAAGGGTAAGTATGTGGTCTATGGTACTAAAGCCTTTTAGGAAACCGGCTTGTTTGGGAGGCTGGAAGTCGTCAAGTCTGCGTGCGAGACGATTCGTAATGACTCTCGAAAACAGCATGTAGACGCGGCTCAGAAGGGAAATCGGTCTGTAGTTCTTCAAGAGATCGTTATCGCCTTTCTTGAAGAACATGACCACCGCACTTCTGCTCGGAGCCTCCAGATTAGTACCACCGTTGAGGACGGAATTAAAGAGCTTCTGAAGGATTTTAAATACTGGTTTTCCACCCGCTTTCAAAAGCTCCGCTTTAATTCCACCCTCACCTAGGGCGCTGCCGTTTTTAAGGTGCTGAAGAGCCATTCTAATCTCGCTCAAACTGAAGTCCGGGATATCTTCGGAATAGTGTCGGATAAGACTCGCTCTTAGATCGTTCTCACACTTGCGTGTGGCTCCAACGATGACGTGAACAGCTGCCCGTAGAACCTTTCAATCTCACTCAAAATCTCAGATATCCCAGAAATAATGCTGCCACACTCTGTCTTCAGCTTTTAAAGTTGGCTCTTTCTGGCAGACAGATCTCTGAAGACTTTGAAACTTTTGTTCCGCTCGATCGCTTCTTCAATACAAGCTGTATTGAAGTTGCGTAAGTCCCGCCGCATGCATTTGGAGATCTGTCTGTTCAGTTTCCTACATGCTGTCAAATCTGTTGAAGAATGTAGCTTCATCTGCCGTCTAACAGCCATGAGATTAAGAGTGTGATCGGAGAGTTTTTGTGTTCTTCTGCGGCGGGTCTTGCAAAACTTAGCTCCGACCGCCTGGAGAGTTTCCACGAGCTTGTCATTCATATCGTCCACTTCATTGCAGTCTTCTAAGCACTGAGATCGGTTTTGTAACTCTAGCTGAAAGGTTTCGGGACTTTGGAATAGAGCACGAGTGGGACAGAGCGTTGACTTCATTAGACGAGACCTCTCCAACTTAACGTTTAGGTTCAGTGTGCCTCTAACCATTCGATGATCGCTACTAGTTTTCACCCTCGCGATCACGGAGACATCACTGAACAGTTTCGTCTGGTCGTCATAATGAAGTCAATTAATTTTTTGTCGAATCGTCGAAGCTCGATCAGGTCTACTTCCTATGGGGCCGCTTCTGAAAGAAAGAGTTCATCATAAAGAGTCCCTCTTTCTCCATGAAGTCGGCCAGTTGCTGGCCCCTTGGGTTCCGTTGCCCTATTCCAAATTTCCCTACTTTCTCTCTTGTACATAGTTTTGCATTGAAGTCTCCCATTAACACCGTATATTGGGTTTTGGAAGAATGCATGGCTCTAGATATATCCTCATTCATTTCCTCCACCTCCTCATCGGGGTGTGCCAAGGTTGGTGCGTAAACCTGTATGACCTTCAGCGAATACCGTTTGGTGAATCTGAGTATAAGGTATGCAACCCTCGTGTGTCGCCTCAATCTTTACAATGTTGTTAACGAGAGATTTGTGGACGATAAATGCGACACCTCCTTGTGACAGATGGTCGCCCTCTTGGTGATAGAGCAAGTTGCCGGATTCGAGGATTACCGTGTCCTCCCCCTCTCTTCGGACCTCGGATAATCCTATAATATGCCAGTGTATCTTGTCTATCTCTTCTTCCAGCTCCACAATGTTCTCGTCAGTCCTCAGGGTGCGTTCGTTGTATGTTGCCAGGTCGAGTCGTCTTAGGTGGCAACCGAACCTCCACCGGAGATTCTTAGCACCCCTACCCCACCGTTACCATTGTCGTCACCGTAGCCAGGAATAGCGGGGCCGCCGGGGACTGTGTGCCGTCTCTTTGTTACTCTCATCATGTGGGGTTTTTGCCATAGTTGTCACACTTGGCGAGCGGGTTGGAAACCGCAGTTTTTTTATTGTAACTTTGCTGTTATCAGGAAGATGCTGCTGCCCACCTCCTGACTGTTTCCCACTGCCGTCTCTTACGACACCCAAGGGAAGATATGGGTTAGTGGATATTCTTAACCCCACTACACGGCAATTCTTAACCTCCACTACACGGCAAAAATAAAAGAACTTATACAAAAACAAGTGACATTCATTCTGTAAATACCAAAAACAGACAAAAGCTAGGAGTACTAGTTACTCGACTCCACCGAGTCAGTAATTCATTCTTAGGGCGATGTACTAAATCCCAATAAATATACAGAATTTGACCAGTTCAAAGTTTAAAAACTTTATTAAACATATATATGTATACATTTATATGTATATAAAGGTTTATTGTAATATTATGGAATTTATCGATTATAAAAACACCTGGAAATGATGTGATTGCTACCGAGCTCTTTCTGATTTGTTTTGTGAGGTTGATTGTGTAACATACATGATTGTAAACTGATATTTAAAAGAAATCCCGCTGGGTTTCTTGCTGGTTCTTCCCAGGATAGAGGTTTTTTTTTGGAAGCAGTGTTAATTAAGCAAAAGAGTGGCTTTCAATAAATTTAAAAAAAAGTTTCTGTTTAAAAGCCTTACCTGGATTTCAAACTCCGACGAAGTAATAAAAGTAAAAAAGTCAGTTCGAACGAGGAAAGACTTCGCTCTCACAGAATATCAACATAGTATGGTGGGTGCAGAAAATCGGCAGCCTTTTAAACCAGTAATGAGGCGTGCCTAAATAAGTAAACCTTTAATATTTATAATTTGTGCCTACTTTGTTATAAGCAAAGTATGAATCATGAGTATTATCGTGAGTTTACTTGTTTCACGAGACGTTACTTGTTTACGAGAATCAAATTTACTTTTACTTTAAAGTAAAAAAATGAACTTATACTTCATTTTTCAAAAAAATGAAGTAGAAAGTTTGCTTTCTGTTACTGGATGATGCTGGTATAAACTTTTCCCCGAGGAAGATTAATACTTCGTTTAACATATAATACTCTTCTTTACTGAGTCATTTAAACGTGGCCATGATAGATTATTGACATTACGTTCCAGTATCGTAAAGATAAGAAAAGTAAATAGTATGAATGTAATCTCATATTTTATTATTTGTATTGCTCATTATTTGGAGGTCATACAAATTTGCTCTGTGTGGGTTTTAAGTGCCTGCAGTCAACATCGCTTGACCACTGCGCTTTGAAGATGCCTGAAAAGTGCTTAAATGCCTAATTTTTTCACATAACACACACATATACTACGCGCAGTAACATTATTTTGTCGTCGCCACTTGTGAAAAAGGTTTCTTTTTAGAGTTTATAGAATTTTAACATTGCTAACAATATTAAATAGAAGAAGTAGAAGGTGACCTATGAACAGTAGTTGACGTGAACAGGCTAGTACGAGGAAATGATCAGGAATAAGAAAAACCACATGCACGGTATAGCTATATTGTATTTTATTGTATTTCGAAGTATCCTAAGTTCAACTAAATGCACTTTTCTATTCGTGCAAACCAATTATTAAAACAGTAATTCCAGACTGAAGTTGATGTTGACAAAATGGCTGATTTGTACGCTTCCAAAGCTGCTTCGGGTCTTCAAACCTTTGACCGCGTAATAAATCTTTCATTCTAGGGAATGTAAAGAAATCGTTTGAGCGTTACCGACCACTTTCTTTGATACGCTGCGGGAGCGAACCACTTTCGTTGGTTTAACCTCGTCTTCGAAGACCCAAACTGCTGAGTGATGTTTTCTTTTAGGTTCGTACGAATAAATCCATGATTCGTCACTTGAGACGATATTATAAACGGCATTTGACTTAGGGAAGTGCCGTTTATAAAATCGGATAATAATAACGGAGGGCCGTTGAAGCGTTGCATATTATTCCGGCACCAATCTACACGAGCCACCTTTTGCTCTTCGGACAAATTGTGGGGAACCCAGCGGAAAACTAGCTTTCTTACACACAGCTCATTATGTAATATCGACTGAATTGCAGTCATTCCGATACTAATAACAGAACGAATCTGCTCGTATGGTCACATGACGGTCATCTAATACAATAGTTCATGAGCAATTCACAGAATTTGTAAAGTTAGTTTGTTGAAAATAATTTATGTTTTTTATAAAATATTTTAAGAATAAGTTTTTGTGCACGATCTTTTTTATAGAAGAGGGGGCAAACGAGCATGCAGTTCACCTGATGGTAAGTGACTACCGCCGCCCATGAACAACACAACGCAGCAACACCAGGGGAACCAGGGGAATTGCAAATGCGTTGCCGGCCTTTTGAAAATGAGTAGGCTCTTTTCTTGAAGGTCCCTAAGTCGTATTGTTCCGGAAAAATCGCTGGTAGTAATCGATTCCACAAGGAAGTTGTGCGAGGAACAAAACATCTTCTAAATCGCACAGTGGTGGACCGCCAATCATCCTGATGGTGTGGATGGTATTGAGAGTTCTGCCGCGATGTGCGTTCGTGAAATTTGGCGGCGGGGATTAATTCGAACAATTCCTCAGAGCAATCCCCGTGGTAAATGCGAAAGAAAATGCAAAGGGATGCAACATCTCTTCGCAGCGCCAATAAATCGAGCTGATCGGAAAGGACTCGGTCTAAAACTCTGGAAGAAATGTGGTTTATATGCTCTTCAAAAAAAGTTTGTGGTCTATTATAACATCTAAGTATTTTGTGGTCGCGGTCATTTCAACAGAGCGACACGTATAGGAACTGAGCGGTGGTATACAGCAATCATGTACATATAAATTTAAGTTCTCTTGGCCTATTAACTGATTTGTGCTAATACAAATGAGAACTTATTTAGTTTTGGTTGCATTTAAAGATAGGTATTGGTAGCAAGCCATTGTTGGACTGTATTAAGACCAGTTTCAGTTGCAACAGAATAAACTTCTTCCCAAGATTCACCGTAAAAGGTATATGCGGTGTCATCAGCATAGCATATAGCCTTACAATTAAGGATATTAATTTGACAGAGGTTGTTAATATAGAATAAAAAGAGTTTAGGGCCCAGAACACTGTCTTGGGGAATTCCACACGTTATAAAGAAATCGTCGCTCAAAATATCATTAACTTTAGTGCACCGAGTGCGATTGTGTAAGTAGTCGCTTAGCAATTGGAGTTGGGTACCTCTGATGCCTAATTTCTCCATAATTGCCGAAAGTTCTGGGAAAGAAACTGTATCAAACACTTTAGCAAGATCCAAAAATATAGTCAAGAATTTTTCATGAGAATCTAGGTTTATTGCAACGAAATCTACAAATATTCTTACTGCTTTTTTTTATAGGATAAGGATGACAAACGAGCACACAGTCCACCTGGTGGTAAGTGGTTGCTGTAGCCCATAGACATCTCATCTATCTTCGATTACTATTCAAAATGCAGATGCGTTGTTACCCGTGAGGACTAAGATGGAATGCCTCGTTTCCAGTAAAAAGGGTCTCCGGATCTCTACACTCACCATACGAAACACAGCAGCGTTAAACTGCTATTTTACGCTGGTATTCTGTGAGAGCGTGGTCCTTCCCCGGTCAAGCCGACCCATTCGTGCTACAACCATAATATAACTGCAACATGGCTCTACCACGTATTCTTCTGCACATTTAAATTTTCTAAAACTAAATTGATTTTCAGACAGTAATTTACTTGTTTCTAGATGTTCTAAAAGTCTTTTATTTATAATTTTTTCAAAGATTTTGACAAAGCAGAAAGTATTGATATGGCGCGATAGTTATTAATACAATCTTTTTTCCCTCCCTTGTGGATAGGCAGTACAAATGATTTTTTAAAAGCATCAGGAAATACACCGTCTTTTAAACATTGGTTAAAGATCTTCGTAAGAGGGGGAACAATGTAACCTTTTAAAGCTTTAATTGTTTTTGCCGGAAAACCATCCCATCTAGGTTCAGACTCAGATTTTAGATTAGTTATCAATTGCTCAGTTTCATTCTGTGAAAAATCCTGCATCACAAAAGAACTGGTATTAGACAAGAAATTTTTCATAGCATTGTGTGGCAATTGTGGAACATTTTGGAATATTATTAGCTATGTCGATATCTATAGTAGTAAAGTAATTATTCATGTAATTATCTGACTACTCGGGTGTGTGTCTAAGGGTCAACAGTTCTCGAGAAATGAATTTCTTTTCTTCTGAGCATTAGTGTTATATTATTTAGTGTATAGTTTATTTTAATATTATTTACATTTTTAGTTATTTCATTTTGGTGATATTTTCTTTTTTCCTCCTTAATTAAATCATTACAAAAGTTCCTATATCTCTTATATGTTATTACTAAAATATCGTTATTCGGATTTTGTTTTGCTTTAGATTGTAATCTGTTCATGTTTCTTATACATCTTAACATACCTGTAGATATTCATGGTTTTATAGTGAGCATACTCCCAGGAAATTTTATTATACTAAAATTATTATATATCTGATAGATCACTAGTATTCACAAAATATGAAGTATTTTCTAATAAACATTATTATAATCGATATTTTTGCAATCATTAATAAGATTATCATAATTAATTCTTTGGATATATTTATTACAGGTAAGTGGATGCTATTATGCTTAGACATATACATCTATCCTCAAATAAGAATCAAAATGCAGATGCGTTGGCACTCCTAAGCTAAAATGAAACGCTTTATTTCCAGTAAAAAGCATCTTCAGTTCTCTACGCTCACCATACGAAACACAACAGCATTAAACTGCTAGAATTCAGTGAGATTGTGTTTCTTTCCCAGTCTAATCGACCCATTTGTGCTACAAACAAATACAGTTTAAAATATAAATTATATTAGTTTATGTTGCCATCCCTTGCGACTAATATCTTGGTTGACACTACACTTTATTTAATTAAGTGTACGAAGTCAGTGACCATACGTATGTAAATAATATGTGATATTTAAATGTAATCGATGTCATTTTTCTACATAAACACAAAATTTTACTAAAAGGTACAGGGTAAGGTAATTGGGAATGTTTTAATAACTGTCGTACGCTTATTAAAACCTTTGTCCTAGGTTTGGTTGTTTGATCAAATGGAGTTTATACTTAATAAGTTGTATGTAAAACCTATACGATACATGTATATCCCTCGTGTGGGATTATTGTTTTATTTATAGAATAAGGATGACAAACGAGCACTCAGTTCAGTGATAGTAAATTTATGTTGTAGCCGCACTCATATTCATTTATTCTCTATTAAGAATCAAAATGCAGAAATCTTGTCACCTTTGAAGAACAAGATGTTACGCCCCTTTTCGAGTAAAAAGGATTTGCGTTTCACTACACTCACCTCACTGTGAGAGTTATAAATGCATTGTGGCTTTACCACGTGTAAATCCACGTTTTTATTTTATTAAAATGTTTTTCATGAGATGACGATTAATCATGAAAAAAATTGTCAGTAGTTACGATGTATTTTTTAGCATTTGAAGAAAAGTACTTTTATAAAAATCTATTTTATATTAATTGTTTCCCTTATGGTAAACAGAGTGTAACAACTTTGCTTTTAAAAGTGGAAACGTTTACAAATGTATTTTATTGTTCTGATGTCAGTTGCGAATTTTCTCTACTCGACTTCACGAGTTTCTTATACGTGGCACTTTTAAAATATTATTCAACAGAACAAAGGAAAGTGGTTTAAGTACGATTGAACTTTTCCGTTCCAATAACTTTGAGGATGATTCAAACAAGATTTTTCAATCGTTAGACGCGCTGCGAATATAATTTCTTAATATCAGTTATTTTGCATTGCTTCTAATGTTTCTTCAATACTTATATTTATTTATATATTTTTATATAAGAGGGTACAAACGAGCATGCGGCTCACCTGATGTTAAGTGACTATTGCCGCCCATGAACAACTGCAACGCCAAAGGAATTGCACATGCGTTGCCAGCCTTTTAAAAAGGAATAGGCTACTTCCTTGAAGGTCCCAAAGTCGTATCGCATTTTGTCCTCGTCGGTGTTATTTCGTATCGCTTTAAACGCTTCTTCAGTACTACATTCATATATACATATTTTTACAAGGGTACAAAACAATAAGTAAAAATGACATATCTTCCAACCATCCGGTTATACGGGAGCACGGCTGTTTCCTACCGTGCTCTATCTTGACTCCCTACAAATTTCTCTATTCAAGTTCCTTTTTTTACGGTCTCCCCTAATGAAGCCGACACTCAGACATATTATCTCTTTACCTTCTACTCTCTGCACAGGTTTAAACAAAGATATAGCAAGTGAGTAGAATAGCATGATGAGGCATTTCATCTCAGTTATAAGTAGTAAGAACGCACGTTATACATGTGATAGAACCGCACTTCAACTTTATTATAGTTTCAGTTCGAATGGGTCGGCTCGGCCAGGGTAGAGCCAAGCTCTCACATGCTATCATAATGCTGCCATAAAATAACAGCTTAATGTTTTTCTATTCCGTATGGTAACGAGTTGTTAGAATCTAAGTCCTCAGTGAAGGACGAATGAAAGAGCCACAGCAACCATTTACGTATAGGTGGACTGTTTGCTCGTTTGTTATCCTTATCTTTATAGTCTTACAATATCCACTGCTAAATAAAGGCCAACCCAAGAGATTGCCTCATAGGTGGGATATTTGCCATAGTTGCCACGTTAGGCCTTATTAGGAAGATGTGGTTGCCTATCTCCTGGCACATTTTCCCTCTGTCGCCTCTTATGATAGTCACGGTGATTCTTACGCCGCCATTACACGGTTAACGTTTATAAGTAAGGGTTGTCGGCTTGACAAGTCTCTTCCTTAATATGTATATTTCCCTTCATCACCAGATCACCACACTAGACAGTCAGATTGGCGATCAAATTATCAGATTTATATATCCGGTGCTACTTGTACCCATACCTTTTATTATTGATACCTGCCAATACGGTTCGCGCGCTTGAATTTGTTGTAACCGTCAAAACGCGACAGCAAAGGTTGTGAAAACTGTACACAGTTATGTGCAGTTATGTGCAAACGTAACGACAGCTTTCTTGCGTGAATTTGGAAATTACGGCAATATTAATACATTCTCTTTCCTTCCTATCCGATATCCGTAAATATTAATTAGTGATTATTATTACCTTCTTACTATATTTACGGAAATATGCCAACTTTAAAGCCAAAAAATACCTATTTATTACCGATCCCACATTTCTTCTTTTTCTATGTCCCATAATTCACTACATATAAAAGGATTATCTGTGCAAAATTTTAGCTTTCTATGTCCAAGAGTTTGTAGTGTGCGTTGACGAGTCAGTGAGTGGTTACAGTAAGTGAGTGAGTGAAAATTGATACCTTCTTACAATTATGAATTTACACATTTGTAGATAGAGTGACCAGCATAAGATTATTGAAGTGCTTTGTGAGTATATAGTTTGAATAAAAACGGAAAATAGGTTTTTTACGCCTTAATACCTGTCACTATGTGAATAACGTCACCAAACTTGAAACGATGGATAACGAACTAAAAGTTAAGACACGGTCTCCAGTAAAGTTACGAAGTCATCGAAGTTATTCCCAGGCGACTGAAGATTTAAAGTTGTTCACACTCTTAAAGCTGCGAAAACTTAGAAATACTTATTTTATTGTCCCCACCAAGATTCCTTTGAGTCGGATACTTCTATGTTATCATTCAACCATTTTACGAGTAAATAGGATCATTATTATCATCCTTAGAGTTTGTCACTAGTCCACTGCTGAACATAGTACTCATACAAGGAATACCACAAAACATTGTCATAAGCCTTTTTTTGTAGAATGTGGTTGACAAACAAGCACACAGTCCACCTGATGGTAAGTGGAAGCTGTGGCCCATAGACATCTACTTTTATCTTTAATTAAGAATCTAAATGCAGATGCGTTGTCACTCCTGAGGACTATGATGGAATGCGTCGCTTCCAGTAAAAAAGGTATCCGGTTCTCTACTCTCACCATAAGAATCACAGCAACATTAAGCTGCAATTTTATGCAGGTATTATGTGAGAGCGTGATTCTTCCCCGGTCGAGCCAACCAATTCGTGATACATCCATAATATAACTGCAGCGTGGTTCTAACCCGTAAAATGCCTGCCTATACCACCTGCATCCATCAATTTCCTGCATCTCTTACCAAGTCGTCACTCTGTGTAGTGACGACTTGAGGACGAGTGAATTTACTCCTCATCTGCTCTAATTCGTGGGTGACCATTCCATCATCGCCTGAATCAACCAGAGCGTGATAGAGGCGATCTATGGCGGCTTCCACATGTAGCTGCTGGTCTGTGGCCTTAGTAGCTGCATCCTCAGCTTTAGCTGGTACATTCGATGAGGGAATAGCCTCACGCCGTAGTCGTTCGAGTTCGACATCATCACATATTTTCGACCGTATGATGTACCGAACGCGGTCTGCCAGGTTTTGCTCTGTGGCGGGAACAGACGGTTCCAGCTCAGCAAAAAAGCGATGCATCTGGGTTCGACACGCTATGCCAGTTTCTTCCCCTTTCTCCCTATAGTACTCCCGCAATGCGTTTATGTTCATATTTTTGTCCAACGCATGCGGCGTACTCCACTAGCCGAGTCCGAGAGAACCCTGCCGACACTTAGCCATCTGGTGGGGATGATAGATGCGAAAGATCGTATCGTATGGCAGCACTCGGATGACGGCCCGCATGCTGTCACGTCCAGCGAAAGCTCCAGATGCGCCCCGGCGACCCCCAAGCACCTGCCCTATGCGCGGTCTTTTTTTTCCATCATTCATAAAATGGGCGTCAATTAACGGGAGTCGCCCAGGCCCGGCACGGTTTCATGATTTGGCCATAAGCACAAACGGGCCCAAATTACCACCCTCAATTCTGCCGAGGAACGGCGCTCACACCTCTTGGCAAGGCGCTGACTGACTGCATCGACGTAGCAGTTTTGTCATTTAACTGTTACGTCAGCGGGCGATGGGGTCGTCACTTCCCTACGCCTTAATATTATCATATTTTATTGTTATATACATACGTACGTGGTAGAGCCACACTGCAGCTATATTAATTGTAGCACGAATGGGTCGGCATGACCGGGGTAGGACCATACTCTTAAAGAATACCAGCGTAAAATAGGAGCTTTAGGCTGCTGTGTTAGGTATGGTAAGTTAGAGAACCGGAGACACTTTTTACTGGAAACGAGGTATACCATCTTATTCCTCAGGGGTGACAACGCATCTGTATTTTTAATCTTAATCGAGGATAAATGTAGATATCTATGGGCTACAGCATCTACTTACCATCAAGTGAACCGTGTGCTCGTTTGTCACACTTTTATAAAAAAAATCTTCAAACTATAAGTGTGACGGAATATAGGTAGCACCTGTGCCTTAACTCAGGTTCATAGCCTGTAAATATACCGGCTCAAACTGGAACACTGCTACTATGTGTAGTGCTGTTTAGCGTCTGAAATAGGTAAGATAACATACCGGATGGACTTCTGGACAAAAATGGAGCCCTGCCACTTAGAAGACATCGTCATAATATTTCCATTAATATCATATGTTTACAAAAACGTCAAAATAATAACTCATTGTTTCGCATCATCTCAAAAACCTATGTCTATGGTCACAGTGTCTATGGGTCACAGTAACCACTTACCATCAGGTGGACTGTGTGCTCGCTTATCATCCTATACTATAAAAAAACCAATTATACAGTGTTTACGTGTTTACAAAAGCCAATTTATTGGATATAAAAGCTTTTTGTATCTTTTTTACAAAATACTCGAGACTAGGCCTCGTTATTCGACTTTTAAATTACGGTCGCTTTGAATACATCTGAAATTAAAACTGAGATTTTCATTAAGATATTCCAAATGTTTCAAAGTTTTGTTTTTGTATCAAATGGATTTTTTATAGAATAAGGGTGAAAAATGGGTCCACATTGTTGTGTATAAGTGAATGCCTCAAAATATTCCATCAACAGTTTTCCTCGATCAAGAATCAAAATGCAGATGCGTTGTTACCATGAAATGCCTCGTTTCCAGTAAAAAAGTCTCCAGTTCTCTACACAGAAGAATTATCCTATACTTCCACGGTCGAGGCAACCCATTCGTGCTAAAACCATTATAATCTACTTAATGTTTTTACTACGTATGGAAAGTAATATGCATAAAATATAGGACAAGAAATAACTACGAGACAGGCAGAATTTTTTTGGATGCTGTAAATGATAATTCTATTAGTCTAATTCCAAGTTTTGAGCACTGGGTACAAGTGAACATAGAGCTGGCCATAAGAGTAGTTCGATTTTTCCATTGGCATTTTGCTATATAATGTTAATAATAAAGAAATAAATGTATGTGGTAGAGCCATGATTAAGCTATTTTGTCGCCTCTTAAGATCCCCACGAGTTGATATAGGGTTGTGAATTCTTTCATGCCACCACCACACATCCATATAATTATATCCTTCAAATTGTTACCATGTTTCGTGCAGCTTTGAGGGGCAAGTAAAGCTATAGACAAAGAAATAGTTAAACTAGAGAATGTTTAATTATGATACGAACATTCATTATAAATATATAAAGATTTAAATAGGAAGACCTTCATCATCGAAGTAATTAAAAAGTCAGTTTATTTTTTTCCGAAGTTCTACCAAAATGATGGTACAAAGATGGACCTTTTTCATTAAACCGACTTTGGTCTTGTTGACCCTTTCGCAGATTGGTTTTTTCGGGACAGTAATAAACGACTTTTTTGAGGTTTATAAATTTTATATCTACTATATATAATTTATAAATTAAGTACCCGATTTTAATCCTTAAAGTCCTAAAAAGTGATGAGTAAGCTAGGATAATGATTTTGTTAGAAACATTATTGAATTTTCTGAATATATTTTTATCCTGTAGTGATTTTCTGATAGTCAAAGCCTTTACGTAAATATTTACTGTACATAATTTCTAGGGTCATAAGTAAAATGGACACATCTACATTTTCATTACGAAAATAATTCATGCACACACACACACATATGTATGTAAACTTACAAACTGATACCGACATAAAATCGAAAAAAAAATTAAGAACAAAACGAAAAGGCTACCGACTCAGCATACTACAGTACACATTACTACATTTGCATTTCATAATATTATTAGCTCTAGAAATAGAAATGTTTTTATTTCAATATTTTTATTATGAATACGAGCAAGTAACAGATGCAAATACGTCACATTACTTAATGCATTAAATGAAAAAAAAAAGTCTGTAACAACTAGAAATAATACCAAAGGTTATATATTTATTTTTGTTATCCTTCAATTATTTTAATTTATTTAATGATAAAAAATGCCTACTGTGTAGTGGCGGTGTTAGGGAATCAACCATTCTATTTCGTCCTATAGATTTTACGACTGTATTAAGGTAGGGATTAAAATTACCATTACAGCCTATAAAAGTCCACTGCTGAACTTAACTCTCTTCATAGAGTGTCTCGTAGGGGGATATTTACCAAAGCTGCCACGCTTGGCAAGTGAGCTGGCAATAGCAGTTTTTTTATTCAGCTGTTATCAAAAACATGTAGCTGCCCATTGCCTAGTTCAGTTTCACTCTCCTAGATAAAATACTATATATGACAGACGTTCACTCTGTCGACTCTTATAACACCCATGTGATGATATGGCGTAGTGTATATTCTAACAAAGCCACTGCTCGATAAAAATACTTTAATCAATTTTATTTACACCAAAATATTGTTAAAAAGTACGCATAGCGGTTATAAAATATGTGTTTAAAATATAATATGTTAGGGATTAACATAAGTTATTACTAAAGCAATTACTAAAATCTCCTAACTACAATCATTTCTCTTGTAAGTGCCCCTTTAATTAAATTCCACGCTCTATTAAAATGGTTTATAACCAATACCACACAATTGCTTTTATTTCATTTAATACGAACAACATTTCAGTCCCTTCATGCGGGATTGCTACAATAGGTGAAAATAAAACTAATTTGTAATAAACACTGATGACAAGACAATAGAATACGCTTGAAAGTAATGAATTGACTTTAAATAATA